>CAWUFW010006430.1:600000-1154796 GCA_963921515.1 Calotriton arnoldi | reverse complement strand
AGACTAAGGGGCACATTACGATACCCGGCGTAAAAAATCCGCCAGGCATGGAAGCGGCAAAAATCCGCCCGCACACACCGCCTGAACACCGACCACGCCATTATGAGTACACAAACTGAAAACCGCCATCGGCGGAAAAATCATACAAAATACCGCCCGCCATCGTCCGAGTCGGAGTCAAACCGCCCGCCACGGACGGAAACACGCACGACAACACAAAACCGCCCGCCCACACGGCCGACACACCGCACGTGAAATTACGATCGCACCGCCATGAGCGCGGAAAAACAACAAAAATACCGCCCGCCAGCGCAAACAACGCCGATGAGAATCGACACGGCAGAAGCCATGGCGCCCACGTACCTGCACAGAAACCATCCGCACACAAAACCAATAGCACACAACATGGCCAACAAGTCCACACAGCAAGGCACGCACAAATACACAAGCACAGTACACATCCCGAAAACACCCCCCGGACAAACAAAAAATACAAAGGCCAGAACCCCAGACACAACACACCTGAAAACAACAGACCATGAGGACACACCCACATAGGTGAGTACAAAAGCAGCACTCCCACAGACCACAACCCCTTGCTACATTGCAAACCAGAGAGGAGAGGAGAGGACACAGTGACACAGCAAGGACAGCAGCACACCACAGAAACGCACACATCACAACCACCACCACCACCACCACCAAACACCGGCACCACAAACCCCCTGCACATTACACAACACACACCGCACCAGCACCACAAACACCATGGCACCACAAAGGATGCCCAAGTTCACGCCCATGGAGCTGACGGTCATGGTCGACGAGATCATCAAGGTGTACCCACAAATCTATGGGAACATGGTCCAGCACACACCACTAGCCACCAGAAACAGAATGTGGACCCGGATCGTAGACCAGGTCAATGCAGTCGGGACCCTGCCCAGGAACAGAACCGAGATAAACAAACGTTGGAATGACGTAAAGAGCCTGGTCAAGAAGAAGGAGGGCAAAAACAGAGAGCTGGCTGCCGTCACTGGCGGAGGGAATCCCGCGCTCTTTAAGACCTTCAAAGCGTGGGAGGAGAAGGTGCGAGTCGTAATACATCCGGAGATCCTCGCCGGATTAGCAGGGGGAGTGGAGGCTGGTAAGTACAAACTAATGTATACCAGCACACCGCTATGTACACACATGCGCAACCACCATGCCACAGCTCCCAGGGACAAACACCCCCATGTCCAGCACACAATACACAACACATCACACGCACATGCAACAGACACTACCACACACAGGCCAAACCGAACAACTGTAAGATGCGTGGGGACATGTGTACACTAAGCCAGCCACGTAACCACCAACAGGTCCCCAAATATGCCAGAAGCGCCACAACGAGCACCCACCACACCCATGTGTCCGCCACAGCTGCACCAACTGACAAGTAACAGGTAAGTGGCAGGAACACAAAGTGCAGTGGGTGGGACGGTGGACAGCCCAAGTACAACACACACCAGGCCCCAGTCCCACAGCACAGCAAGGAGGAGCATCCCCCACACCCATGTGTCAGCCACCGCAGTGCACAACGACAGCCGAAAGGCAGACATCACGGTCCACAGCAATCGGTGTCAGTGGGTGTACAGCCACCCCCACGACCCACTACACCCCCCACCCCCACAGACCTGCAACATGGAGCACCCCCGCTAAGAGCCATGTGGCATCCAGTACAGTGCACGCACGAACAACTTGCAGGTGGGAAACTGGACAGGGCTGGATTACTGGAGGCATGAGGACCATAACACCACCAACACATGGGACATGTCACGTAGCACACGAACACGCAGCACCGCCCACCGTCACGAACAAGTGAACAATGTGCACACGGACATGAACAGCAGACTCACACCCCACATGACCCATCACAGACATAGCAACACCCAAGGAGCCACGTCTGCATGCACAAGCCACACTGAATATAGTCCCACACGGCAGCCACTGTGCAACTCATCACACACAACCGAAACACCATTGAAGTCCTGTCCATGTAGCCCCTACTGCCTGTCAACCACACACCCCACAACTACGCCTATGTAAGACAAACAACACTAGACGCAACAGAGCGGAACAACATAAATGCACACGAACACCACTGAACCCATCAAACACACAGACACACCATGCACATACAACATACCATCCATCACATCCGTCAGCCCCAGTCTCATGAAAGGCATGTCATCCGCACAGCTGCCACACATACAGCAGTCACGCTAAGACACATGCCCATGACCAACCATGTGCCAGAAGTCAATTAAGCGCACGACACACTGTGAGCAACAACACACAACATGGGCCACACCCCCGAGCACTGCAGTGATGCACATGGCACAGGGCAGCACGCACACCAAGGAGATGGGACAACTGCAATACGTTGGCTGGCACACAACTATCACTCACTCATAACGATGCGTCCAATGCCATGTCCAGTAACCACAACAGACAGCAAATATGCAGGGCATGTCAGGCATGCACACACCTCAGACCATGCACTGTCATGCTGCCACAACACATGTCACGTTCGGCACCCATGGCTCACAGCATGTACCCCAAAAGCATATACCCTCCCAAATGCGAATCTGGGGCATGGCCCCCATGTTGCCATATGCGTTCCTAAGCATTCCATTTGAACCCCAAAAGCATATTCCATCCCAAATGCGAATCTGGGGCATGGCCCCCATGTTGCCATATGCGTTCCTAAGCGTTCCATTTGAACCCCAAAAGCATATTCCATCCCAAATGCGAATCTGGGGCATGGCCCCCATGTTGCCATATGCGTTCCTAAGCGTTCCATTTGAACCCCAAAAGCAAAGTACAAACCAGACCCAGGATGGGCCAGGAGCCCGCATACACCAGAGTCACAATGAGTAGGGGCAAAGCAACACACCCATCGGCATGGCCAATCCGTCCCATGCCACATGTGCACAGCACACAGTCCCATTGCCTAGCACACACACCTACAGATGCCACAGCCACACACTCGCCTCCGGGAAACCCATGTACGAGATTGCACGAACTGCCAATGTCAGACGACTAATACATACTTTGCCAGGTGCAACACAATAACAAATCTCATTCTCTCCACAGGTGACGAACTGCTGGACGCTGGGGATGGAGACAGCAGCCAGCACAGCCAGCCTACAAGCCCCCAACGAGGACACACGGATCTGGAGGATCTGTCCACCTCTTCGGACACGGACCACCAAGCTGGCCCATCTGGCGTGGCAGGGCCCAGCCGCTCCCCAGGACCCCTCCTACCCACCAACCCATCATCCAGGGATGCTGAACAGTCCCAGTCCCCTGCTGCCACTGTCGTTGCGGCCACACCCACGGTCATTGCGGCCACTACCACTGCCGCAACCGCCACCATCGCCGCACCGACCACCACCGCCTCCACCACCACCACGTCTTCGCTGGCACCAGCCCCAGCGCAGGTGGTGGCCCGGCCGACTGGATCCACCCTGGGAGCCACAGCGAGGACCGTGGTGAGCAATGTGGCTAGTGGGCAGGCCGGTGGCAGCAGGACTGGTAGGAGGAGCAGGGTCAGGGAAACGCCAGCCTCCCTGGGAGCCATGCCCTGCCTCAAATGGCCAGAGTCCTTGGGGCCTATGAAGAGGCCCAAGGACAATGGGCCAGGTCTGCTACTGACACGCGGGAGGTGCTGGGGGTGCTGAGGTCCATGGACGCCCATATGGGCCAATTCGTGTCCCGTATGGACCAACTCGTGGACCTCATGGGCCAGCTGGTGGTGGCGGTGGGGTCACAGGCAAGGCCAGCAACACCACCTCCGCCACCACCTGCTAGGGCGCAGGCTCGGGCAGCAGTGTCCACTTCCCCTGCGTCCACAGCCAGTGAGCACACCTCACCCACCACCAGCAGGTCGCCACCACACACCCCCTCCCAAACGTGGAAGGGGCCATCCGAAGAGGAAACAGATCTCCCGGGAGGACTTCGCACGCTCCAGTCGCAAGTGAGGCAGCCAGCCAGCCTTCCGCCAGCCTTCCTTGACCAGCCACTGCATTGACTTGCTCTACGATCCCACTCCACACAGCCATCTGGATGGCATGTGTGTGTTGGACTATGGACATAGAACCAGTGGGTACACCCTGATCATCACGCAGCCATGACCGACAGCTCATTGTCACTGCACGCACCACTTTTGTCATCACCTTACACACAATCACATGTCACAGTTTGTAATAAATGCACCTTTTTCACTAACTGCTGTTTGTGCCCTGTGTCTTTATTGTACGGAATACAACGGCCACCTTGGGCGGAAAGGCACCTGATGCGTGGCATGGAAATGGAATCCGGAGGGCCTGTAGGGACCTAGGGGTGGGAGACAGAACAGGAGCACATTCAATGAGTGTGTCACACACCCATCACACAGTACATGTCAACAACTACAAGCAATGTACACACATCGCACAGAGCAATAGGGCACAATGCCACAGTCACCAACAGTGGCATACTACCCTGGCCATGGAGCGTTGACACACTGCACGCAGTGAACATACGGCCACCCTGACACAGCACACACACACCTGCATAGATACAGACACATCATCCGTCGTACATGGACACTCACCGTCAAGTGAAGTAGCGGGCGATGAGCTGCTGGCGCACATTCCCAGCTTCCTCCTCTCCGCTGTCCACCTCACTCGAGCTGTCCTGGTCTGCGGGCTGGGTCCCTGGTTGATCTCCGTCATCCACAATGAGGGGGATCTGCTTCCGAATGGCCATATTGTGCAGCATGCAGCACGCCACCACTATCTGGCACACCTTCTGTGGGGAGTACGCCAGTGCACCCCCGGTGCGGTCCAGGCACCTGAACCTGGACTTGAGGAGGCCAAAGGTACGCTCGACCACACGTCTGGTCCTCCCATGTGCCTCATTGTATCGATCGTCTGCTGGGGTGCGAGGATTCCTCAATGGACTGAGCAGCCATGCCCCATTCGGATACGCAGAGTCACCTGGGTGTGAGGGACACAGAGAACCGTTGCTATTCCAACTGGACAGGGGACAGCATCGCACAACCAGCACGCTACACCACTCCACATACTCACCGACAATACAGCCACGATCCTGTTGCAGATTGGCCATCAGTCGTGGCAAGATGCTGTTGCGCATTATGTGTGCGTCATGGGCCGAGCCTGGAAACTTTGCACACACGTGGGTGATCACCATGTCCGCAAGGCACACCACTTGCACATTCAGGGAGTGCGTGTGCTTCCTGTTGCGGGACAGGTGCTCAGTGGCCTGTTGTGGAACAAGGCCAACATGAGTGCAGTCAATGGCTCCCACGACGTGTGGGATTCTGCCAAGGGCATAGAATGCACCCTTCACTGCCGCCAATTCACGAGCCCTGGGGAATCTGATGTACCTGTTCCGGTACAGCATCATGGCTGCCAGTACATCCCTCAGCACCTTGCTGAACATGGGCTGGGACATCCCTCCTCCACTGCCCACTGTGTGCTGGAATGACCCAGTGGCGAAGAAATGCATGGCGGCCATCACCTTAGCCGTGGGGGTGACAGCAGTCGGATACACCCTGCGGGGACGGAGATGGGGCTCTAACATGGCACACAGTCGATGCAGAGTTGGCCTGTCCAGCCGAAACTTCCTGATTACCTCTGTATCGTCCATGTCTGCCAGCAATTGGTATGGGCGGTCAATGTTCGGTCTCCGCCTGGGTTAAATGGCAGAGGACACATGTCAAAGCAACACGGCACATAGCAATTTCGCATACACATCACTGACATGACTGAGCAAGCACATGAGCCACAGCCCAGCTGTCAAGCTGGGACGGCACGGCCACAATACACTTACACAGGTCTCCCAACAATGGCAATGGCAAGTGAGACATACCACTGCCATGTGCATGAACATGGGGATCTAGGCCCCAATGACTTGCGGGGCGTGCTGATGGGGACTGACTGCATATTCGTCAAGCGGCAACGCCACGGCAACATGAGTGTCTGCTGAGCATGGTACTGCTTCCGAGGCTGGATGAGTATGGCACACGACGACGATGTGGGCACGGGCTGAGCGGCCAATACAAGTGGGACCTGTGGCACGAGGGGATATGAGACAGTAGTAGGTGTCAGCTCTGCACCCTATGTACAGCACTGTACGGATCACAGCTCCCGAAACATTGACTGGTGTCCACATTGACAGCCCCATGCCAAGACGGCTGTGTGCTTGCAGTCACACGTCACAGGTGAGAGGTTACATTGCACGTGCCAGGTGGCAGTCGTACATAGTGGGAGCTGGCATGTGTGTGCATGTGTCTCCTGTTCAGGATCCACCAGATGGGCGCTGACTCTGTACTGACCATTGGACACAGCATGTTCCGTGGAAGGCTTGTGTGTGTGGGATGGTGGCACTGGATGTGCCTCCGTTGGGTGGGGGCCATGCACAGGGCGGGTACGTCGATGATTGCGCATTGTTGGTCACGGTGGGTGCACCAGCTAAGATGTGTTGCCCTGTGTTCAATTCCTATGTCCGCATGATGATGGACTGTGGATGTGGGCAGACTACACATTGGTCGATGTGCTGTCTATATGCATGTGCCTTCACACCAGGCACAGCTGCCCCTGCACATGTGACCCCTGCTGGACTCGCTGCTGGGTCTGTGGAGCTGATGCACCTTCTGCGCGTGGGGCGGACAGCTCTCCTCACTTCCCTCATTGCGCATGTCATGTCTTTGCCGCAGGTGACATGGATCATGGAGGGCCCACATGTACGCGTGGGTAGGCTACACATGATTGTTCACTGGTCGCCACCCCCAGTCAGTGTTTCGAATGGGAAGGTTGTCGTGCTGGTGGTATGTTCGATGTGGCGGATGGGCGGGCCTAGGTGCGGGCTTACATTCCGGACATGGGGGGTAGTTGGATTGGCGACTAGTTGCAGTACACACGGGACACGTCTCTTCCTTTCCACATCTGGGTCATCCCTTGTACTAACTGACAGTGATACAGTCATCTTCGCCCCAGCCCTCATGTCCTCCCCTCGCCCCCCAATATGCATGCTCACCTGCGAGGCTAGCGCTTGCACAGGCAGCCCCAAGCTCGCACCAGAGAGGGCAAGGAGTGTATGTGTGGGTCCAGTTGCACGAGTGGGCTGTCTCAGGGTATGATGTGTGGCGGGACGCCGTCCACCTGTGTGGTGCCCCAAATGGAGACCCGGCCTGCATGGACTATGCATCACAGTCTTCGCCTTCCGGATCCGCCACCTGCGACACCCAGTGGCTGTGGCTGCCCTTGCGGCCATGCCGCGTCCGTCTGTGGCTGATGGCCCACACATTCACTCTTTGGCCTCTCTGGGGAGGGCTCAGGGGTGGTGGCGCACGCGCTTGCACTTAGTCGCAATGGCATGTGGCGTGGTTGGTATGATGGGCAATGGATGGGATGGTGCGAGCCACCTCCCGTGACGTCAGTGCTGCTCGTGCTGTGGTGCGTCCCCCTACACTTCCATTTGACTTTTTGCCATGCTGGACGTTGAGGTTCTATTGCCTGCGTGATATGACCAGGAGGAGCGCGAGGAGACCTCTCACACACCATGCTCCACTGCCATCCCGTGCCCTGTATCGCCTGTGCGGATTGACTATGTTGGGGTTACACCTGGTCGACTGGGGCTGTGTGTGCCTTGTCAAGGGGCATGGCGGGCGCACAACAGGATCCAGCTTGTCCACAGAGGGTGGGCTGAGGTGCGCCTGGTACCGCTTTGTACGTGTGCCCGGCTGCTGTGCACACACGTGTTCACTCCCCCGACAGGTGTCCTCTCACAATGCCCAGGGAAGCGGTGGTGTACTGTTCATGAGCCCTCCCAACACGGCGTGCTCCAACTTGGCATGTGCGCATCTACCCGTCGCACCCACCCACCTGAGCACTGCGTCCATACGACTTCACACGACACATGTGTGTCTTCCACAGTAGTGCTACTCATTTGCGTTGACATCCAATACCAGTGGACTACATGGTCATGTCACGACTGCCGTGTACTTCACATACTCTCATCCTCTCTCATTCGTACTTGTGAAATAAGTCAGCGGAGACAGATCTGGTTTCAAACATTATATTGAGTCTTCTGTCCTCTGTGATGCAGTATAGTGGACACTACTGGCAGCGGAATACATGTTGAGGATATACTGAGCATGATTACAAATGGGATAGGGTGTGGGGTTACATCTGCTTGGCCAAGGCTGTGCTAATGTACATTTACGTATAGCTGCGGAGCTGCGGACTTTGACACAGACGGTATACATGTAGCCTACCAGACCGCTCGGCATCATGGGCACAGTCCATCTCAGTTCCATGTGACAGGTTTGCTGCGGTTGTTCCTCATGCACGCGTGCATGTGAGATGACATCAGGGCATGTGCTTGCGTGCATGCAGCGGCGTGCCACTTGTTGTTGCACTGTGGTGGTTACTGGACATGTCACAGTCACTGGGGTCGTGTTGTTGTTGTATGCACTTGTCGTCCATGCAAAGGTCCTGGTATGGGATTCCCGGGGCGGGGGTGGGAGGGGTGCAGCACCCACAGACTCCAGGCGACCTATTCATGTCCACTGAGCGGTGTGTGTGTCCATGGGCGCTGGATCCATGTCGTGTCCTGGTTGTTCGTGCAGTTCCGTCCATGTGGGTGCGATGCACAGAGCCCATGCCACTGCCTCCCACGATGCATGCGGTGTTCCTGGATGTGATGGGGAACAGTGTGCATGTCCCGGTCATATCCGATGTCATGGCGATGTCGTTGATGGTGTGGTTACAGTTGCCGGTCGTTTGGTATGGCTGTTGTGGTGGTGACTGGCCAGTCCGTGCGGAAGCTGAGCATGGGTGCGGGGTTGGACTTCATAGGTCACTCGGGGAACCTGCGTTGTGGTCCGACGTATTTACAGGTTGACAGGTATGCGATGCCGTCCAGCAGGGCTTCCATGTCATTGGTGGTGTACATGTTTGCCAGCCAATGAAGCGGATGGTGGCTGTCAAGGTGTTGTTCGTAGGTTGTCCCTTGGAGGACCATGATGGGGCATGCTGGGTGACATTCGATGTAGCTGTTCTCGATGATCCGTCGTGTGGAGGCACAGTGGTTCCATTTCAGTGCGCGTGCGATGTTGGCCACATACGCCATGCCCCCATAGGCAGAGCAGGCCCTGTCGTGTGCGTCCAGAGGGAGGAGTAGTGGTAGCAGGTCCGCCTTCAGACATGCCGGGTTGGAGAGGCATATCTCGACGGGATGCTGGTAGGGACACCTCCGACAGTAGAAGACGGGCATGACGCAGCTGAACAATGTGATGCGGTAAGTCAGTCGGTAACTTACGTTCAGCAGGGACAGGAGATCGCATCCCAATGTATGTATCGTGCTGGTTTGGTACAGCTTGAGCTCTTCGGCGTAGTTGGGTAGGTGTGTTGCGGTTGCCATTTGGCAGCGGTTCGTAGAGGTGGCGTGCTCCGGCTGTGTGTGCAGTCTGCAATGTGCACGCTCCGGGGTTGCTGTGAGCTCTGTGTAGTCGTGGGGAGACAGGACTTGTGTTCTGTTGGCTTGTTTGGAGGACACGGGCCCTCTTCCCACATGCTTCTCAGACAGTTCAAGGTCGGTGCTGTGTGACTCCTTCCAATTAACTTGCATGTGGCCGACATGGGGGAGTGTTTTCTTCTTTCCTCCCCGTCCGTTGTGTGCTTCTGTGATATGCGCTATCTGCCGTGTGGTCGGTCTCCTCGGCATGCCTGTGTTGGTCTATTCTTGGACAATGGCTGTATTCACCGGCTTCTGTCGTAGGGCTGTGGTTTCGGTGTTGGAATGGAAGGTCATTCAGTGCTGTCTGCTCTCCCTTGTGTGGGCGGCAGGCTGCCTTTCCGCTCTGCGTTGGACCTTGTGTGTGGATGTAATTCTTGGGCCACCTGTTGTCGGTCCCCGGGCTCTTTGGTGTTCCGTTTCATGTGTCTTGTTCATATGTGCAGGGTGGTATGGGTTTTTCAGTGTGGTACTGGCGTTCCTCTTCCCGAAGGGGCCCTGCTTCTCCTAGTTGGTGTTGCCGCCGCTGTGTGCTTCGCCATGTTTGTTACACTGGGGTGTGTCCTGCTGTTGCGTGACTTAACTGACATGTGTGCGTCGGTTGTGTGGCGTTGGGTGTTGTCCGTGAATTGGGCGTTGGGGACATGTCTGTGGCCGGCCTGTCACGTGTCATGTGCGTTTGGGGTGGGGCTGGTGTGTGTGCTGCTTGGTTGTGTCCCTGTGTCTGTGTGCGACGCATGCATGGCGCTGCGGTTGGCCTCTGCGTTGTGCGCATGTGTGGCGGCGTCATCGGCGCTTTGGGGCCGTGACGGGGTGGTTGGTTCCTAGTCCCAGGTGGTGTGTACACATGTGTTCCGCGATGTTAGGATTTGGCCTGTGTGTCATATGTGGATGCAATGGTGGATGTGTAGTGTGCACGCGCTGGTGGGGGTTGTCCGCTTTATCCGCCCTTGCACTGTGTGCGCTGTTTGCGTGCACTTGTTGTGTGTGTGCCTACCTGCGTCTCCGCGGTACGTTGCGTCCTTGGTGGTGCATCAGCAGAAGCATGGGAAGGGCCTGCAGTGCTGGATTCATGCCCGGGGTGCCGCTTCTTCGTTGTCCGTGCTCTGCGTCCGTGTTTCCGCCTCTCTTTCACGTGCGGTGTCTCTTTGCCGTGGGAGCCGTTTGTTTGCGGCATCGTAATTTATGCGCCGGGCGGGACGTGTTTCGTCGGACGGTGTGTGTCAGTTGTGCTGCGCCGCTACGTGTGCGGGCGCACTTTGATGGCGGACGGTGTTGCTGGCTTGCCGGCGGTGTTTGGCCTGCTTTTCGCATCGTAATTGGGCGGGCGTGTGGACTGCTGCGTGCCGGCGGTAACTGGTGGTTTTTGCATCCGCCAGCACGGCGGTAGTGCTTCCGCCCGCCATCGTAATGGGCCCCTAAGCACTCTTTAAAAATGCCTACCAGTATAAATGACATGTAAATTCTACACCTTGTAGTCCCCTTTGCCTTATGTAACATTTTCTATACACTGATTTACACGTATGATTCACTGTCTCTATATGTGAGTGATGTAAAGTGCTCTGACATCCTACAATGGAATGAGAGATGCTATAAAAAATGAAATACATGTGACAGAGGGGCTATGGAGAGATGAGAGGCACTATTGGAGGGTGATAGTGGGGGAATCATTGAAGAGCCCCAACAAACATTGTCAGTCGTATCCTGGGGCATAGTAAGGTCTTCATTTACTATTCTTTAAAAGCTAATACAATTCAATGTATAAGGGTAAATGTGTTGTAGGGGGGAGAGCCTCCCAAAGCCCCCTTTGTAGTGGTCATGCTCACTCACACCACTTGGTGTGCACCATATGGGGACTGCTCTGAAATCATTTGCCAGGGCTGCTTTGGGTTTCCAGTCTGGCCCTGGCAGGAGCAGGAGCCTCGTACTGCGAAATAAAACCAACCATTTAAAAGTTGGTCACAGAGATGCAGCACCAACCTTCCCATTAAATTTTTTTGTTTTTTGCAAATT
This sequence comes from Calotriton arnoldi, assembly GCA_963921515.1. Classification (NCBI taxonomy): domain Eukaryota; kingdom Metazoa; phylum Chordata; class Amphibia; order Caudata; family Salamandridae; genus Calotriton; species Calotriton arnoldi. The sequence continues at coordinate 1,143,213 of CAWUFW010006430.1, read as the reverse complement.
CTTTCAATATAAAATACAACAGAAGTGGCGGACAGTGTCGTTAGCCTCCTTGGCTTAACGACACACTCCGTCACTTCAGAAACGCAGGGCTGCACCATATTTACAAGAATATGGTGCAGCCCTGCGTTTCCCCTGCGCTGGAGCTACACTTAACAGTGTAGCGCCAACGCAGGCACCCTTGTACCATAGTGCAAGAGTGTCTGCGTGCAGGGGAAGAGTGTTTATGTACAGGAAGGTCCCCCTTTCGGAACATAAACAATCTTGAAATGCTGTTTTGTCACTTCTATGTGTGCTGCTTAATGCAGCACACATGGAAGTTACAAAATGTAATTTTTTTTAAAGATTGTTTATGTGCAGGAAGGGTCACCTTCCTGAACATAAACAATCCAAGGCGTTTTGCAAAAACGAGGAGAAGTAAAGCATTTCTCCTTGTTTCACCAAGTTAAGACCAGGTTTTCCCTGGTCTTAATTTTAGCACTGCCTCCCATTTACGCTGCCCTTGTAAATAGGGGGCAGCGTCAAAATCAATGGGTGTTGCAGTGGAACGCCCACCGCAACACCCACTGCCCACCCCTTTCACGCTAAGCATTGGGTGAAAGGGGGTCTTATTTACGAGGCACCGTTAAGCCACGCTGCCTTGTAAATAAGGCGAAGCCCCTATCGCCATGGGTACGTTGCAAAAAGTGATGTTCCCATGGTGATAGGGGCTTGTAAATATGCCCCTAAAATCCTTAGTAATTCGAGTATTTGTTTTGTGTGCACACGTGTGTTTATTTTTTTCAAATTACTGTTTTAATGTTTGAAATTTAAATCCTACAAATTGCTTGGGGGTCCCCGGCTTCCAGTGGTGACTCAATGGGGGTCCTCAGGAGTCAAAAGTTTGGGAACCACTGGGCTAGTTAATTAAACCCAGTACAAAGTATGTGTTTTAGGAGGAAAACATAAGTGCAATGAAACTACTTAGAAGTGGCATAGCATATAGAGTCCCAAAACCACCAAGACCAGACCGAAAAAATAGGGGGACCACAACCAAAATAATGTATTTTCCTACAAGTTTCAAGCGATATAAAAAAGAACTTGTCAAACAATGGAGATAATCTGTTTAATGACAGTCAATGGGAAAGTCAAAGTGTCAGTAAGAAAGGCTGAGGACTTGATTCACAAAGGTAACTCACACTTTGCGTAATTTACATGTTTGAGTAAGTTTACTAGTTTTTGCTTATTCACAAAATTCGAGTGTAAGTTACCACTAAAACAAAAAGTCCAGCACCACACATGGCCAACCACTTGGTACTGCAACTACAACCACCCTCCTATAGAAAATAATGAAGGAAGGGAATTAAAACAAAATGCATAGGAAATACTGTTAAATTAAATTAAAATATTTACAATAGTTAAAAATATAAATGGACAATTTACTGTAAATATAATGAAAATGGGATATATTTATTACTTAATATTTAAATATTTTATTACACTATTTTGAAATTCAATTTTAACGTAACAATAATTAATAATATTTAGCTGGATTCATTTTAATCAATTCTATTCATCACTTTTAATAATTATTACTGAAACACAAAAAAATGTGTTTGTCTTAGGTGGGAATTTATTTTTTAATTTAAATTTCAAGCAAGTAATTTAAATGTAATTCAAAATATTTACATTACTCAAAGATGTATTTCAAAATTAAGTTAATAGTGGTGTAGCATTGCTTCATTCTGTTCAGCATTTACAAGAAATGTATCAAATTCATTTACAATAATAAATATATTTAATATTTATTTTCAAGTTACATAAATTATTTAAATTTTCCCTATACTTTACCATGCAGAGATCCCCATCCTGACTGACGGGTCTCCCTATGGTTAATATGTAGGGAATTATAGAGAAATTAAAACTCATGTATTTGACTCAAAAATAAATATTAAAATATTTTTATATGAAATAATAATACAAATTAATTTTATAAAGAGTCTGGACACTTGAAATTGCTTACATACCAAACTATTGATGTAGGGTAAGATACAATGGCAGTGGAAAAGCCTACCTTAGGAAGAGATTTACTCCTTTTAGACCAAAATACCAGGAGAGTTAGATGGGATTCAGGAGTGGTCTCAATGAAATGTTTATGATAGAAAGGATACTTGAGTTGCAATGCCTTAACATCAGCACTACAGTCATCTATGAGTAGGGAACATAAAGGAAAGCCCTGTATACAGATTTATCAATACTTTGCATAGGGTGCAAAGTCATGCAAATTGATGCAAACTGTTGGAAAGTCTTGATAGTGTTTACTTTCCCGTGTAAAATTTTCTTTTTTCACTAGAAATGTGCTCTAAAAGCAACACAAATAGCATTTTGCATTATTTTGCTCCAACAAGCCATCCCATGGGTGGAACATATGCATTCAACCGCTACCACCCATGGTTTTCTAATCAAAACTCTATCTACTGAAATTGGAAGATAGGGCTTTGCACCAAAAATGATCTTTCCTTGAGGCAGTTGTTAACAAGGAGAAATGTATTAATTTTTATCACTTACCTTCGGCTGCTCCATCTTCCTTGTTGCACGCTCTGCGCGCCCTGGTGGGATAGGAGTCCCAGGGCCAACATTTCCTGTGCCAGGCATTCCCGCGAGGGGTCCAACATCGCGGAAGGGGACTACAGGTCCCAGAACTCTTTGCTGCTGCCACAGGTGCTGCCGTGAGGGGGAGGCGCTTGTCATCGCGCTTATAGTTCTGCCTCTCCCCCCGCGGCGCAGGAGTTTTCACTTACCTTCGGCTGCTCCATCTTCCTTGTTGCATGCTCTGCATGCCCTGGTGGGATAGGAGTCCCAGGGCCAACATTTCCTGTGCCAGGCATTCCCGCGAGGGGTCCAACATCGCGGAAGGGGACTACAGGTCCCAGAACTCTTTGCTGCTGCCACAGGTGCTGCCGTGAGGGGAAGGTGCTTGTCATCACGCTTATAGTGCTGCCTCTACCACCGCGGTGCAGGACACAGCCCGGTCGAAGCCCGGGCCAAGGGCGGGCCCGTCTGTGCCCATCAGGGACCGGATAAGGCCGGGCTGGGCCACCCCTCTGACATTTAGTTTGTGTGGCTGTGTGGGTTGGAGTAGTGACCAGGGTAAGCCTAGTTGTGGTGCTTGGACATTATGAACAAACGCAAACCCACAGCGGGTGCGTGGGTTGTGGGGACTCTCGATGCGTTTCTTACCAGGGCAGAATCAGTGTTAAATCACCAAATACAGCTCACTGAACGTAGGCTATCGCTCGAACCAGTAGTTTCCGTCTGTATCCCTGGCCCTCCCCCACTTCTCCCGTGCTGTGAGTTAGTTACCATCGAAGCTACTGACCAGCAGAGCGGTTTGTCTCCCCTTCCTCACAGTAGTCAAACGATCTCTCTCTCCTCTAATCCAGGAAATGTGGAAAGTCCTCCTAATACCCCTTTGGTTATCAACAGTGGTCAGAAGCCTAGTCATGTCATTATTGTTGAACCACCATCTAAAAAGAGGAAAGCCCGAGGACCATCAAAAAATAACCATATGCCCCTTAGATCTGGCAAACGTAAAGGGGAGCCTATCGCGAGCATTAGTAACATGATGGCTAGTTGTGGTTCAACTAGCCAGCCTCGCCCAGTGGATGTATGTGTTTCCTCCAACTTGAGTAACGAGGGAGATCTTTGTACTAGGATAGAACATAAACTATCAGCACTGATCGATCCCATATTATAGAAGTTGTCCCTGATTGAAGAAAGACTTGACAAAATAGAGATGGGTATTGTTAATCTCCCCTAAACAACTCCAATGGGACAACGGTGGGTGGGGTCACAACTCAATTGAATGAGAGGCCAGTGGGAGTATCTAGGGGCATGGCCAGTAGTGCAAGTTGCTCTCCATCTTTGCCAGGTATTGTCACCAAGGTAACACAATCTGACAATCGACCTCAAATCACAAAGCCCTTATTTTCTACTGAGAAGCAGGTAGAGAGACTCACTAGCCCACAGATACATCAGCCCCCCATTTCCAGCCCTCTGAGTATCCAGACCTTTCTACACCTACCCCCGGAAGCCACGCCACATACAGTTGTTCTGTCCAACATCCCAGTGCTCCCTTCTGGAGTGCAGGAGCACTGGTCCACGCTTAGAAATAAGGCACTACATTTGTTGAGTGTTAGGACCGGTATCAAGGAACCTCTTTTTCGTGAGTTTAAGATGGTTCGTAGAGTTCCTTGGGTGGGTAAATTCTACAAGTCTCTCCCAGGTGATTGTGTGGTTCTTAGCTTCAGATCCCCCAGATTGGTTCAGCACATATTGGAGAGGGCGGGCAATTGTTATATCAAGGAGGATGATATCAATTGTGTCCCGCTGGGCTTTTTCTATAAAACAGAAGGGAGTATTGGTCGCAGAGAGAAGAGGGGCGAACCAAATTTGTGCGGCCAACATACTTTTCAGATTTCCACTAGCAACCGATTTGATGCTTTAACTTCCATGGAAGAAATAGATTGACTTAAAGCTCCTGGCGGCCCTACTAAAACAGGAGCCCTAGCTCATACACGGTTGTTTTGTACTTGGGATGTCTCAGTTTCTGGTTGTGTCTATCGTAGTCGTGCCGAACCTGGGCATGTTTGTGGAACTGGGATGGTTAAAGCACTGGAGGAGAGGATGAGGGAATCAATTATTACCTCCTCGGCTACCCCCACCCCCTATAGCGTTTCCCAACAGTACAACAGTTTTTCCAGCAAGTCAGTGGTTGTGGGCAATAGTAGTACGGGTGCATCTGACCATCTTTATACTACCGTAAAATGGCTTGTACAGCCTTTGATGTCTTTTTCTTCCTGAAATGTAGCTGGGTTGTCTACCAAGACTGTCTCTACTGATTGGGCAGTCTTTATAGACAATTATGACATTTGGTTTTTCCAAGAAACTTGGTCTTTGACTCCCATTTTCTTCCCTGGTTATCTAAATTTTTCCAAACCAGCGCTGAGGGGCCAGAAAGGTAGGCCGTCTGGCGGACTCACATGTTGGGTTAGGCAGTTAGATGGATGTGTGGTGCAGGAAGTTTACATTGACAGTCCCGATATAATGGTATTGCGGATACGGATGGCTGATGCGTTAGACGTTCTGGCAATCAATGTCTATGCCAGAGGGTCGCCTGGGGGTAAAGCATCATCTGTAGTCGCCCACCTTGACAAGTTTTTAGGTAGTCTGGGGGGTGGCTGCAACCTGATAATAGCGGGCGATTTTAATTGCACTTTTGAGCCCCTCGACCATGAAGATGGTAATCTAAGTCTGGAAGAGGATGCACAATGGAACATCCCGCAATAAAATTTAAGCCCAATTAAAAAGTGGACTGAGGCTGCACTACAGCTCAAAGGGTTGTGTTTGGAAAGGAGACTCAGAGCAGTCAATGGGAGGACGCATTCAGATAGTGAGAGTACTCACACTTTTGACAATGGATCTAGAAGTAGTCGCATTGACTATATATTTCTTAATGTGGAAATCTGGTCTCTTATGTTGGATATTGTGGTCCAGGAGCGGAATGAAAGTGACCACAACCCGCTGATTCTAACCTTAAAGATTCCTGGCCTTTCTAGTAACGACTCTAGGGCCGCTGAGGACAAGTTAACCGAGGCCATACTTACCAACGATATGAGGAGAGTTAGATGGGCCAGGCTGGTGGATAACAAGGGTGATGTGGCTGAGATGAAATCCATGGTTGTCCGCTCACTCTCTATTTTACATGATTGCGCCTCCCAAGAGGTGGTAAACCGCATTATCCCCTAGGTCCATAATGAGCTCTTTGGGAAGTTAATTTTTTTTTTTATTAAACCCAATAAACAAACAAGGGCTCCATTCATTAAGGCAGCCTCCTGGTATAATAAAGCTTGTAGAGAGGCTTATAGGTCACTGGCTAGGGCTATTAGAACGCATGCTGCGGGGGATATAAAAAAAGCCAGAACTAGGTACAAGGCATCCCAATTGCAAGCGAAGAAGGACTGGGATGAGTCCCGATGGCTGGACCTGCTTGTAGCAAGCAAAGAGCAAAACTTGACGCATTTCTGGCATCTCGTTAAATGGGGCAGTGGAGTTATATCCCAAGTTCCCATGAACCATGTTGCTCCAGAGGTGTGGGTGTCCCATTTTGAGGCACAGTTTTTAGCCACTAGTTGTAGTGATCCTATCAACCTCCTACCTGTTTTTGATACCAGTGCCTCCTTTTCCTGCCTCGAGGTGGAAAATGTGCTAAAATCAATCCCACGAGGTCGGACTCCAGGTCCAGACTGTATTCCGGCTGACCTGTTTGTATCGGACAAAGAGAATTGGGTCCCCTATATAAAATACCTTGCAAATGCAGTAGCTAGTGGCGCTGCTATTCCGGATACATGGTTCGGTGCTGAAATTTTACCTATATACAAGAAGGGTGATCGTTCCCAGCCAGGCAACTATAGGCCAATAAGCCTTATTGATTCTATCCAAAAAATAGTCGCAAAGGCTCGTCTTAGTCAGAATTCAGGCCTGGATAGACGAGATGGACATTTTGACCCCCCTACAGGCAGTGTTTCGTCCCCACATAAGTACCATCGATCAGGTGTTTAGGTTTGTTCTTGTTTATTGGAAGGTAGTTGCTATTGGTGGTGGTACGATTTACGCAGTCTTTGTAGATCTTAAGACCGCGTTCGATCTAGTTCCTCGTGCCAAAATGTGGAGTGTACTTCAGGCTCTGGGGATGCCCTACGAACTACTAAGTATCCTGGTTAAATTGCATGAAACAAATTATGCACAGGTTCGTTGGGGGAAGCAGGGGAATGTTACCGAAAGGTTTGCGGTAACTAAGGGGGTCCGGCAAGGGTGTGTACTGGCCCCAACCCTGTTTTCACTCTTCATTAATAGGGTGGTCCAATACTTTATATCCTATCCCACTGATGCTCCAATGCTGGCAGGAATGAAGATACCGCTGCTCATGTTCGCGGACGATACCCTGCTACTTTCCAGAACTCAGAATGGGTTGCAAGTAGCTCTGGAGCGTTTTGGGGTTTTTTGTCGCGAGCATGAGCTAGTGGTAAACGTGGACAAAACGAAGTTCATGGTGTTCCATAGGTCAAAGGCCGTGAGGGGGAGGGTGTATATGGATAATGCCCCCTTGGAGCAGACTGACACCTTCACCTATCTAGGGTTAACTTTGGGTAAGAAACTCAGCTGGAAATCCCAGATTGACCTGCTGACACTTAAGCATTCCCAACTCGCAGGTGCATTGCTAAAAGAGCATAGGCTTTCCAAGACCAAGCCCTTAGCCCCTGCGCTAAAGATATACAACCATAAAATAGGTTCATCATTGTTGTATGGGGCGGAATTATGGGGTTTTAATGATTTAACATCTTTGGCTGCCGCCCAAAACAAATTTGTGAGAGCTTTGATTGGCCTTCCGCAGTCTACTCCACTGCGGCCTTTATATTTGGATCTGGGCTGTAACAAAATAGTGGACCAGGCACGGTTTAGACCGGTAGCATTCTGGAGAAGGCTCTGGACTACCCCGGAGCTTACTCCGTACGCTCAAGCTTTCTCTGAAGTTAGGTCGCTGGGTTGTACAAATAAAATCCCTTGGATAAGGAATCTAAAAATTACACTGTTTAGCATAGGGTTGAGTAAACTATGGGAGGATCCAGCTGCTGCTATCTTCCCTGCGAAAAAGGATTTGAAAGCCGCTTATTGGAGCATGGTTAGATTGCAGCAACTGACACATCACCAATGTAGCTCCTTGACTCGGGTTTTTAATGAACATAAATTTGAGCCAAAATTAGAAACTTACTGGGACATTATTACTAGACCTATCGATAGGAAGCTGTATCATCAGTTTAGGGTGGGTTCTCTTCCCATCAAAGTGTTCACCAGTAGTTGGCACCCCCTTCGGATGACAAATGTCCCTTTTGTCCAGCCGAGATTGAGTCACTAGCTCACATTTTCTTTGTATGCCCTGCCTATAGGTCACCCAGGCACAAATGGTTGAAACCCATTTGTAAGAATATGGGCATCAGAGTAGCTATGGAGGCTTTAAGGATTCTGAAAACCAACACAGAGGATCCTATTATTATAGCAGTGGCCAAATTCTTGAGCTGGCTGTGGGTCATTTGAGCCAACAAGATGAGGGATTGTTAATATGGCCATTTATATTAAATTATTAATAATCTGTCACAGTTTTAGTATTTTTATGTATCATGTTCATATTTGTCATTGTTTTTTATGTCACCTGTTCCCTTGTGATTTTTAGCTATTTATATGATATAAGATCAGTTTTTTAGAAAATTTGATATAATGTTATACCATATGTACTTTTTTCCTTTCTTTCTTTTCTTTTCCGGCTATTTTAATTGTTTTATGGGAACACCTGATAATGTGGTATTGTGTCAGTTTGTATGTTTTGCTGTTGCACGTTGTCTTTTATGATTTTTGACAATCGAAATAAAGACATAATTAAACTGAAACTGAAACTGAATTTCTCTGAACTTTTCACACATTTCCTGTGTGCATCACTGTAGCACCAATCTACTCACCCCTTTGCACTAGGGTGCACTAGGGTGTAAAGGAGGGTTGTGGCTCTAGGCAGCTTGTTTGTGCTTTAAGATTGAGGAAAGGAGCAGCAGGGCCCTATTTTAGTAGATATGACTCTGTGATGCTCTCTCTCCTTACAGCTCAGCAAATCTGGTTTCTGCGCTGCAATACTTTTTATTAAATCTGCCCTTTAGTTTTAAGCTTTGCCTGCAAATTTCAGATGAACATGTACTGGGACCCAACTTTCATGTACCTACGTATGTCCCTCTGTAAGTTGTGTATCTCATTGCTATTTAGCATCTCCTAAGGAGCTTTCCACTGATCAAGACTAAAATGTGATAATTGGATTAAGATACTCTATTGCCCGTTCAATATATGTGTGCACCTTGTATGGAACAGCTTCTCTTTCTCTGTGCTGTCCCTGTGCTTTTTGCAAAAATGTTTACCAAATGTTTTTTAACAGTTACTTCTCTAGGAAGTTTTAGGTTACCCAGCTGATCCTTAGTAGGACCAGGACTCATTGGAAGGGCAATTTGGAACTTCCATGGTGCTGCTTTGTTTTGTTTCTGTTTGTGATGTGTTGTTACATGCCTCTGCTAGCCAAGAGAGTTAAACATACACAATAAAGACATGCAAACTAAGAACTACAATTACACAATGGCAGTTCGGGCGTCTGTGAGGATGCTCTTCCATATTCTGAGCCTGCAGACTGAGAAGGCCTGTCTGTTGTATTTTCTATCTTACACCGTTCCAACTACAGTCTGATGATGTCCCACATTCTAGTTTGGAATGCCACTGTCTGTCTGAAGGGGGTAAGTTTAAAATAGCTACCATTTCTGATGGGCATGTGGTAGATGCAGATATGATGCAGTCTTTGATGGAGAGGGGAGGCATCTCAGTGACACATTGTTGAATTCCTTCAAATACTTGATGAGGAGTACCGCATTGCATAGGATGCCTTTGAGGGGTTCCAGAGCTATGTCTGTTAGGCTACCGTGCAAGGCTTTACCATCATCAAGGTATGAGAGAACCAGTGTTTGCACTGTTTTCTAAACTCAGTTTCTGTAAGGTGGGGTTTCACCATATTAAGGTGGGATAGCTCGAACCAAGTGATTGGTTCTTTGAAGCAGAGTGTTGTGTTGTGAGTGGTTCATGTAGGACAGCCAAGCTTGGATTTGTGGTTGTTTGGAGCTGTTGCCAAAAAGCATAAATTCCTCCTTTGTCGGGTTGAGCTGTACATTTGTACTTAGTATCCAGTTCAATGTTAGCCTGAGTAAGGGTTTTAGTTGTTGAATATAATTTTTCTAGAAGTTAATGTAAAGTGTTGGCATATTAATGGATGTAAATGTTGTAAGTGAGTAATGGTCAAAGAGATTCCATGTAGAGGTTGAGGATGATGGAAGAGATGGTGGATCTCTGTGTTTTTTGTGCAAGAGTTGAGATGTTTTGGGGATTTTGTATGTACCATGCCTGATCAGTTGATATTTATGTATTCTGATAAATCAAGCGTGCAGATTTTGTTCCGAAGTTGTTCTTTGTGGATATCATTGCATGACTCAGGAGGTTGTTTCAAACTGATACATTTCATGTTTAAGTTAGCTGCATTCAATAGAGATATCATGTTCAGAACGGTATTATCTCATTAGTGTTTATTAATGTAACAGGACTGACTTTAATATATGCCACATTCGGGAAACAACCGGAACAACGCGGACAGGGGCACGCATGCCATTCCAACGCAAGTGCAACCATGCCTGCCTGAACCACACATCAGCCTTAACCACGCCTAAGCAGGCTGCTGGATTTGCTTTTTTTTTTGGAGTGTTTGACTTTTTTTGAGCAATATGGCATCCAGTCATCCTGACCAAGATGTTGAAGAAGAGCCTGAGGAAGTGGAAGAGCCAGTCAAAAAAAGAAAAAAGAGTATAGTCTGGGCTTTCTTTTCAGTGCCAGAGGGTGAAAAGAAAGTGAATGCTAGGAAAGTGACCTGCACTATCTGCCAAAGAGTACTTTCCCGAGGTTCGGAGAAGAAGTACTCCTGCGGAACTTATTCTATGAAGAAACACTTGGAGACTATCCATCCTGTTCGTTTAGCAAAAGAAATCATGCTGCGGGAGAAAAACGAACAAGCCAGCCAGGCTGACAAAAATGCCCCATCAACATCGGGTGCAGGACTTCCAGCTACACCTCGGCCACACATTGTTTCAGAGCTGGTGGATGTGTCCATTAATTGCTGCAAATGCAATGCAAAACTGTGTGTTGCGGAACAATGTCTTGATGTTATTCTCAATGCAATCAAAGCACACAAGTGTTAATTTTTTTCTGTCATTGACATTGTTCTTTTTCCAGTTTTTTTTCAACTACTGATGTTGGAGTGTTTTTTTTTTGTTTGTTTTAAAAAAAAGTCAAAAACACCCCAAAAAAATAATATTTAAAAATACAAAATTGTTTAAAAAAAAAACGGTTCTTATGGAACCACATAAACTGGTTAAAAATAGAAACATTTCCAGAGTGATTGCATGAGTGTAGCGGTAGTGTGTGAGTGATTGGAGGAATATATGGGTAGTGCGTAGGTGATTGCATGAGCAAATGGGTAGAACGTAAGTGCATGCATCACTTCATAGGTACTGTTTGAGGGAATGGATGAGTGTAATAGAAGTGCCTGAATGATTGGAGGAGTGCATAGGTAGTACCTGAGTGATTGCATGACTGTATGGCTAGTGTTTGAGTGAATGGATGAGTGCAATAATAGTGCCTGAGTGATTGCATGAGCGCATTGGTAGTCCGCGGCTGATTGCATGAGTGCAGGGGTAGTGCCAGGGTGATTGGATGAGTGCATGGGTAGTGCCTGGGTTATTGCATGAGTGTATGGGTAGTGCCTGGGTGATTGGAGGAGTGCAAGGATAGTGCATGGTGATTTTAACAGACTCCAGATTGTGCAAAATGCGGCAGCAAGACTGCTAACGGGCATTCCTAGGTTCGTCTCAGTGGGAAAGGGTCTTCGAGATCTCCACTGGCTTCCAGTGAAACAGCGGACACGGTTTAAAGCACTGTGCATGGTCTTCAAAGCCTTGGTGGGCAGTGGCCCAGTCTACCTGAGAAATCGACTACTCTGGTATGTTCCTGGAAGATTGTTACGTTCCTCGGAAGCAAAGCTAGTGACTATTCCCCGAGTTAAGAAAGCCAGTTGGGGTGGCAGGAGTTTCGTTTACTGTGCCGCCAGGGCTTGGAATGATCTTCCTGTGCATCTGAGAAAGGCCACGGATCTGCTTTCTTTTAGGAAGGAGCTGAAAACCTGGCTTTTCTCTGTATAATTCTCCGCCTAGGACACCCACCAGGTAGTGCTTAGCGCCAGGACGCCTTTGGGCAGCAGCTGCGCTTTACAAGTTTCATTAACATTAACATTAACATTATAAGTGCATGGGTAGTGTCTGGGTGATTGGAGGAGTGCATGGGTAGTGCATGGGTGATTAGATGAGTGCATGGGTAGTGCCTGGGTTATTGCATGAGTGGATGAGTAGTGCCTGGGTGATTGGAGGAGTGCATTGGTAATGCCTGGATGATTTTGTAAGTGCATAGGTATTGTTTGGGTGATTTTGTAAGTGCATGGGTAATGCCTGGGTGATTGCATGAGTGCAGAGGTAATGTATGGGTGATTGCAAGAGTGCATGGGTAATGCCTGAGTGATTGCATGAGTTTAAGGGTAATGCCTGGATGATTGCATGAGTGCATGGATAGTGCCTGGGTGATTGGAAGAGTGCAAGGGTAGTGCGTGGTGATTTTTATAAGTGCTTGAGTAGTGGCGGAGTAATTGGAAGAGTGCATGGGTACTGGCTGGGTCATTGGAGGAGTGCATGGGAAGTGCATGGGTGATTGGAGCAGTGCATGGGTAGTGTCTGGGTTATTGCATGAGTGGATGAGTAGTGCCTGGGTGATTGGAGGAGTGCATGGCTACTGGCTGGGTAATTGAAGGAGTGAATGAGTAGTGTCTGGGTGATTAGAGGAGTGCATGGGTAGTGCATGGGTGATTGGGTAGTGCATGGGTGATTGGATGAGTGCATGGGTAGTGCCTGGGTTATTGCATGAGTGGATGAGTAGTGTCTGGGTGATTGGAGGTGCATAGATATTGAATGGGTGATTTTGTAAGTGCATAGGTAATGCCTGGGTGATTGCATGAGTGCAGAGGTAATGTTTGGGTGATTGGAAGAGTGCATGGGTAATGCCTGAGTGATTGCATGAGTTTATGGGTAATGCCTGGATGATTGCATGAGTACATGGGTAGTGCATGGGTGATTAGATGAGTGCATGGGTAGTGCCTGGGTTATTGCATGAGTGGATGAGTAGTGCCTGGGTGATTGGAGGAGTGCATTGGTAATGCCTGGATGATTTTGTAAGTGCACAGGTATTGCTTGGGTGATTTTGTAAGTGCATGGGTAATGCCTGGGTGACTGCATGAGTGCTGAGGTAATGCATGGGTGATTGCAAGAGTGCATGGGTAATGCCTGAGTGATTGCATGAGTTTATGGGTAATGCCTGGATGATTGCATGAGTGCATGGATAGTGCCTGGGTGATTGGAAGAGTGCAAGGGTAGTGCGTGGTGATTTTTATAAGTGCTTGAGTAGTGGCGGAGTAATTGGAAGAGTGCATGGGTACTGGCTGGGTCATTGGAGGAGTGCATGGGAAGTGCATGGGTGATTGGAGCAGTGCATGGGTAGTGTCTGGGTTATTGCATGAGTGGATGAGTAGTGCCTGGGTGATTGGAGGAGTGCATGGCTACTGGCTGGGTAATTGAAGGAGTGAATGAGTAGTGTCTGGGTGATTAGAGGAGTGCATGGGTAGTGCATGGGTGATTGGATGAGTGCATGGGTAGTGCCTGGGTTATTGCATGAGTGGATGAGTAGTGTCTGGGTGATTGGAGGAGTGCATTGGTAATGCCTGGGTGATTTTGTAAGTGCATAGATATTGAATGGGTGATTTTGTAAGTGCATAGGTAATGCCTGGGTGATTGCATGAGTGCAGAGGTAATGTATGGGTGATTGGAAGAGTGCATGGGTAATGCCTGAGTGATTGCATGAGTTTATGGGTAATGCCTGGATGATTGCATGAGTACATGGGTAGTGCCTGGGTGATTGCAGGGGTGCAAGGGCAGTGCATGGTGATTTTATAAGTGCATGGGTAACGGCTGAGTGATTGGATGAGTGCATGGGTACTAACTGGGTAATTGGAGGACTGCATGGGTAGTGCCTGGGTGATTGGATTAGTTCATGGGTAGTGCCTGGGTTATTGCATAAGTGCATGAGTAGTGCCTGGGTTATTGTATGAGTGGATGAGTAGTGCTTGGGTGATTGGAGGAGTGTCTTGGTAATCCCTGGGTGATTTTGTAAGTGCATGGGTAATGTCTGGGTGATTTTGTAAATGCATGGCTAATGTCTGGGTGATTGCATAACAGTGGAGCTAATGTGTGGGTGATTGCAGGAGTGCATAGGTAATGCCTGAGTGAATGCATGAGTGCATTGTTAGTGCCTGGGTGATTTCATAAGTGGAGGAGTAATGTCTGGATGATTGAAGGAGTGCATAGGTAATACTTGGGTGATTGCAAGACTGTAGGAGTAATGTCTGGGTGATTGCAGGAGTGTATGGGTACTGCCAGAGTGATTAAAGGTGTGGATTGGTAATGCCTGGGTGATTTTGTAAGTACATAGGTTATGCTTCAGTGATTGAAGGAGTGCATGGGTAGTGCTGAGGTGATTGGAGGAGTGAGTTGGTAGAGTTTGAAAAAATTAATGACTGCAATAAAAGTGACTGTAAACATGACTTTATATTATTATGCGTATTACATTATTTCATCTTACCTTCTTTATTAAAGTAGATATCAAACTCATTGAAACTATTTTACTGTTGTTTCATTGTAAACTAAATTTAAAATATTTTTTTTAAACTTTAGTATTACTTTCTGTAAAAGAGAAGAAAAAAAACTGTTATTGCATATAATATTATAGTTTTAAGAACACAACATAATTTTCGAATTACATAACATATTCAGTTTCCCTTTTTTGCTGTTTTCAGATTCTATTGAATTTCACCATACACAGTGATTTCAATGTTGATCATCATATAACAGCGGGGAAAAAAATACAATCAGTAAGATTGTAAAAAAACAAATCTGTGTTGAAAATATTTACAACAAGTTCAACTATCTGTTTACCTATCTTCAGTTTCTAAATTACATTCTTCAACTACATTAAATGATCTACTTCTCTGAAATACATTTTCTAAAATATACACTCTCATTTACATCTTGTATTATATAAAGAACAAATATATAAACTACTTGTTTTAAACACAATTTTGCAAACGCAATAAGATTAGCACAAACAATAATCCAAACAGTAATTCTTCACATTTTCCCAATAGGCCGAATAATGTATCTAAATCTATTTGCATTCAAAATATCCAAAATAAAATCGTTAATTCGTGTTCACATCTTCCCAATAGGCCGAATGATGTTTTCAAAACTTTGGCATCAAAAATATCAGATATGAATTTGGTAATTCGTAAGGCAACCTACATTTGAATTCCAAATGGGCATCATTACAATGTGTCCATCCTTTATTGCACTTTAAATACACAGAATAGTGTCCAGATGTTGTAGTAGGTCCATCATGGAAAATAATAGTCACTGCTTTAAAAGTTCTTCCTGAAATTGATACTTGACTTGCCCCAAAATTTTAATTTTGGTTTCCAATTTTCTTCCATCTGCTCTACAACGTTGTAGCATTAAAATGACATATTGTCCAAATGTTTCTATAAATAATGTTGACAACATTTCTGATTTACAATGAGAACATTTCATATCTTGATTAGCTGTTTTTACTAATTTGTTAAAAGACACTGTTTTGCAATCTGGTATTGTCAAATATATGAATCGTTCAGTCTCTATTTCAGTGGTAGAAGAAAATGAGCACTCTTCACATTTATGATCACATCTGTAACTTAGTCCAAACAAATTTTCAATTTAAATCCCTTCATCTTCCAATACTGCAAGCATAAACATAAGAAACTCTTGTGCATCTTGTTGTATTTTAAGTGTAAATTGCGAAGAACCAGTACATATATCCAAAAGATGCCAAATGCCAGAAGCAGTATGGATTTTAATTCTATCAGTTACCAACTTTTGAAAAATATGATGTAATAAAGAACAGAATCTTTTTCTCGATTTTCCATAATTTTATGATTAAGATCTTCTAGATAAAAGACAACATTTAGAATTACATTAGCATAGCAGTTGATACCTGAACTATTTTCTAACTGGTATCCTACAATATCATCAACAGTGTCCATTTTCATTTTCTTTGCAGCCTCATCATTCCCTTGAATTGTTTTCTTTTTTCCAACCTCACTAGAATGTTTGTCGTATTTTCGTTTTGCACATACTACACGTTTTTCATATATGGGATATTCACGTAAGTTAGGAGCATATAGTCTTCTTAACCGATTATACTCTCTTACACAATTTGCATCAGCACTAACCTTTTTCTCATCAAAATCAATCAAATACAATCCAGATAATGTTCTTACTCGAGACAAGGCACCATATACCATACCCTCTTTAAACACTGTACTTCCAATATTTACCAAAGCACTGTCTACACTTAAACCTTGAGATTTATGAATGGTCACCGCATATGCTAAAGAAAGAGGAAACTGTTTTCTACGAACATACAAGTCTCTTACAAGCAAAAAACGAACAGCACAACGTCCAATCTGTTTTACCTCTTCAATCTGATCAAATTTAATCTTCAAAAATTCAATTCCATCTCTGTTCTGAAAATTTACATAATCAACAACGTTTCCCTTTGCTTCATTTACTAAACCCTTTTCAACATCTAAATTACGCCGTAATATTACCCGACAGTTTACACATACATATAAAGTCTTTTCTAAACCAGCAGTCTTAGATACAGACTTTTCCAAAGAATCCAATTTTGACTGTAATTTCTCTGAGAGAAGAATAGTAACCCCTTCATGTTCCATTTTATCAATGGCTTCCATTTTCACTATTGGTTGGTTCTCCAGTTTCAAAAGTTCTCGATTGAATGTAGAACACTCTGGCAGTGTTGGCATTAGACAAACTATAGATTTATTTTCTCCAATTTTTTTGTACATTATTTCAGGTGCAATATTTTCATTTGGAAACAAGTTTGTTAGCAGTCAACTTTGTAAAGCTTTTTACTATGTTTTGTCAAAACACAAATTCAAATATCTTGAAGAATGTTCCCATAATGTTCATCACTTGCTTGTCGCATATTCTTAATAAGTTCTTTATATTCACAAAGAGACCAAATGTTCACATTTCCAATACTTCCCAAAGATTTCTTAGTGTCTTTATGGACAAGTGTTTTAAAACTGGTTGTCCTTTCACAGGAGTAAGTTGTAATAGATCGCTGAATACAATTACATGTTTTCCTCCAAATAAAACATCATAATCTGTTTTTAAAATCTGTTGCATTCTTAAATGTACAAAGGCAAGCATTAAGTTTGAGACCATGCTCACCTTATCAATAATCAGAAGTTTTATTTTCTTTAGTACTCTTGAAACTTCATAACAAGCTTCTCCAGATAGCTTGTGATATTCCAACTTATTTTCATGTTCAACTGGTAGCATGAGTAATCGATGTAATGTAATCCCTTTAATGTTATGTGCTGCTAACCCAGTTGGAGCGGTTACAACACAAGGTAAATGTGATTGAGTGGTTTTATGTAGATAACTGGTCAAACTTTAATTAAGAAACTTTTTCCTGTTCCAGCTTGTCCACTGATATAAATTTGAATAGGTTTAATTGATATACATTGGCATTCTTTTTTTTCATGCAGTAAACCATGCTGTATCTGTTGTGTAACTTGCTGATATATTTCTTTTTGTTCAATATTTAGTTGTTCTTCCAAGTTTCCCAAATCAATAATATCCTGTTGTGCTTGTTGCATTGCAGTTTCTACTTTATTCATAGCGATTGCTGCTTCATTCTCAAGAATTGGTTGTCCTAGTGGATTTTGACTTAGTGGAGCAGAACTTTGACTATCTTGAGAACTATCTCTAGCGATTTCAGCTGCAATACTAGTTTCTTGTTCAATCTCTTCATTCAACATTTATAAATATTGTGGAAAATCTGTGCATTCAATGCTATCTTTACATGCATTAAAAGAATCTTCATAGCAGTCAAAATCTCCAAGTAATTCCATTTCACTACGCCAAGGCTTAAACAGTTGAAGAAGTACTAAATAGAAATATTCCCTTTTATCTGGAGTATCACAATTGAGTTTCCTGTGATTAATAAGATTTCCTTTGGCATGTTTTAACAAACATCCATCACATCCAATTACTGCATATTTTTCTTCATTTATATTTTCTGTAACATTTCTCTTAAAGCTGTAATGTTGCAGTACTTAATAGAGAAATATGTTTTCCAGATTTGGACTCCTTTTGGGATAGTACGTATCCAACATATTTGTTTTAACAATATCTGTACTTTCCAGCTCATTCAAAGCTAAGTATTCAATTTCTTGTACAGATTTCAATACTCGATTTCGTGTTACAGCAAGACCTAGACTTACCCAAATGATTCCTCTTGACTTTGAATATAAACTTGCAGAGGTCAACCGATCCGAACATTCGTTGGATCCAATCTCTCGATGGGAAAGCATCTTCAAACTAAAGCTGTACAATTTGTTACTAAGAGTCTTCTCTTGTGAAATTTCTTCCCACATTTCTTTCAACTCTGTCTTTTCAGATTTAGTTATATATGATGTAACATAGCGAGCAACAGCAATCGAATTATCTGCAACATATTGGATATCCATATTTGCATTCCACATCATCAAAATCACTGGATTGTAGTCATTAATATACTTTTAATCTTCACTTCTTTTTATATTGTAAGTATTCTTCGGAGATTTTTGAGGTATAGTATGCCTTACTGCTGACATGAAACTGTTGATTCTTCCTTTCAAATTCCTAGACGTGGGAATCCAAACTGACATTTCGTATCGAATTTTCCCTTTGACTTGTATGTCCCTTGACAATATTTCCCACATCGATGACTTTGAAACCGTAAAACTTGTTGTCTTAAGCTATTTTCGCCTCCTGTTTTTGGAATAGCACAGGTAACATAGTCTTAAATGAAAGACAAAACCATTTCATCAGAATCGGTTCCAAATTTAGGTGCATCCTTGATTCATAATAGCATGTGTATATGAGGAGCACCTCTGGCTTGGTACTCCTTTCTCCAAAAGAAATCAATATCTTCTCCAAGAAGTGGATTATTTTTATTGCAGATAAAAGACATCATAGCTTGAAACCTATGATTAAAATATCTGCACACATTTACAGGATCCAAGGAACACAGTTCTCTAGCTGTCTTCAATTCAATGTTTTTAATATTTGAATTTGCTTCTCGTAGAAATTCAAGTAAATCGTCCCATGCGTATTCAGCACAGCTAAGCATAACAAACCATGAAGGGGTTCCTAAGTTCCTTAACATACAATTAAGTTCTCCATGACAATGATACCAATACTCATTGGTACCACGTTGACATGCCATCAAATTAATTAACTGAGATTCTAAATGATCGTCTCTTTGTTGAACTTTGTCCAAAAATTCGTTTGCAGAAAGATGTGTAAGATGAACTCCTGTTTTTAATATGTGGTTCACTGCATATGAAAGTCAAGACAAGTCACTTTCAAACATAAGATGAAATAAATATGGAACACACTGTCGAAATCTTGGATCTTCTGAATACAATCTTGTTGAACGGTTTTCTGAAGTTAGAATCTGTACTGGTGGTTCATCATATCGTCCACCTTTTCCAGTGGGGAAGAGCTGTGGAAAACAACGAGCTTCTAAACTTCTTTACCTAACATTCATGGGAGTTCCCTTCGCTTTCTTCATTTGGAATAATTCAATAGTATTTGCAATCACTTCTTTTGAATGTAAAGGATGTATACTATAATGTTCATATCAATCAAGGTGAGGGAAAAAGAAGCTGTGATCCATTCGGCTTCCAGTGGTTAACTCAAAAAATCAAGGAGGGGGAGAATGGACCACTTGTCCTGTGTAACCAGGGTCTCGGTAGCGTTTTGTAGTCCTCTTAAAAACCCTCATATACGTACACAGGGGTAGGAGGTATATCTTGGTTCTCCGCCTTAGTGTACTGTTACAGCATCATCATCGGGTTTTGTTTTTGCACATATGCTGTCCTCCACCTGGAGGGAGACCAACTGGTTTATCAGTAGGGTCCAGAGATGAAAAAGAAGGGCGTGCGTGTGCTCTTTGAGGTGGTGCAATTAAAATACCCTACATCACAATGTCAGAGAATATTTATTGCAAAATTTGTGAAGTGGGAAGTTAAAAACAGTGTGGTGCGTGAATAGATCGTGTTACTAATCTACTGCACTATTCATGGTCTGGTGGTCAACATGTTTCAGCCTAGTGCATAGAGCCAGAACAAGCCAGCAGCTTGCAGTAACCGAAGCAGGTTACTTTTAGCTCTTAAGCACCCCGAGGAAGCCCAACACACCAATTAAAAGGTACAGATACGACTGATCTGACCACGAACAATTTGAGTGGTAAGTTGACCACCAATATAGGAGCCACAATACGCTCTCTATCACAAACCGGTCCTGACGAAAGCCTATAGAATTATCACTAGGCTGAAACATGTTGACCACCAGACCATGAATAGTGCGGTAGATTAGTAACACGATCTATTCACGCACCACACTGTTTTTAACTTCCCCCTTCACAAATTTTGCAATAAATATTCTCTGACATTGTGATGTAGGGTATTTTAATTGCACCACCTCAAAGAGCACACGCACGCCCTTCTTTTTCATCTCTGGACCCTACTGATAAACCAGTTGGTCTCCCTCCAGGTGGAGGACAGCATATGTGCAAAAACAAAACCCGATGATGATGCTGTAACAGTACACTAAGGCGGAGAACCAAGATATACCGCCTACCCCTGTGTACATATATGAGGGTTTTTAAGGGGACTACAAAATGCTACCGAGACCCTGGTTACACAGGACAAGTGGTCCATTCTCCCCCTACTATAATGTTCATACATTTCTTCACTCCTGGACTTGTCCACTTTTTCGATTTGGCCAGTTGAAATTTCTCTATCATCTCCTAAAGATATTCCTTGTTCTTCCAGATATACATTTTTATAATAAATATTGTTTTCTATGAAATATAACGTAGCCTTTTGAACTTTGGTGACATCTACTAACTCTTGCCATATTTTCCGACTCTTTGTTGGTACCCCATTAAATAGAATAACTACAGGTTCAGTTTCTCTCTCTCTACACCAACAGTTTCAATATTTTTCTTAAAATCTAAAGGTAAATACACAACTCTTCCTTTTAAACCTCTTTGTAAATCTGTGGGAGGTAGCTTACCTGTTTTAGGCTCCATATGAACTATAGCCTGAAACGGGTGCACAGATTAAATTAGAATGGACTTATATGTATTTAAATCCACCAGTTCCGGAGGAATAACTACCAACTCTAGGTTATTATTTACAGCTCTAGCTGGCATTTTGTCCTCTTCTACTTTGCTGTAACAATATTTACAAATACGTTGATCACTACCCAACTCAAAACGACCTTCCACCAACAAATAAGCACCAAATTGCTCCCACTTATCATTGTTTTCCTTTTCACTTTTAAATACACATCAACATTCCTAGTTTGACTTCTATAGTGAGTACGTCGACAACAAATACAAACATAGTTTGGTTTTTCACAACAAACTACCTTAAACATTGTAATTTCTTCTACAAACTTCTCAGTAGTACTATCTTCCACCTCTTCTTCAACACCTACACTTATCAAACTCTCACTTTCTCTACACTCTTCTTCAGTACCAATGAAACAAAACTGTATATCATCACAATTTCTGAATTACGCATTTCTGAATGATGTACTGCTAACATTCTCAAAAGATGAAAAGTACTTTGACACACGTTTCTAGAAAGACAAGCCAGAGAATGACCTTGCAAGGCAGTATTTTTTCTCACTTTACAAGGATCTAGTCCTTGCAACATCTTAATTTTCTGTTTAACACTTTTTTTTACTATAATCTCGTAAGAAATGTAATAAAATATCAATAGATTCCTGTCGTATACTACAAATACTACTACAATCCCATCTATACACTGGAGCTTGTGAACGTCTCCCTTGAACTTCTTCAGCTATTACTTCTTCCACATTTCTAACAACCATCTTTTCTTTTTCAATTGGACAACCGTTTTTAACTTCATAAGAACGACCACTGGTATCAACTGCGTGAACTAATGTATTTTGTTGAAAATAGCTTTCTTCATTAAAAAAGGTTCTGAACTAGAAGTGTGCTTCCATTCACCCATAAATGTTTTGCAAAAGTTAGTTCTATTAACAAGTCTTTTTCTTTTACTTTTCTCCTTCATAAAATGCATTGTTTTATTCAATGTTTTCATTCTCTTCAATACTAATATAAACAATCTTCTTTTCAATTCCAAAGCGTTTTCAACTACACTTTCAATGTGCTGTTTTTTCTTGTAAAATGCGGATCTTTTTTATATTTTTGCAATCTTTCAATTAATTTTGTAGTACTCTACTTTTATACATTCTCTTTCTAATGTCTTTATATTCTTTCATCCTTCTTTCAACATAGATTTTTTTCCCATAACGTGATTTTCTAATAATATGTCCTTTTTTCGTTTCCTTCTGAATGGTTGTACTACTTTTCTTTTTCTTTTCTCCATTTTGAAAATGCGTTATCTTCTTTAAAACTCTTTTAACAAATTCAATAGTTCTCTTACCAGAAGCCTTTTTCTTCAATGTCACATGTTGTACTTTATCTAATTTCTCCTTTTCTCTTTCCTTTAAATAGTACTGTTTTCTTTCTTTTCTTTTCTTTTGATCTTTTCTTGCCATACTCAATCTTTATTACTAATAATGGTGAGTATCTGAAAAGAAAGAAAAGTTTAAATACTTTCATTAAATCATTTAATATTAATAAAATAATTATATACAAATATTCTCATATATAAATAAAAAATATTTTTAATTGTATTCCCAAGTTATGTCAGACACTGCAGAAGTCCTACAATTAGAAGACATCACAACCTATAGAACAGAACCACAGAGCACAACTAAATGATTTCTCTTCTGCTATCCAAATCAAATTTGAAGTGCACTCTGTAGTCCCTGGGTGTTGCATGAGAACAAAGGTACTGTCTGGATGATTGGAGGAGTACTAGGGTACTGTCTGGGTGATTGCATGAGTGCACAGGTAGTGGTTCAGTGATTTTATAACTGCATGAGTACTGGCAAAGTGATTGGAGGAATGCATAGATCCTGACACATTCATTGCAGGAGTGCAAGGGTAGTGCTTGGGTGATTGAACTACTGTATAGCTAATGCACTGGTGATTGCATGAGTGCAGAGATAATATCTAGATGATTAGAGAACTACATACGTAATGTCTGGGTGATTGCATAAGTTGAGGGATAATATCTGAGGGATTACAAGAACACATAGGAACTGCCTGGGTGATTTTATAAGTGCATGGGTACTACCTAAGTGATTGGAGGAGTGTATAGATTCTGACAGGGTGATTGGAGGAGTGCAAGGATAGTGCCTGGGTGATTCAATCAGTGTATAGCTAAAGCATTAGTGATTGCATGAATGCAGGGGTAATGTCTGGGGGATTACAAAAGTACATCGGAAGTGCCTGGGTGATTTTATAACTGAGTGGGTACTGCCTGGGTGATTGGAGTAGTACTATGGCAGTGTCTGAGTGATAGATCCTGACATATGGTGAGACTTACACCTGAGACATGTTATAGGCTTTTTTTATATTTGCCTAGGCCCAACACTCTCAGCATTACTAGACTGGTAAAGCAGCAGGGCAAAAGTGACGTTTAAGGCATGTAAGGACATGGACTGCAACAAAGGTGCAGAAAGAAGCAAGAACAGTGCAGTAAGAAACAACAGAGATACAGAAGAAGGAAAGAGATGTGCACAAAGAGGGAAGAGCAGTGCAGAAAGAACCAATACACGTGCAGGAAAACGGAAAAAGGATGCAGAAAGAGGCACGAGGGGTGCAGAAATAAGAAAAAGAAGTGCAGAAAGAAGCAACCGAGGTACTGAAAGAGGCAAGGGAGGTGCAGAAAGAGGGAAGAGAGTTACAGAAAGAGGCAAGTGAACTGCAGAAGGAGGCAAGAGAACTACAGAAAGAGGCAACAGAAGTGCAGAAAGAGGCAAGTGAGGTGCAGAAAGAAGCAAGATAAGTGCAGAAAGAAGTAACAGAAATGCAGAAAGAGGGAAGTGGGGTGGACATAGAGGGAAGAGGGGTGCAAAAAGAAGCAAGAGAGGTGCAGAAAGAAGCAAGAGCAGTGCATAAAGAAACAACAGAGATGCAAAAAGGGGGAAGTGGGGTGCAGAAAGACTCAAAAGGGATACAGAAACAAACAAGAGAGGTGCAGAAAGAAACAAAAGTGCAGAAAAAAGGAACAAAGTTGCAGAAAGAGGCAAGAGGGGTGCAGAAAGAGCAAAGAGGGGGTGAAAGACACATGAGGGGTGCAGAAAGAAGCAACGGAGGCGTACAAAGAAGCAAGAGGAGTGCATAAAGAAGCAACAGAGGTGCAGAAAGAGGCAAGAGGGGTGCAAAAAGAGAGAAGAGGGGTGCAGAAAGAAGCATGAAGGGTGCAGAAAGAAGCAAGAGATGTACAGAAAAAAACAAAAGCAGTGCAGAAAGAATGAACAGAGGTGTAGAAAGAGGCAACAGGGATGCAGAAAGAGGAAACAGGGGTGCAGAAAGACCTAAAAGGAGTGCAGAAAGAAGCGACAGGTGCAGAAAGACACAAAAGAAGTGCAGAAAGAAGGAACAGAGGTACAGAGTCCATGGCTACTGTCTAAGTAATTGAAAAAGTGCATGGATAATGTCTGGGTGATTGCATAAGTGTAGGGGTAATGTCTAGGAGATTTACGGAGTGCATAAGTAAAGTGTGGGTGATTGCATGAGTGCAGGAGTAATGTGTGGGAGGTTGTATGAGTGTAGTGGTAGTGCCTGGGTGATTGGAGGAGTGCATAGATAGTGCCTGGGTGATTTTATAAGTGCATAGATACTGGTTGGGTGATTCAAAGAGTACAGGCCTAGTGCCTGGGTGATTTGAAGAATGCAAGGGTAGTGCCTGGCTGGATGATTTAAGAAGTGCTTTGGTAATGCCTGTCTAATTGTATACTGCAGCGATAATGCCTAGGTGATTCCATGACTACAGGGATAATGCCTGGGTAATTGCATGAGTGGAGGGGTAGTGCCTGGGTGATTATATAAGAGCATGATTAGTGGATACATGATTGAAAGAGTGCATGGGTAATACCTTGGTGATTGCATGAGTGCAGCAGTAATGCCTGAGTGATTACAGCAGTGCATATGTAGTGCCTACATCATTGGAAGACTGCATGGGTAGTACTTGGGTGTTTTTATAAGTGCATGAGTACTGGCTGAATGATTACATAAGTACAAGAGTAGTGCCTGCGTGATTGAAAGAGTGGAGAGATAGTGGCTGGCTGAATGAAGCACTGTATACCTAATGCATTGGTGATTGCATGAGTACAGGGGTAACGTCTGGTGGATTAAAAAAGTACATAGGTAACGCCTGGGTGATTGCGTGACTACAGGGGTAATATCTGGGGATTTACATGACTACATAGGAAGTGACTGGGTGATTTTATAAGTGCATGGGTGTAGCAGTAATGCATGAGTGATTACAGCAGTGCATATGTAGTGCCTGGATCATTAGAAGACTGCATGGGTAGTACTTGGGTGTTTATATAACTGCATAAGAGTTGGGCCTAGCAAAATATAAAGCAGCAGACTATTACATGACTCGACTATAAGTCTCTCCATATTGTTAAAAACATACATACATGTCTATACATTTTCAAATCATCATGATAGCTAAAAGAAATATATATACAATATTTCTGGAATCTAGTGAAACCTAGAAACTGAGACATGTAATAGATCTGCCTGAGAGATTGCATAACTCCATAGTTAGTGCTTGGGTGATTGTATGAGTGCAAGGGTAGTCACTGGGTAATTACTGGAGAAGATGGATAGTGACTGGCTAATTGCATGAGTGCACACATAAACATTGAGTGCATGGATAAGTGTAAAAATAGCACCTGAAGGCATAGATGAGTCATGGAGTAGTACCTACGTGAATAGACGACTGCAACAGTAGGGCCTGGGTGATTGAATGACTGCAAGGGTAGTGTGGGGGTTATTACTTGACTGCATAGGTACAGCCTGCATGAGTGTATGACTGCAGGGGTAGTACATACCTAGTGCCTGGATGATTGCATGACTGCAGGGGTAATATCTGGGGATTACTGGAATACATAGGAAGTGAGTGGGTGATTTTATAAGTCCATGAGTACTGCCTGGGTGATTACAGAAGAACTAAGGTACTACCTGAGTGGTTACAGGAGTGCAAAGGTAGTGCCCGGGTGATTTTATAAGTGCATGAGTACTAGCTGAGTGATTACATAAGTACAAGAGTAGTGCCTGCGTGATTGAAAGAGTGGAAAGATAGTGGCTGGCTGAATGAAGCACTGTATACCTAATGCATTGGTGATTGCATGAGTACTGGGGTAACGTCTGGGGGATTAAAGGAGTACAGAGGTAATGCCTGGGTTAGTGCATGACTACAGGGGTAATATCTGGGGATTTACATGACTACATAGGAAGTGACTGGGTGATTTTATAAGTGTATGGATGATTCTTGGGTGATTGCAGGACTACTGAGGTAGTGCCTGAGTGAATAAAGGAGTACACATGTAGTGCCTGGGTGATTTCTTAACAGCATGACTACTGGCTGAGTGATTACATAAGTACAAGGATAGTGCCTCCGTGATTGAAGTAGTGCAACGGTAGTGGCTGGGTGATTATATAAGTGCACGAGTAGTGGCTACATGATTGAAAGAGTGCATGGGTAATACCTTGGTGATTGCATGAGTGCATAGGTAGTGCCTGGGTGATTGCATGAGTGTAGCAGTAATGCCTGAGTGATTACAGCAGTGCATATGTAGTGCCTGGATCATTGGAAGACTGCATGGGTAGTACTTGGGTGTTTTTATAACTGCATAAGAGTTGGGCCTAGCAAAATATAAAGCAGCAGACTATTACATGACTCGACTATAAGTCTCTCCATATTGTTAAAAACATACATACATATGTATATACCTTTTCAAATCGTCATGATAGCTAAAGGAAATATATATATACAATATTTCTGGAATCTAGTGAAACCTAGAAACTGAGACATGTAATAGATCTGCCTGAGAGATTGCATAACTCCATAGTTAGTGCTTGGGTGATTGTATGAGTGCAAGGGTAGTCACTGGGTAATTACTGGAGAAGATGGATAGTGACTGGCTAATTGCATGAGTGCACACATAAACATTGAGTGCATGGATAAGTGTAAAAATAGCACCTGAAGGCATAGATGAGTCATGGAGTAGTACCTACGTGAATGAGACGACTGCAACAGTAGGGCCTGGGTGATTGAATGACTGCAAGGGTAGTGTGGGGGTTATTACTTGACTGCATAGGTACAGCCTGCATGAGTGTATGACTGCAGGGTAGTACATACCTAGTGCCTGGATGATTGCATGACTGCAGGGGTAATATCTGGGGATTACTGGAATACATAGGAAGTGAGTGGGTGATTTTATAAGTCCATGAGTACTGCCTGGGTGATTACAGAAGAACTAAGGTACTACCTGAGTGGTTACAGGAGTGCAAAGGTAGTGCCCGGGTGATTTTATAAGTGCATGAGTACTAGCTGAGTGATTACATAAGTACAAGAGTAGTGCCTGCGTGATTGAAAGAGTGGAAAGATAGTGGCTGGCTGAATGAAGCACTGTATACCTAATGCATTGGTGATTGCATGAGTACTGGGGTAACGTCTGGGGGATTAAAGGAGTACAGAGGTAATGCCTGGGTTAGTGCATGACTACAGGGGTAATATATGGGGATTTACATGACTACATAGGAAGTGACTGGGTGATTTTATAAGTGTATGGATGATTCTTGGGTGATTGCAGGACTACTGAGGTAGTGCCTGAGTGAATAAAGGAGTACACATGTAGTGCCTGGGTGATTTCTTAACAGCATGACTACTGGCTGAGTGATTACATAAGTACAAGGATAGTGCCTCCGTGATTGAAGTAGTGCAACGGTAGTGGCTGGGTGATTATATAAGTGCACGAGTAGTGGCTACATGATTGAAAGAGTGCATGGGTAATACCTTGGTGATTGCATGAGTGCATAGGTAGTGCCTGGGTGATTGCATGAGTGTAGCAGTAATGCCTGAGTGATTACAGCAGTGCATATGTAGTGCCTGGATCATTGGAAGACTGCATGGGTAGTACTTGGGTGTTTTTATAACTGCATAAGAGTTAGGCCTAGCAAAATATAAAGCAGCAGACTATTACATGACTCGACTATAAGTCTCTCCATATTGTTAAAAACATACATACATATGTATATACCTTTTCAAATCGTCATGATAGCTAAAGGAAATATATATATACAATATTTCTGGAATCTAGTGAAACCTAGAAACTGAGACATGTAATAGATCTGCCTGAGAGATTGCATAACTCCATAGTTAGTGCTTGGGTGATTGTATGAGTGCAAGGGTAGTCACTGGGTAATTACTGGAGAAGATGGATAGTGACTGGCTAATTGCATGAGTGCACACATAAACATTGAGTGCATGGATAAGTGTAAAAATAGCACCTGAAGGCATAGATGAGTCATGGAGTAGTACCTACGTGAATAGACGACTGCAACAGTAGGGCCTGGGTGATTGAATGACTGCAAGGGTAGTGTGGGGGTTATTACTTGACTGCATAGGTACAGCCTGCATGAGTGTATGACTGCAGGGGTAGTACATACCTAGTGCCTGGATGATTGCATGACTGCAGGGGTAATATCTGGGGATTACTGGAATACATAGGAAGTGAGTGGGTGATTTTATAAGTCCATGAGTACTGCCTGGGTGATTACAGAAGAACTAAGGTACTACCTGAGTGGTTACAGGAGTGCAAAGGTAGTGCCCGGGTGATTTTATAAGTGCATGAGTACTAGCTGAGTGATTACATAAGTACAAGAGTAGTGCCTGCGTGATTGAAAGAGTGGAAAGATAGTGGCTGGCTGAATGAAGCACTGTATACCTAATGCATTGGTGATTGCATGAGTACTGGGGTAACGTCTGGGGGATTAAAGGAGTACAGAGGTAATGCCTGGGTTAGTGCATGACTACAGGGGTAATATCTGGGGATTTACATGACTACATAGGAAGTGACTGGGTGATTTTATAAGTGTATGGATGATTCTTGGGTGATTGCAGGACTACTGAGGTAGTGCCTGAGTGAATAAAGGAGTACACATGTAGTGCCTGGGTGATTTCTTAACAGCATGACTACTGGCTGAGTGATTACATAAGTACAAGGATAGTGCCTCCGTGATTGAAGTAGTGCAACGGTAGTGGCTGGGTGATTATATAAGTGCACGAGTAGTGGCTACATGATTGAAAGAGTGCATGGGTAATACCTTGGTGATTGCATGAGTGCATAGGTAGTGCCTGGGTGATTGCATGAGTGTAGCAGTAATGCCTGAGTGATTACAGCAGTGCATATGTAGTGCCTGGATCATTGGAAGACTGCATGGGTAGTACTTGGGTGTTTTTATAACTGCATAAGAGTTGGGCCTAGCAAAATATAAAGCAGCAGACTATTACATGACTCGACTATAAGTCTCTCCATATTGTTAAAAACATACATACATATGTATATACCTTTTCAAATCGTCATGATAGCTAAAGGAAATATATATATACAATATTTCTGGAATCTAGTGAAACCTAGAAACTGAGACATGTAATAGATCTGCCTGAGAGATTGCATAACTCCATAGGTAGTGCTTGGGTGATTGTATGAGTGCAAGGGTAGTCACAGGGTAATTACAGGAGAAGATGGATAGTGACTGGCTAATTGCATGAGTGCACACATAAACATTGAGTGCATGGATAAGTGTAAAAATAGCACCTGAAGGCATAGATGAGTCATGGAGTAGTACCTACGTGAATAGACGAGTGCAACAGTAGGGCCTGGGTGATTGTATGACTGCAAGGGTAGTGTGTGGGTTATTACTTGACAGCATAGGTACAGCCTGCATGATTGCATGACTGCAGGGGTAGTACATAACTAGTGCCTGGGTGATTGCATGACTGCAGGGGTAATATCTGCGGGATTACTGGAATACATAGGAAGTGAGTGGGTGATTTTATAAGTCCATGAGTACTGCCTGGGTGATTACAGAAGTACTAAGGTACTACCTGAGTGATTACAGGAGTGCAAAAGTAGTGCCTGGGTGATTTTATAAGTGCATGAGTACTGGCAGAATGATTACATAAGTACAAGAGTAGTGCCTGCGTGATTGAAAGAGTGGAAAGATAGTGCC
The DNA here is from genome assembly GCA_963921515.1 of Calotriton arnoldi. Lineage (NCBI taxonomy): Eukaryota > Metazoa > Chordata > Amphibia > Caudata > Salamandridae > Calotriton > Calotriton arnoldi. The sequence continues at coordinate 1,113,090 of CAWUFW010006430.1, read as the reverse complement.
TGGGTGATTGAAGCACTGTATACCTAATGCATTGGTGATTGCATGAGTACAGGGGTAACATCTGGGGAATTAAAGGAGTACATAGGTAACGCCTGGGTGATTGCATGACTACAGGGGTAATATCTGGGGATTTACATGACTACATAGGAAGTGACTGGGTGATTTTATAAGTGCATGGGTACTTCTTGGGTGATTGCAGGACTACTGAGGTAGTGCCTGAGTGAATAAAGGAGTGCAAATGTAGTGCCTGGGTGATTTCTTAACAGCATGACTACTGGCTGAGTGATTACATAAGTACAAGGGTAGTGCCTCTGTGATTGAAGTAGTGCAACAGTAGTGGCTGGGTGATTATATAAGTGCATGAGTAGTGGCTACATGATTGAAAGAGTGCATGGGTAATACCTTGGTGATTGTATGAGTGCATAGGTAGTGCCTGGGTGATTGCATGAGTGTAGCAGTAATGCCTGAGTGATTACAGCAGTGCATATGTAGTGCCTGGATCATTAGAAGACTGCATGGGTAGTAATTGGGTGTTTTTATAACTGCATAAGTGTTGGGCCTAGCAAAATATAAAGCAACAGACTATTACATGACTCGACTATAAGTCTCTCCATATTGTTAAAAACATACATACATATGCCTATACCTTTTCAAATCATCATGATAGCTAAAAGAAATATATATACAATATATATATATGAATAAAGGAGTGCAAAGGTAGTGCCTGGGTGATTTCTTAACAGTATGGGTGAATTTATAAGTGCATGAGTACTGGCTGAGTGATTACATAAGTACAAAAGTAGTGCCTGCATGATTGAAAGAGTGGAAAGATAGTGCCTGGGTGATTGAAGCACTGTATACCTAATGCATTGGTGATTGCATGAGTACAGGGGTAATGTCTGGAGAATTAAAGGAGTACATAGGTAACGCCTGGGTGATTTCATAACAGCATGACTACTGGCTGAGTGATTACATAAGTAGACTCTTATAAAGTACCATAAAAAATAATTCCTCTCCCAACATATCTTAAACATCACATTTCCAATACTACTGCTTCACTATTCTAGCAAATAACAGGTATAGAGCATAGATAACAGCAAAGCAAAACTTCACTTATCTTTCATAAAAGTCTCCTCGTATTTCTAAATCCATGTATGCATATGTCTATACCGTCATCATATATAAAAGTAAAAAACAGATAAATGTATACGTGTGTTTTATACATCTATCATCTTCAAACACATAACACATACCATAATATATGAGCAAGTAGACACATATCTCAGTCACAACACCATGCACAGCTCAAAACTTCACAGAGTACACTTCTATTTTCAAACAGACACTGACAATTATACGGTATATATGAAATATAACTTTCCTCACATCATACAAATTACTCTAGTAAATAACATCTCTACAAACATCTCAACCCTCACTTCAGGCTGCTGCTTAACCATTTTACAACTACTTATAATATTACACCTACCCAAATACAAAGTAGGAACCCTTCACATATCTTTAGTAAAAGTCTCACCGTATTACTAAAAGCATACATGAATATGTCTGTACTATAACACTATCCAAACCTTAAAAATTCACAGAACAAACTTTCAATTTCAAGCAAACATCAAAAATTATGTGGCATATTTCAACTGTACCTCTCTAGAAACTTAAAAAAGAAGCCTAATCAATAACACCTTATGTCAGCATCTTTTAAACCACACTTTTGTGCAGCATCTTCACCATTCTACTAGTACTCACAGTCTTGAGCCTACCACATAAAAAGCAACAACATCTCTGTTATACATCATGCACCTTCAAATGTATAAGACATATGAAAATACATATACAAGTAGAAACATACTTGAGACAGAAGTCCATGCACACCTTAAAACTTGACAGACTCCACCTCCAAATTTAAAGCAACAGCTAAAATTATGCAGTATACTACAAATGTACATATCCACACACTAAAACAAACTACCATAATCACTAATCCGTCTTCCAATATACACATTTTACTATAGAGAATCTATTTCAAACAACATTTAACTACAATAAAACAAACTACAATACACATCTGTACATTTAATAATATATTTCAAACATCACAGTTTTTGAATTATTTTTAAAGTTTAAAATAAACCTAATACATAATACACCTCACAAATTTATAACTCACCTTCCAAATAGATTTGTAGAATTTAAAATATCACAAACTCATAAATGATTTTCTTATGCACACAATCAATGTAAATAAAACACAAAAGTCCCTACACAGTATCTACTATACTTTAGTTGTAATTGTTATACACAAAATTAGTGTCAGAGAGAGACTCAAAGACACCATATAATTAAACAATTAATTAAACAACAACTGATCAGTGCAACCCAACGAGCAAATAACAAACTAAATATAAAATCAGTATAACATTTATTCAATCATAATACAAAATTAAGACCATGATACACAATTCATAATTTAAAAAGAGCATTTCATTATTAAAAAAACCATAACAGTATCGTTAGAAAACAGGAAAGTCGATGCTGCGTTTCGGTGAGTCGTACATATATCACCTTCTTCAGGACAGTTTTCTAAACATTTAGGAACACGATTAAATTTTGATTTGTAGAAGGGATCTTCTTGCTCTTAGGGGCTGGAAATGTGCCACTTATTGAAAACCTCTATTGAGTAAGAGACAAGATAGAGGAGATTGTGATTGTTGTGGCCACCATAATAATTTTTTTACATTTTTTGGGGGGATTCACGAACCCGTCGCGAATTCACAAAACAAAAGCACAAACTCAATGTACTACAACACAACACACTTTTCAAGTTTAACTATTAATTTTCAATTTTATATATTTTTAACAACTCTATCAAATGTAATCTTGTCATTAACTTCAATCACAGTACCTCTTTAAAACAACTTCACAAATACAACACTACCTTCTACATTATATACGACTTAATTATTTATTTAAGGTGAATTCGCCAATCCAACGCGACGATACACGGGGGGGCGGCGCTGAGAGTCGCGTTGGAGTCGTGGCTCCAAACTAAAAAAAAAACCCAGATCCACTGCCATTATTTAGTATTCGCCCCGGGGACCCCATCGCCCGGGCCTGGCACAATTAAAAAAAATAATAAAATAAGGAGGGGGACCTCGTGGTCCCCTTCCTCAGGCCAAAAATGGCCCTGGGGACCCCATCCCCCGGGGCATGGCCAGCCTGGATTTTTTTTTAAACAGGGGGGCCGTGTGGCCCCCCTCATGGGCCACTCCTGGCCCCAGGGACCCCATCCCCCGGGGCCTGGCCTCTTTGATGGGGACAGTGGGGGGAGCCCCAATGCCCCCACGGTCCCTGCCGGCTCCCTGCCTCCTGTGGGAGCCGGTATTGCGTTTGGACAAGGGGAGCTGCTAACATGCAGCTCCCCTTGCCCAAAAGCAATACTGCTTTGCTTCTTGGAAGCGAGAGCAGGTTTCCTGCTCTCGCTTCCAAGAAGCAAAGCAGTGTTTGCAATGACAGTGCGGGAACCGCACGGCACCCGCCCTGTCATTGCAAACAGCAATGTTCTGGGGGTGAGCACCCCGGGACATTGCAGGAGCCGGCCCTGGGGGGTGGAGGTCCCCAGGGCCATCGAGGGCTCCAGGAGGGGGCCGTGCGTCCCCCTCCCAACATTTAACATAGCCCCGGGAGGTGGTGGTCCCCGGGCTTGATGAATAATATATATACACACATATATATATATATATATATATATATATATATTGTTGATTTGATGTGTTTAGAAGAGCTCTGGAAGAGAGTTAAAGCTGTCTCTAAATAGACCTAAAATGTCAAATTATTTTCTCTAGAGTTCCAATTTCACGAACGATAGAGCATTATGTCTTGTCAGACATCCCCAATTACCATATGAAATTAAAATCAGACTTTTGTTAGCGTATTTATTTACTTAAACAAGAATCAACACCCTGCCTTCAAATGGTTATATATCTCACATGAACTCTCTGTCTCGCTTTGGGCCTGATTTAGATCCTGGCTGTAAAGGTCCTGCCATCACTTTTTTGACAAATTCCCCATCCACCTACTAGGCAGTCCGCCCGCTCTATGTAGATGCTGGCGATAGAAGATCGCAAGACCGTCGGAGTGCCGCAGACTCTGCCTGATTTGTTCACCCATGTCAACGGTGCCACAGGCAAAAGCGGCTTTTGGAGGGAGGACAGCCAGTTTGTCTGCTGAGCCAATCACAACATGCCTTCCCACTGACATGACTGTGGCGGTAAAACCTCCACACCTGAGTTGGTGATTTGGAAGGGATATAAGTCAGAAACGAAGGGATATAAGTCAGAAACTCACCTTTTCTCACTTTCACACTTCCTTTTCTGCCATGGATCTGATCTTCCAAGTCCTTTTTCTGCTGCTGCTGCTTGATGAAGAACAAAATCAACACCATCATGGCCGGAATCGAAGGTAAGATTCACTTTTACCTGTTACCTTTTGACTTGTCTGTTAACATTTACACTGGACTTGTGCATTTTTAAATCTCTCTTACAAGCAATAGCATACCAATGTATAATGCATATGTGTGTGTGAAATGTTGATGTTTAAGAAATTTAAAGAAGCACACCTGTATGATTACAATGTATTTCAACATTTGGTGCAAGCTGCCTTCAAAACAATTGACACTTACACAAAAAAGGACATCAATTCAAAAATCTAAAAGTGACCATACATGTGTGATGAAATAAATTCTGTAAATTGTCAAATTAAAAACATATGCATTACACATCATTGGGATAAGTGAAATGTAATATAATGCATAAATTGCACTAGGCAAGGTGTAACATTTACTTTTTAATACCTGCAAAATCAATGTCAGTCCAAAACTTGAATCAGTTAACACATTAATCCATGTAACATGTCCCCTTGACTAGTGCAATTCCTGTATTTTTTCCGATTTCCATTGTCACATACTTTTTTAAGGTGTAATGCATATGTGTTTATTCTTATCACTTCTAAAGTTTAAAAAAACACCCCTGTATTATTGCTTTAAAAATAATACAACATCTATTTGTTGGTGCAAGTCTCCATTATCATGATGAATTCTTGCACCTAAATTCAAATGGCCATCACATGTAATTTTAACTAGTGTATGTACTTAAAAAAGTAGACATTAAAATAATCTGCTGTATTTCCTACCATAATGGTAAATACAAATATGTACTTCACATTTTAGTCATAAACATTTCTAGGAATCAAACAATTGCAAATGAAAATTAATGTCAGGATAAATTTGGTGAAATGAAAATATTGGTTTATTCACCAAATTAGATACTTCTCTCAAGCTGGAACTTTAATATAAGAAACTGGAAGGGCAAACAAGTTCATGAGCTGCACTGTTGTGCTGTAGCACCAACATTGCCTCCTAGGAAATTTTCAAGTGGAGCCTCCTCAGGAAGGGACATCTTGTGGGCACAGAGCAGGCATCTAAATGATCTTTCTTGGGAGGGTTGGGGATGGGAGGTGTGGCTTTGGGTTAAGAGGGGTGTGTTTGGATTTTGGGAGGGGTGATTTTGGAAGTGGTGGGAGGGCTGGTGTTGGGTTCTGGAGGGGTGGTTTTGGGTTCTGGAGTGGTGGGTTTGTGATTGGGAGGGGTTGTTTGCATTTCGAAGGGATGATGGTAAAAGCAGTAATAAAAGCAGGACTAGGAGTAAGGGTAGGAGTGGTGGGAGAGGACTGGGTTTTGGAGGTAGAGGTAGCTGGAGTGTGTGTTGTGCATTCCTGTTGCCCAGTTGCATGTTGGTCTAGTGTATATTTTGTATGTTTGGGTGTGTGTTTCTTGGCAGGTGTATGTTGGTTGGGTGAGTGTGTGAGTTTGCATTTGGTGGGTTTTGTGCATGTAAGTGTGTGTTTCGATGAGTGTGCTGTTGAGGTGGTTGGTGTGGTTGTGGTGCTTGCTGATGTGGTGGTGGTTGTGGGTGTGGTGGTGGGTGTGGTGGTTGTGGGTGTTGTGGTGGTGGTAGGAGTGGTGGTTGTGGGTGTGGTGGTGGGTGTTGTGGTTGTGGGTGTTGTGGTGGTGGTAGGAGTGGTGGTTGTGGGGTGGTGGTGGTGGGTGTGGTAGTTGTAGTTGTGGTGGTGGGTATGGTAATGATAGTGGTGGGTGTGGTGGTTGTGGGAGTGGTGGTGCGTGTGGTGGTGGGTATGGTGGTGGGAAGGGTGGTGGGTGTGGTGGTAGGTATGGTTATGGTGGGTGTGGTGTAGTGTACTTTGTTTGGGTGTGTGCTTTTGTTTTGTGGTATGTTTTGGTTTACGTGTGCGTGTGCTGCTTGTGTCTGTTGTAGTGGGTGCGTGCAAAGGAGTAAGTGTGCTTGGGACAGGGCTGAGATTTGGGATAGGGAAGAGGCTGAGTTGGGGCACAAGGTTGGGCTAGTTTAGAGGCTGCAGTCAGTGAGGAGGCTGGACCAGTAAATGCTCTCTGCAGTCCAGACATAGCACTATGAATGCCTTCCAGGTATGCTACCATTTATTGCATATGGCAACTAAGCCCCTGGATGGCATTAAGGAGTGTAGTTTGGCCTACAGAGATATTTGGTAGAGGTCAATAGCCCCCTCACTCAGCACAGCCAGTGTGACAGGGGGTGAGGTGACTGCAGTGAAGGAGATGCCACCCATATTGGGGGCGGGTTTGGCCAACCGGGGAGCAAGAGGGAGGGTGGAGATGGTTCTCTGAGTGGCAGACAAGGGTGCAGTTGGTAGAGCTCCTGTAGGTTCTGCCACCACTAAGGACTGCTCGCTTGTGGAGGTCTCCAAAGATGATATTGTTGAGCTGGTGGCCTCCGTTGCAGTCCCCTTACCTTCCGTGGCACTGGGTCCCTCGGTGTTGGTGCTCTCAGGACTCAAACCACAGTGGCAGGCCACTTCCCCACCTACGTGGCCAATGTCTCCTCCACCTGCTCCTGATGATGCTGAAATGACATATATAATAGTTTTATTGTAGCTGTGTAAATAGAACCGATCATGAACTTTGATCACAAAACATTTTGCAAGTTTTCATATTTCACCTGCTTAAAGGCTCTCAAACTTTGGTTCTACATTACCCTAAGCTCATGAATGATCTTATCACTTATATTTTTTTATTTCTCTGCAGGTACTGTTTAACACCTCTGAATGGGTGGGCTTTGTTGTTTAGAATAGTTGACTTAGGTAACCAAAAAGGATATAAACCAAAAACACCTTTGTACAGTGCATTACAAGGCCCAAAAATCTGCATTAGTGTATTTCACAAAAAGTTAAATATGAATCAATGTGTGCCAACAAATACTGCAATGTTGTACCAATATTTGTATAAACTGAAAGACAATTTCCTTCGTTTGGGCATTTCACAATGGTAACACTTACTTCAAGTAACTAAAGCATATTTCAAATGTAAAAATATCATATGGATTCTGTACTCAAGTAGCTTATCAATGTATTATGCACTATGTAGATACCTATGTTGTTGAAGAAATTAAGAAAGCTAGATGACATTTGCTCCCCAAATACGTTCCATTACATCTATTTGTTTTGGAATTTTGAAGAGTCTGAGGAAATTTCTTTTTCTTCTGCCGGAGAACTGTCGAAAATTAGTCGTTCATGCTACGGTGACTTCAAGGCTTGATTATGCCAACAGTCTGTTCCTTGGCCTCTCGGCATATTTGATAAAAAGATTGCAGATGGTGCAAAATGCAGCAGTAAGATTGATTAGAAGAGTGCCATTTAGACAACATATTTCTCCTCATGCTAAACAACTTCACTGGCTGCCAGTTGTACAGCGTATAGAGTTTAAGGCCTTGACAATTGCTTTCAGGGCCCTGAATGGCAGCGGTCCCAACTACATTAAAAAACGTATCCGCCCTTATCAGCAAAGGCGATTGTTACGCTCTAATTCACAGAATTTGCTGTGTGTTCCCCGATTTGTAAAGGCTCGTATTGGAGGAAGGGCCTTCTCAGTTGGAGTGACCAAATTGTGGAACTCACTTCCGGTTAGACTTCGGCATATACCGGAAGAAGGGGAGTTCAGGAAAGCTCTAAAAACATGGCTTTTTAGCCGGGACTAGTTAATTACGTTTTGGTTTGGAGATCTGTCACCCCTATGCTGTTGGATCATGCTAGCGCCGGGACACCACTGTTTGAGGTAGCTGTCACGCTCTATAAATGCTGATGTATTGTATTGTATTGTAAGAAAGATATTTTGGGGTGGATTGACAAATGGCTTCTACGGCATAAATAAATACATAGGCCTTGATACATTTCTAATCCACTTCAGTACAGAGGAAAAACATTTTCAAATTTGACTCCTAAATATCTCTAGTTATTTGAAGTTTGTTTTTCCTTTGTGAAATTGTTTTACAAAATATGCTGTCTTTCACTTTAGGAAAACATTGGTACAACATCACAGTAAATATCACATACACTGATTCATATATAATTTTTAGTTCAAATATTCAAATGTAAATCACAATATGCAACATATTACACCTCAATGCATTTCTACATTTGCCTAATAAGTCATGAGTTGGGCCTGATTTTGAGTTTGCCAGACTCCTACATATATGTGATGGAATGTTTCATCTGCAAAAGTCACTTTAAGTATTCCATTTTTTCCATCATTGATTTATCATCTGAACATAACAAAGGGCATTGAAAAATGGTTTTGGGTATGTGTTACTCAAGAATAACTTTATTTCGGTTCAAAGAACCATAAAAGTTTCACAAAAAAATTTTTTTTACAATTCATAAAACTTCAGCAGGGAAAAATTAAAAACAACAATTCATAAAATGTCAACAAAAACTATTAAAAACATCATTTTACCTCCTTAAGAAAAAGATAGCTAGATTAACAATATCATTCTCTGACAATCCTATGCAAATTTCACTCATATCGCATTCTAATCACGATAGAGCCTCTTATGAAGTTTGCTACCGCAATGCAGATTTCAGAGGAGGCCAGTGAGTGCAAATAATTAAAACCATCACTATATGAACAAGGACGAACATTCCTCAATAATGGAAGCAGATATCTAGTTCTCACTGACTTATATAATCCCTAGTCCTCTCTAGACTGGACTATAGGAACGCCATCCTAGCAGGGATGCCAAAAACCCACCTAGCCCCACTAAGGTCAGTCCTCAACATGGCAGCCCAGCTCATAACAGGTGTTAAACAGTTTGAACACATCACACCAACCCTTAAATCCCTCAACTGGCTTCCTATTGAAGGTAGATGTGTTTACAAGTCTGCATGCATCACACACAAAACCCTTCACACACATCCCCACAACTACCTAAACAGCAAACTCATGAAAGTAGGAAGAGCCAGAACTCTGAGAAGCTCTAACTCACTTCTTCTCATCCCTCCGAAATTGAAAAAGAACACCACCCAGTCCCGATCTTTTTCGGGTAATGACCCAGGTTGTGGAACGCACTCCCTATTGAACTCAGATGCAACCCCTCCTTCTCCTGCTTCAAATGGGACTTGAAACTCTTTCTCCTTGACAAATACTTTACCAACAAAGCCAACTGATCCAGGCTCTGATAACCCAGTTGACTCTCCTTACTATCTAGACCATCAAGGATTGATTATCATTTGACTGTTTCACATACCTAAGCTATCACTCACCCCTCCAATGTATTCTGTCTTAAAATGTTTATTGTTATGCCTATCTCTTTATGTATCCATATACCATGTTTTCACCAGTCTATTTCATTTGTGTTGTAAAGCGCTCGGATACCCACAGGTCTAGCTAGCGCTATATAAAACTTATAAATAACTAAATAAATAAATAAATAATATAATGTGCAAAATAGTAGGAAGTGCATTGTGCTTTGCCTAGAAGAGTTATCACATGGGCAAGGCGTGAGCTTATCCATCCATCCTCCTTGACAAGGGAACGCAAACAAAAAGTGCACAGTGCATAGCCGGAACCTAGTTAGGTAAAATCTAATCTGGGGATTTGTGGAAAAGGTTAGATAAAATTCGAGAGGGGCAGACGGCAGGTGAGACACTCCCACATCGCCTCGCTGAAGACAATTATGCATGTTGCCCCTGATAAGAAACGCCTGTTTAATAATGGCCTTGGCATTTGGAGGAATTTTTCTGGGTTTTCAAAGAAGTATCCTAGGCCTATCTCTAGGTACTTTACCCTCAGAAAGTAGAGCCAGGGGATCTTTAGAGCATTATGCATATTAAGACAATCCTTAATAACATCTCTTGAAAACTCTAAGGGCCATATTATCAAGAATGACGATAACATTATCGCCGCTTTAGCGGCAGGAAACTGCCGCTAAAGCGGCGATAAGAGGCTTGATAATATGCTCTATAGAATTCCAATAGAAGCCCAGGTTTGATGTCCTTCACACCAGAACCTGGGCTTCTATTGGAATTCTATAGGGCATATTATTAAGCTCCTTATCGCCGCTTTAGCGGCAGTTTCCTGCCGCTAAAGCGGCGATAATGTTATCGCCGTTCTTGATAATATGGCCCAAAGTCTTCTGAAATCCAGATCTTGGCACATAAATACAATGTGGCACAGCCAATACGGTCTTCTATGAACTCTTGGCCCAGTTCAGCATGGCAGAGTAATGTGGGGACACTTTTAGGTACCATCAGTAATCTCTTAATAAATGTATTCTCTACTAGTTGGAGCTGTTGACTTCTGTTACACCCCAAACCCAGGCCCCATATGTGGCAATAGGAAGGCATTTAGCTCCAGAAAGAGTTAATAATTAATTCACCGGTTTATGCCCCAGTTTACAAGCAAACCGAAATAACGCATCCACAGCCCAGCTTGTCTGCTGTGCTCTAGTGGTTAAAAGAGGTTCCCACTTCATCTGATTATAAAATAAATTGCCCAGACACAAGAAGTTACTAACTTTTTCTATCTTCTTTCCCTGAACAATAAATGTTTTGGTTTTTGTGGTCTTTGGGCCACATATCATTATGTATGAGTTAATAAAATTAACTTTTAAATCAAGGGATGTCATAAAATCAGTGAAAGCATCAAGGGACTACTGCAAACTCATAGATGTCCTTGCCAATAAAACTGTATCATCTGCATATGAAAGCAGGGGAACAAATTTATTACCAATTTTGGGGAAATCAAGCTCCCTATTTAATAAAAAGGCCTCCAGGCCATTTTTATAGATAAAACACAGGAACAGGGCTAAAATACATCCTTGGCGAACCCCCTCCGTGGAGATGATTGGATGAGTTTTTTCCCCCTTACGGTGACTTTGGTATTTGTATGGGGCCTACGGAGAAGGGTTACTAGTGCTCTTTCGACATCATAACCCACAATTTGTCCCGGTTAACGGTATCAAAAGCACTAGATAAGTCCATAAAGGCCAGGTGAATTGAGTTCTTCATGGACCTCACAAATGCTTAGTGACAATTAGGGACAGGTTGATACATTGTTCAGTCGTGCCCAGCTCCCTTCTAAAACCATATTGTGTGTTTGACAAGACCCCTTTGGTCGAAGCCCACTCTTCTAAACGTGCAAGAAGAACCCTGCCCAATACCTTTGCTGTTGCATTGATCAGTGATATAGGTCTGTAACACACCGGATCACTTCTATCACTCTTTTTTAAAAACAGGGACCACAGTTGCCTTCTTCCATGACCCTGGCAATGGACCAATAACAGCTGCTTTAAAAATATTCATTAGTAATGGTGCCCAAAGATTAGCGTTTCTCTTAAAAAGATCAAGGGGCACCCCATCTGGTCTGGTGGCTTTCAAACACTTGCTCACTTGCTCACTCTTGTTTGTGAATAAAACCAACTTACCAATGCGATGTTTGGAACATCCACTGTATCCTAAGTGCATTTTATGCTGTGTCACCTATAATTGGGCTAACCTTACATTATTCACAATAGTAAAGGAGCATCACACCTGACACAATTAAGACTAGTTGCCTGTTAGGTACAACTGTCCCTCATAACATTAAGAGGTGTAGGTGCGGGCTGAGTGAGACTCACTGGAGCTGTCTGCCCAGGCAGACTAGATGAACCAGGCCACTCCTCTTCATCTGGACTTTCAGGAGTGGAGTCATCCCTGGAGGCTCGCTCCTGGGCTGGAGTGGAGGTTTTTTCAGTGGCAGATGTTTTGTCAAATGCTCTGGCTGTTGGACCTATTATGAATGTCAGAAAATGGACACATTGTAAAAGTGTGGATTACACATACAATGAGTTTTGAGCAAAAAATGTAGCAACCTAAAAGGGAAAAGGAAATCATTATCAATTCAATTCAAAATACTTTATTGCGGTCATTAGACCATAAAAGTGCAAGTGCATAGAAAAATTAATAATACAAACAGACATCCACCAGGGCCCAGGCTCAAGGCCCCGGGGTCCTAAATTACTATCGCAAGCTGTTATCCCATGCCCCAATAATTAACCCCTTCGCTGCTAGGCCTTTTCCCCTCCTGTGCTAAGCCTTTTTTTGGCTATTTGGGGTAGTGCGCGCTTAGGCTCCTGTAACTTTTTGACCACATAAGGTATCCATGCCAAATTTGCGTCCTTTTTTTCTAACATCATGGGGATTGTAAAGGTACCCAGGGTTTGTGGATTCCCCTGGAGGGGACCCAGAAATTAGTCAAAATACAGCTAAATTTTGGTTTTTTTGGAAAAAGGCAAAAAAAGGGCTACAGATGAAAGCGTCTTGATTTTTCCCTGCAAATGGCATCAAAAAAGGGGTTGTGGGGATGAAATCACCATCTTCCCAGCTTTCAGGGACAAGCAGACTTTTGTCAGAAAACCAACTTTCTTTACACAGTTTTGGCATTTTTCTGGGACATAGCCTATTTTTGCTATTTTTTGTGCTTTCAACCTCCTTCCAGTTAATGGTAGAAATGGGTATGAAACCAATAATGGATCCTGGAAAGCCATACATTTATGAAAAGTAGACAAAATTCTGAATTCAGCAAGGGGTCATTTGTGTAGATCCTTAAAGTTTTCCTTATAAAAACTAACAGTTAAATAAAGGAAAAATTGAAAATTAGTTGAAAAAAACAGCCATTTGTGTCAACGTTTTCACCTGTAACTTCTTCTAATTATGACAGCTATTTGAAGGCAATATACCGTTATATCCGCTGGACCTTTCTGGTTGTGGGGATATATAGGACTTGTAGGTTCACCAAGAACCCGACGAACCCAGAGCCAATAATTGAGCAACATCTTGCAATGATTTTTTTTAAGTACCGGGTATATAGCAATTATTTTGGGAAAATGTATACATGGAAAAATTGTTATGAAAGACACCTATGTATTTCTGAAATGGGAACAAAATGTAGATTTTAGAAACAGTAGATATTTGCACATTTCTGAAATTGGGAGTACCCATACTAGCATGAGAATTATAGGTCATTTTTCAAAATTACTTATTTTTTACACATTGTCTTTCATTTGGAAGGCAGAAATGCATCGAAAGTCAATAGGTAATAACAGTTGCTCTACAATTCTGTGTTACCCTAAGTCACCCGATAAAAATGGTACCTCACTTGTGTGGGTAGCCCTTGTGCCCACAACAGGAAATGGCTCAAAATGCAACGTGGACGTACCACATTTTCACAATGAAAAATTACCCTTTTTTTGCAAAGTGCCTAGGTGTAGTTTTTGAACCCTAGCTCTGACGGCAACTAGGGAAACCTAGAAAACCTATACATTTTTGAAAACTAGACACCCAGGGGAATCCAGGATGGGGTGACTTGACTGCCTCCCACCAGGTTCTGTTACCCAGAATCCCTTGCAAACATAAAAAATTGTCAAAAAAAACACATTTTCCCCACATTTCTGTGGTGGAAAGTTCTGGAATCTGCGTGGATCCACAAATTTCCACCCACCCCGCGTTCCCCAAAGTCTTATGAGAAAAATGGTACCTCACTTGTGTGGGTCGGCCTAGTGCCTGCAACAGAAAACGGCGCAAAACGCAACGTGGTCACACCTCAATTTCGCAGTGAAAAATGACCCTTTTTTGGCAAAGTGCCTAGCTGTAGTTTTTGAACCCTAGCTCTGCCGGCACCTAGGGAAACCTAGCAAACCTATACATTTTTGAAAACTAGACACCCAGGGGAATCCAGGATGGGGTGACTTGACTGCCTCCCACCAGGTTCTGTTACCCAGAATCCCTTGCAAACATAAAAAATTGTCAAAAAAACACATTTTCCCCACATTTCTGTGGTGGAAAGTTCTGGAATCTGCGTGGATCCACAAATTTCCACCCACCCCGCGTTCCCCAAAGTCTTACGAGAAAAATGGTACCTCACTTGTGTGGGTCGGCCTAGTGCCTGCGACAGGAAACGGCGCAAAACGCAACGCGGTCACACCTCAATTTCGCAGTGCAAAATGACCCTTTTTGGCAAAGTGCCTAGCTGTAGTTTTTGAACCCTACCTCTGCCGGCACCTAGGGAAACCTAGCAAACCTATACATTTTTGAAAACTAGACACCCAGGGGAATCCAGGATGGGGTGACTTGACTGCCTCCCACCAGGTTCTGTTACCCAGAATCCCTTGCAAACATAAAACATTGTCAAAAAAAACACATTTTCCCCACATTTCTGTGGTGGAAAGTTCTGGAATCTGCGTGGATCCACAAATTTCCACCCACCCCGCGTTCCCCAAAGTCTTACGAGAAAAATGGTACCTCACTTGTGTGGGTCGGCCTAGTGCCTGCGACAGGAAACGGCGCAAAACGCAACGCGGTCACACCTCAATTTCGCAGTGAAAAATGACCCTTTTTTGGCAAAGTGCCTAGCTGTAGTTTTTGAACCCTAGCTCTGCCGGCACCTAGGGAAACCTAGCAAACCTATACATTTTTGAAAACTAGACACCCAGGGGAATCCAGGATGGGGTGACTTGACTGCCTCCCACCAGGTTCTGTTACCCAGAATCCCTTGCAAACATAAAAAATTGTCAAAAAAACCACATTTTCCCCACATTTCTGTGGTGGAAAGTTCTGGAATCTGCGTGGATCCACAAATTTCCACCCACCCCGCGTTCCCCAAAGTCTTACGAGAAAAATGGTACCTCACTTGTGTGGGTCGGCCTAGTGCCTGCGACAGGAAACGGCGCAAAACGCAACGCGGTCACACCTCAATTTCGCAGTGAAAAATGACCCTTTTTTGGCAAAGTGCCTAGCTGTAGTTTTTGAACCCTACCTCTGCCGGCACCTAGGGAAACCTAGCAAACCTATACATTTTTGAAAACTAGACACCCAGGGAAATCCAGGATGGGGTGACTTGACTGCCTCCCACCAGGTTCTGTTACCCAGAATCCCTTGCAAACATAAAAAATTGTCAAAAAAACACATTTTCCCCACATTTCTGTGGTGGAAAGTTCTGGAATCTGCGTGGATCCACAAATTTCCACCCACCCCGCGTCCCCCAACGTCTTACGAGAAAAATGGTACCTCACTTGTGTGGGTCGGCCTAGTGCCTACGACAGGAAACGGCGCAAAACGCAACGTGGTCACACCTCAATTTCGCAGTGAAAAATGACCCTTTTTTGGCAAAGTGCCTAGCTGTAGTTTTTGAACCCTAGCTCTGCCGGCACCTAGGGAAACCTAGAAAACCTATACATTTTTGAAAACTAGACACCCAGGGGAATCCAGGATGGGGTGACTTGACTGCCTCCCACCAGGTTCTGTTACCCAGAATCCCTTGCAAACATAAAAAATTGTCCAAAAAACCACATTTTCCCCACATTTCTGTGGTGGAAAGTTCTGGAATCTGCGTGGATCCACAAATTTCCATCCACCCCGCGTTCCCCAAAGTCTTACGAGAAAAATGGTACCTCACTTGTGTGGGTCGGCCTAGTGCCTGCGACAGGAAACGGTGCAAAACGCAACGTGGTCACACCTCAATTTCGCAGTGAAAAATGACCCTTTTTTGGCAAAGTGCATAGCTGTAGTTTTTGAACCCTAGCTCTGCCGGCACCTAGGGAAACCTAGCAAACCTATACATTTTTGAAAACTAGACACCCAGGGGAATCCAGGATGGGGTGACTTGACTGCCTCCCACCAGGTTCTGTTACCCAGAATCCCTTGCAAACATAAAAAATTGTCCAAAAAACACATTTTCCCCACATTTCTGTGGTGAAAGTTCTGGAATCTGCGTGGATCCACAAATTTCCACCCACCCCGCGTTCCCCAAAGTCTTACGAGAAAAATGGTACCTCACTTGTGTGGGTCGGCCTAGTGCCTGCGACAGGAAACGGCGCAAAACGCAACGTGGTCACACCTCAATTTCGCAGTGAAAAATGACCCTTTTTTGGCAAAGTGCCTTGCTGTAGTTTTTGAACCCTACCTCTGCCGGCACCTAGGGAAACCTAGCAAACCTATACATTTTTGAAAACTAGACACCCAGGGGAATCCAGGATGGGGTGACTTGACTGCCTCCCACCAGGTTCTGTTACCCAGAATCCCTTGCAAACATAAAAAATTGTCCAAAAAAACAAATTTTCCACACATTTCTGTGGTGGAAAGTTCTGGAATCTGTGTGGATCCACAAATTTCCACCCACCCCGCGTTCCCCAAAGTCTTACGAGAAAAATGGTACCTCACTTGTGTGGGTCGGCCTAGTGCCTGCGACAGGAAACGGCGCAAAACGCAACGCGGTCACACCTCAATTTCGCAGTGGAAAATGACCCTTTTTTGGCAAAGTGCCTAGCTGTAGTTTTTGAACCCTAGCTCTGCCGGCACCTAGGGAAACCTAGCAAACCTATAAATTTTTGAAAACTAGACACCCAGGGAATGCAGGATGGGGTGACTTGACTGCCTCCCACCAGGTTCTGTTACCCAGAATCCCTTGCAAACATAACAAATTGTCAAAAAAACCACATTTTCCCCACATTTCTGTGGTGGAAAGTTCTGGAATCTGCGTGGATCCACAAATTTCCACCCACCCCGCGTTCCCCAAAGTCTTACGAGAAAAATGGTACCTCACTTGTGTGGGTCGGCCTAGTGCCTGCGACAGGAAACGGCGCAAAACGCAACGCGGTCACACCTCAATTTCGCAGTGAAAAATGACCCTTTTTTGGCAAAGTGCCTAGCTGTAGTTTTTGAACCCTACCTCTGCCGGCACCTAGGGAAACCTAGAAAACTCACACATTTCTGAAAAGTAGACACCCGGGGGCTTCCAGGGAGGTATGGCTTGCGTGGATCCCCCAACGTTTCCTTACCCAGAATCCCCTGCAAACCTCAATTTTAGCTGAAAAAATCACTTTTTTCACACATTTGTGTGTGGGAAAGTGTGGCATCACTGGCCTCACACAAATTTTCTACCACCCAGCGTTCCCCCAGGTCTCCCGATAAAAATGGTGCCTCACTTGTGTGGGAGGCCCAAGTACCCGCGACAGGCAAGGGCCCACAACGTAGTGAGGCGACCTCAAAATTGCCTATCTCAAAACCACCTGGTTTTGCAAGGGGGTCACCTGGGTTTTGGCCCCGTGCTCGGCGGCCATCTAGGGAAACCTACCAAACCCACACATTTCTGAAAAGTAGACACCCGGGGGCTTCCAGGGAGGTATGGCTTGCGTGGATCCCCCAACGTTTCCTTACCCAGAATCCCTTGCAAACCTCAATTTTAGCTGAAAAAATCACTTTTTCACACATTTGTGTGTGGGAAAGTGTGGCATCACTGGCCTCACACAAATTTCCTACCACCCAGCGTTCCGCCAGGTCTCCCGATAAAAATGGTGCCTCACTTGTGTGGGAGGCCCAAGTACCCACGACAGGCAAGGGCCCACAACGTAGTGAGGCGACCTCAAAATGGCCTTTCACAAAACCACCTGGTTTTGCAAGGGAGTCACCTGGGTTTTTGGCCCTGTGCTCGGCGGCCATCTAGGGAAACCTACCAAACCCACACATTTCTGAAAAGTAGACACCCGGGGGCTTCCAGGGAGGTATGGCTTGCGTGGATCCCCCAACGTTTCCTTACCCAGAATCCCTTGCAAACCTCAATTTTAGCTGAAAAAATCACTTTTTTCACACATTTGTGTGTGGGAAAGTGTGGAATCACTGGCCTCACACAAATTTCCTACCACCCAGCGTTCCCCCAGGTCTCCCGATAAAAATGGTGCCTCACTTGTGTGGGAGGCCCAAGTACCCGCGACAGGCAAGGGCCCACAACATAGTGAGGCGACCTCAAAATTGCCTATCTCAAAACCACCTGGTTTTGCAAGGGGGGTCACCTGGGTTTTTGGCCCCGTGCTCGGCGGCCATCTAGGTAAACCTACCAAACCCACACATTTCTGAAAAGTAGACACCCGGGGGCTTCCAGGGAGGTATGGCTTGCGTGGATCCCCCAACGTTTCCTTACCCAGAATCACTTGCAAACCTCAATTTTAGCTGAAAAAATCACCTTTTTCACACATTTTTGTGTGGGAAAGTGTGGCATCACTGGCCTCACACAAATTTCCTACCACCCAGCGTTCCCCCAGGTCTCCCGATAAAAATGGTGCCTCACTTGTGTGGGAGGCCCAAGTACCCGCGACAGGCAAGGACACAAAACGTTTTGAGGCAACATCAACATTGCCTATCAAAAAATGTTTTGGGCCCTTGCCTGTCGCTGGTACTTGGGCCTCCCACACAAGTGAGGCACCATTTTTATCGGGAGACCTGGGAAACGCTGGGTGGTAGGAAATTTGTGTGAGGCCAGTGATGCCACACTTTCCCACACAAAAATGTGTGAAAAAGTGATTTTTTCAGCTAAAAGTGAGGTTTGCAGGGATTCTGGGTAAGGAAACGTTGGGGGATCCACGCAAGCCATACCTCCTGGAAGCCCCAGGTGTCTACTTTTCAGAAATGTGTGGGTTTGGTAGGTTTCCTAGATGGCCGCCGAGCACAGGGCCAAAACCCAGGTGACTCCTTGCAAAACCAGGTGGTTTTGTGAAAGGCCATTTGAGGTCGCCTCACTACGTTGTGGGCCCTGCCTGTCGCGGGTACTTGGGCCTCCCACACAAGTGAGGCACCATTTTATCGGGAGACCTGGGGAACGCTGGGTGGTAGGAAATTTGTGTGAGGCCAGTGATGCCACACTTTCCCACACAAAAATGTGTGAAAAAGTGATTTTTTCAGCTAAAGTGAGGTTTGCAGGGATTCTGGGTAGAAGCGTTGGGGATCCACGTAGCCATACCTCCTGGAAGCCCCAGGTGTCTACTTTTCAGAAATGTGTGGGTTTGGTAGGTTTCCTAGATGGCCGCCGAGCACAGGGCAAAACCCAGGTGACTCCCCTGCAAAACCAGGTGGTTTGTGAAGGCCATTTTGAGGTCGCCTCACTACGTTGTGGACCCTTGCCTGTCGCGAGTACTTGGGCCTCCACACAAGTGAGGCACCATTTTTATCGGGAGACCTGGAGGAACGCTGTGGTAGGAAATTTGTGTGAGGCCAGTGATGCCACACTTTCCCACACAAAATGTGTGAAAAAGTGATTTTTTCAGCTAAAAGTGAGGTTTGCAGAGGATTCTGGGTAAGAAACGTTGGGGATCCACGCAAGCCATACCTCCCTGGAAGCCCCCGAGTGTCTACTTTTCAGAAATGTGTGGGTTTGGTAGGTTTCCTATGTGGCCGCCGAGCCCCGGGCCAAAATCCAGGTGACCCCCTTGCAAAACCAGGTCATAATGAGATAATGTGTTGTTTATTTCTGCAGCGTGAAAATTTTGGCACAATAGTGCAAGGAAAATGTGACAGACATTTTGAGGTTTGCAGGACATTGTGGGTACCATAACTTGTTGGGATCCACAAGAGAGATATCACCATGTACTCCCATGGGTGTTTCGTTTACGACAATATCTACAGTTGGTAGGTTATTCTTAGACGGAATGTACACCTTGGCAGACAGACTAAAAAGACAAAGATTACTGCACAGCCATCTATTCCTCAAGCACACACACATACTGGTTGGATTTGTCACGAGGGCAAGTGATGGTTCAGTATATACAATTTTATTAACAAGAGATTTCACAAAAATGAAATGCACTGTCAATAATTGAAAGGACAAAAACGGAACCAGTGACTCGCAGCTCGTGAGCTGTAAAGCCACGTCAAGGCCCCAACCGCTTTACAGGCCATTCACACACCTTTCATACGTGATACACACAAGCCATTCACACCCCCAGGCACGAAACAAACACATTACAACATTCACAAAAAGGGACAAGGTACACCCTGCTTGAGAAAGACAAAAAAAAAATATTACTGCACAGCCATCTAATCCTCAAGCACACACACACATACTGGTTGGATTTGGCACGAGGGTGAGTGATGGTTCAGTATATACAATTGTATTAACAAGTGATTTCACAAAAATGAAATGCACTGTTAATAATTGAAAGGACGAGAAACTGAACCATTGACTCACAGCTCGTGAGCTGTAAAGCCACGACAAGGCACCAACCTCTTTACAGGCCATTCATACACCTTTCATACGTGTGACAAATACAAAACCATTCACACCACCAGCCGCGGGCCCATCACATTACAACACTCACACCAGCAGACAGCGCCATTCAAGGGCCCATCACTTTCACTCGCCCACATTCCTAACACAGCAACCACACAAGCTGATGGATTGCGTGGAGTGTCGCTCGGCTAGCAGTGTGTGTAGTGACCAGCAGCAAGTCACTACTCACACACTGCCAGCCGAGCGCCAGTCCACACACACCGCCAGCCAAGCGCCACTCCACGCACACCGCCAGCCAAGCGCCACTCCACGCACACCGCCAGCCTAGCGCCACTCCACGCACACCGCCAGCCTAGCGCCACTCCACGCACACCGCCAGCCTAGCGCCACTCCACGCACACCGCCAGCCTAGCGCCACTCCACGCACACCGCCAGCCTAGCGCCACTCCACGCACACCGCCAGCCAAGAGCCACTCCCCGCACACCGCCAGCCAAGCGCCACTCCACGCACACCGCCAGCCAAGCACCAGCCTACACACACCACCATCACATTTAGGATTTTTTTATACAAAAAGAAAACACAAACAAATTGCAAATAGATACAAATCTACTAACACAAAATCAGAAACATTGCACTAATGCCAACCTTGAAACAGAACAACAATTCTTAAACATTACAGACCAGGCAGTTCACTTTACCACTCATGGTTGCTCCCAATAATTCTTTTGCTTGTGGTACGCTCTATAACAAGCAGGCACACACAGCCCAGGGTTAGAAGGACACTCAGGGCAGTACATACGAGTCTCCTTCCGCGTACCTCTTCGCCAACAGACTCTACATCTCCTAGTGGGAAAGTCTTTTGAGAGTGTAGGAGGAATGTGATCAGGAAAGTGGCGCTCTTTCAATCGAGCCACATCCTCCACCACTCCAACTCTAGGAACACTTGCCTGTTCCACAACAACAAGGCTGCCTATGACAGACTCCTGAAACTGAACAAAAGTCAACTTTGACGCAGGAGAACACTCCTTGAACACAACAAAAGCATTGAAAGTTGCTAAATTGAAGAGATGGATGGCCAACTTCTTATACCAAATGTAAGACTTACGAATAGCAGTGCAAGGTTCCAACCTCTGATCTACTCTATCAACACCACCCATGTGCTTATTGTAGTCTAAAATGCACACAGGTTTGCGCACTTCAGCAATCTGACCCCAAACAGCCACAGGTGAAGTACTCTCATCATGGATGGTAGTCAGCATGTACACATCCCTCCTGTCCACAAATTTCACAGCTAGCAGTTCCTCACTACGCAAGGCACTGCACTGTCCCCTCTGAAGTTTTTTGCAAACAAGCTCTTTTGGATAACCTTTACGGTTAGAGCGGATTGTGCCACAAGCAAAAGTGTCCACTTTGAACAATTCCTTAAACAATTGCACAGCAGTGTAGAAGTTATCAAGGTACAAATGGTGGCCTCTGTTAAACAGTCCTCTAGCAAGTTCCCACACAATTTTCTCTGAAACTCCTACTAAAGTGGACGGACAACCAGGGGGTCAATAGTGGAATCCCTACCAGTGTACACACGCAAATTAAAAACATATCCTGTCCTACTCTCAGACAACATATACAGCTTAATTCCATAGCGTGCCCTCTTGCTAGGAATGTACTGCCTAAAAACCAAATGGCCCTTGAACAGCACCAAAGACTCATCAATAGATATTTCTTTCCCTGGAGTATAGATCTCTGAAAATCGATCTACAAAGTGATCAAGAACAGGCCGAATCTTAAAAAGACGGTCACATTCAGGGTGATCTCGTGGCAACGCCAAACCATTATCAACAAAATGCAGCATCCGAAGCAAAAGTAAATACCGATCACGAGTCATAACTGCAGGAAATATGGCCGTTGCCATCAAGGGACTGGTAGACCAATATGAACCCATGGACGGCTTCCTTATCAAACCCATCAAAAAAGTCAAGCCCAAAAACTTCTTCATCTCTTCCAGATTTGTGGGACTCCACCGGGTAGCTCTAGAATGGGGCCTAAGTCTGGCACTGTTGTCCCTCAAAAACTGTTCAGCATACAAATTAGTCTGCTCAACAATCTCACCCAAAAATACATCATCCATAAACAACTGAAAATACTGTATAGGCAAATAATGTTCACAATCCACTCTACACCCTGCATAACCACTAAAGGCAGGCAACACCGGCTGCACCATGTTTGGATCAACCCAGAGTCCAGCACTTCCAGTAGGAAGCCTAGCAGCCCCAGGCTGCAATCCAGATGCCTCTTGCACCATCGGCACAGTAGTATCCTCCTCTAAATCAGGCACTTCATCTGCACTGAGAGTACCTTCATCATCCGATGATTCCATGTGGAGAGAAAACTCACTGCCTGAATCTTCCCCTCCCTCCTCTCCCTCAGACGCACTGTCAGTCTCATAATCCTGCTCAGAGGAAGATTCAAGAAGCAAACCAACCACCTGCTGAGCAGTAATTCTACGGCTAGCCATAATGCTTACTAATAAAGGTTACTTGTCAAACAAGTCAACAACAACAAACCCTTTGTAAAAAAAAAGAAATAAACAAAATGTAGCTTTATCACAAAGACCTATATACTCCAACACTATACCACTCACGTGACAGAAGCAGCTAGACTCACCACCACCTACTCTGCACAGACACAGTAAGGATCAACAATATCCCACTAAAAAAGAAGAAAAAAAATTACACATAAGACAATGCAAAACATCGCAAAGAATTTCATGCTCTGAACACTAACAAATATGCTGCCATTATGGCACCACTTACAAAAAATTCATTCATGCATGACAATAATACTCATTTGGAGTACACACAACAAAAATATTTTTCTTACCAAATAAATGCAATTACGCAAAACTGCAGAACCACCACTGCCGAAACCGCAAACAGGAATCAAAAGCTTTACACTAGAATAAAAAGGAGAAGAAAAAAACATTACAATCACATATGCAAATAATGCACCAGTCCACACACAATCCACCAGCCAAGCTAAGGGGTAGGTGGGCCTAACAGTATAAATAAAATATTCACCCCCGTAAAGGGGAGCAACCCTTGCCCTTTTGGCCACTCCCCAACACAAAAATTTAAAAAAACCCTGGTGCCTAGTGGGCATTCCTGCTGCACGATCACATGATCGTGCAGCAGGAATGCACAAAGAGGCATCGGGGAAAGGAAAACCCTTTCCTTTCCCTCGATGCCTCTTTTGATACAAACACCCCCCTCCCCGAGCCAAACCTCACCTGATTTCCCGACGCGCTGGAAGCAAATGGCTTCCAGCGCGTCGGGAAAAGGAAACCCTCAATGATGTCAGCGCGCTGACGTCATTGATGGGGCGAGGGAGGCAGGGAAGCCCTTCCCCTGCCTCCCCAAAAAAAACCTAACGATCGGTTTCCCACGGGGGAGCGCCAGCGCTTCCCCGTGGGTGGTCTTATGACGAGCTGGACTCGTCATGAGCACACGAGCACTGTGTGCCATGACGAGTCCAGCTCGTCATACGCACCGAAGGGGATAAAGGGTCAGAGCAGGATCTCAGCGGCAGACGAGGAGAAGGAACCTCCTGGTCACAGGAACTACACGAGCATTGCGCTCGAGAAATTCAAGGATGCAAAGACCTCCATCAAGGATTACAGCTAACTTTTCAGGGTGTAAATGGAGAGAAGCCACATCTGCTTAACCACGCTCACGAATTCTACACGAGAATTGCGCTCGAGAAAATGAAGGATGCAAAGACCTCCATCAAGGATTACAGCTAACTTTTCACGTTGGAAATGGAGAGAAGGCACATCTGCTTAACCACGCTCACGAATTCTGCACACCTGCCCTGCATATTTATCCAAGAAGATGCCACCGTTTTGTGCAATACCTCTACTCAACTGGAGTACTGTCTACTGGCTAATCAGTAAGTGTTACCTCGTTGGGTAAATGTATAGTGCCTTTCCTACACTACAGCTGCGTAAAGGACCAGAAGAATTGTCTCCAGTGACCTGTGTGTCTGTAACTTTGCCACCGCGCCGAAAGCGCCGGGGTCCTTTGAGTAAGCTGTCCATCATAGTGGGGAAAGGGCGGGCAGACGTTGCATACCGCTAGTGTATGTGTGGCGGGGCCAAACGAGCGGGGCTTCTAGGCCCGTTCACATGCCTCTTGTTTATAAAGGGTCAGAGCACGATCTCAGCGGCAGACGAGGAGAAGGAACCTCCTGGTCACAGGAACTACACGAGCATTGCGCTCGAGAAAATCAAGGATGCAAAGACCTCCATCAAGGATTACAGCTACCTTTTCAGGGTGTAAATGGAGAGAAGCCACATCTGCCCTGCATATTTATCCACGAAGATGCCACCGTTTTGTGCAATACCTCTACTCAACTGGAGTACTTTCTACTGGCTAATCAGTAAGTGCTACCTCGTTGGGTAAATGTATAGTGCCTTTCCTACACTACAGCTGCGTAAAGGACCAGAAGAATTGTCTCCAGTGACCTGTGTGTCTGTAACTTTGCCACCGCGCCGAAAGCGCCGGGGTCCTTTGAGTAAGCTGTCCATCATAGTGGGGAAAGGGCGGGAAGACGTAGCATACCGAGAGTATGTGTGGCGGGGCCAAACGAGCGGGGCTTCTAGGCCCGTTCACATGCCTCTTGTTTATAAAGGGTCAGAGCAGGATCTCACCGGCAGACGAGGAGAGGGAACCTCCTGGTCACAGGAACTACACGAGGATTGCACTCGAGAAAATCAAGGATGCAGAGACCTCCATCGAGGATTACAGCTCACTTTTCAGGGTGGAAATGGAGAGAAGGCACATCTGCTTAACCACGCTCACGAATGTGTGGCGGGGCCAAACGAGCGGGGCTTCTAGGCCCGTTCACATGCCTCTTGTTTATAAAGGGTCAGAGCAGGATCTCACCGGCAGACGAGGAGAGGGAACCTCCTGGTCACAGGAACTACACGAGGATTGCACTCGAGAAAATCAAGGATGCAGAGACCTCCATCGAGGATTATAGCTCACTTTTCAGGGTGGAAATGGAGAGAAGGCACATCTGCTTAACCACGCTCACGAATGTGTGGCGGGGCCAAACGAGCGGGGCTTCTAGGCCCGTTCACATGCCTCTTGTTTATAAAGGGTCAGAGCAGGATCTCACCGGCAGACGAGGAGAAGGAACCTCCTGGTCACAGGAACTACACGAGGATTGCACTCGAGAAAATCAAGGATGCAGAGACCTCCATCGAGGATTACAGCTCACTTTTCAGGGTGGAAATGGAGAGAAGGCACATCTGCTTAACCACGCTCACGAATGTGTGGCGGGGCCAAACGAGCGGGGCTTCTAGGCCCGTTCACATGCCTCTTGTTTATAAAGGGTCAGAGCAGGATCTCACCGGCAGACGAGGAGAGGGAACCTCCTGGTCACAGGAACTACACGAGGATTGCACTCGAGAAAATCAAGGATGCAGAGACCTCCATCGAGGATTACAGCTCACTTTTCAGGGTGGAAATGGAGAGAAGGCACATCTGCTTAACCACGCTCACGAATGTGTGGCAGGGCCAAACGAGCGGGGCTTCTAGGCCCGTTCACATGCCTCTTGTTTATAAAGGGTCAGAGCAGGATCTCACCGGCAGACGAGGAGAGGGAACCTCCTGGTCACAGGAACTACACGAGGATTGCACTCGAGAAAATCAAGGATGCAGAGACCTCCATCGAGGATTACAGCTCACTTTTCAGGGTGGAAATGGAGAGAAGGCACATCTGCTTAACCACGCTCACGAATTCTACATGATGATTGCGCTCGAGAAAATCAAGGATGCAGAGACCTCTATCGAGGATTACAGCTCACTTTTCAGGCTGGAAATGGGAAGAAGGCAGACACCTGCCCTGCATATTTATCCACGAAGATGCCACCGTTTTGTGCAATACCTCTACTCAACTGGAGTACTTTCTACCGGCTAATCAGTAAATGCTACCTCGTTGGGGAATTGTATAGTGCCTTTCCTACACTACAGCTGCGTAAAACACCCTCGTGGGCATTCCTGCTGCACGATCACATGATCGTGCAGCAGGAATGCACAAAGAGGCATCGGGGTAAAGGAAAACCCTTTCCTTTCCCTCGATGTCTCTTTTCCAATCAAACCCCCTCCCCGAGCCAAAACTCACCTTATTTCCGCGACGCGCCTGGAAGCAAATGGCTTCCAGCGCGTCGGGAAGAAAGGGCAACCCTCAATGACGTCAGCGCGCCTCGCGCGCTGGCGTCATTGATGGGGGCGGGGGAGGCAGGGGAAGTCCTTCCCCTGCCTTCCCCAAAAAACCCGACGATCGGATTCCCACGGGGGAGCGCCAGCGCTTCCCCCGTGGTTGGTCTTATGACGAGCTGGACTCGTCATGAGCACACGAGCACTGTGTGCCATGACGAGTCCAGCTCGTCATAAGCACTGAAGGGGTTAAGCAAAATACATAACAACACATACATATCAATATCATGATTCTACCTTTCAGTTGCAATTATTTACACAAACAGTTTAAATTTCATACAAAACAACTTCAAATAAACAGGTAAGAAGATGTTTTGAAACATAAAATCTTGTAACTATACATGAAATGTACCAACCATTCAAAACAACACATTAGAGAGGAGAAATGTGAAATTAACCATTCCAAGGCCTAGCAGGCTAAAATACAGATATGTACACAACATAGAAGGATGTTTAGCATTAGTCATCATATTAACAGTGCAGAGTACATTTTTCACATATACCACTTATATTCAGCATACAAATGTATCTGCCTTAAAACCTTTAGCACATCAAACTTTGGTTTGTCCAACTAATGACATCAATTCAATTACAAGGCAAGAAAAGGACAACATACAAAACTTCAACACAAACACTTTTCAAAAGAGAGCATTAAATAGAGATTGATCAATAAATGACCATTACCATATGTGAAAAAATGATTGAAAAGGGTGAATGAGCAAAATGACATTGCAATATGCTTTTTACAAAGCAGAAACAAGGCATCATGGTAGTTGTAGGTATTTCAATTATACATTCACAACACTTGCAAAATTGTAACTATAACATACCTAGTGAAACTCTGCAGTAAAAAGAGAACAGACATTTACTATATGAAACACATGTATGTTGTTTGTTATTTGGTGTACAAACGCTTACAAGCACCATAGCATCATGTGAAATGTAATGGAGATTGAAACGTGCTGTCTTACATACAACAAAATACATTCAAACAAACAAGCCAAATAGGATGTTATGATATATTTAGGTTTGTATGTTAAAGAAAATTTGCAAAACACATTAGCAACAACTAACTTCAAAGCAAACAGGACATTTAGGTTCAGTGACACCTTGAAAAGTATAACTTACCAGTCTCCACGCCACCAGGGATTCCTGTCATGCCTTCAAGATGTAGGATCTGCAAGACCTCCTCCTCCAGGGAAAAGGTGTAAGGAGGGGCTTGGAGAACCACCACCGGTTCTCTGGCCTGCAGGTGATACTTGAAGGCCAGGGAATGCACTCTCCCTCGGCAGGTCGTTCCACCTCTTCCTAATTTCCTCCAGTGTGTGTGGGTTGTTTGCTACAGCATTCACTCTGTCAACTATTCTGGACCACATTTGCCTTTTCTGAGATATAGTTGCATTTTGGACTTGGGCTCCAAACATTTGTGGCTCCACTCTAATGATTTCATCCACCACAATTCACCCTCTATAAAATGGGGACTTCTCCTCCCTATCATTCTGAGATAATAACCTTAAATGTATTGAATAACCCACAAGATAATAAAGAAAAGGAGTAAATGAACAAGAAACAGAGAGGAAAAAAAACATGACTTTGGTGAAAAAGTGCTCAGGTACAAAGTTCTGCTGTTCTGGAATGTCAAAGGATCATGGTCTGAAATGGGTTGTGTTTTATAGGGTGGTATGCAGGTTAAAACAATTAGCCAAATCACATCAGATTTGTAATTCTAGCATCTATCCAAAAGTCACAGGACTAGTCAAATGTTGACTGTGTCCTGCGACAGAATCACTCCATTGGCAAACCGCCGCTAGAACACCGCCAGCACAAATATGAAATCTAAATAGGCGTCCGCCACATCGGCAGCGGTGAGCTGTGTATGTGACGATAAACACTCTGTTGACGTAGACAGAGAGTCAGCCTGCATACATCTAAATAGGGCGAGCGGGATTTTGTCAGCTTGACGGAGTACTTGGATACTCCACCGCGGAGTGACGGCTGTAGTCTCGCCAAGATCTAAATCAGACCCTCTGCCTTTATGTTATGCAAGACTGTTCAAACTAATGCTTTGAATTGGAATGTCTTTATACAGATTATATATATTACAAGCACATTAGTTAATAGTACAAGTCCTCTTGGCCTTTAGATGATACTTATACAGCTCTTAATTCTGAAAATAATAGTATTCATAAAAATACCATCCTTCAGATTTACTCAGCCCTTTTTACTTAATTTGATTGTAAAGAATGCAGCATTATGTTAGACATTGGGGGACAGATTTACAAGAAACTGGCGCATGTGTATAGATGCTTAAGTTTCCATGCGCCTCCTTGCGAAACCCTTGCGCCACCATGGATGCGCCATATTTACAATACAGTGCACCATGGCGCAAGGATTGACAGCTGCGTCAGAAATTCTTTGAAGACCCCCCAATAAGGATGAAGCTACCTTTATGATTACAGGGGTCGAAACGTTGACATATGGTCATTTATATCAAACACAGGCGACAGAGACATGTTTATCTGTGCCCATAATGTTATATTTTGTCATTTGATTGTTCTGCCAAAGTAAAAGGCCGGATTGGATCTAAAGACTTGGATGTACTTGAACCACATTATCTTTCCGTTCCTCTGCACCATCACTCAATTCTCCTTGATCACTCACAAACCCCCACCCCCTTTTTTCCCCCCTCCTTTTCTCTCTGAGCACCAAAATTTATCAATGTTTGATTAATCGTATATTCATATGTTTTGATTAATTTCGATTCTGTGATATTAATAAAATCACAAGACATCATCTGTCCTTGTCGTGACGTTTTGAATTATCTAGTGTATTTTCAATTCGTTTGTATATACGTGAGTTCGTAATCATTTTTCCACTGTGACCATTTATCTATGTACCAGTATTTACGCGGGTCCAGTGGTCCTACGGGTCACCCCATTTATTATACTCTAATATGGATGACAGCATAAAACATCTAATGAGGGAAACCTAATGAGCAAAGAACTGACACGTAAAGACGTGCGTATGGCATTAACAAGTCACCAAAGGTCCAAAATCTTAAGGGAGGGACGGATAGATAGCCATCAATTAATGGGTGAGGGAGTGCGTGTAGAGTTCTGCAAGCCAAAAACACAATAAATCATGCTTAAAAAACTGGACTAATTGGCTAAGGATATTCGTTTCTACGATAAGAAAATTACATATCCCTATCTCCAAGAAGACTACTTCAAACAGGACACACAAGGCTGTTTTTCCAACAGTGGCAGAGGCCTCTCCAGGGGTAACAGGCGTTACACCACCTTTTCGGAATCATCTGGATCCAACAGTGCGGGGAGTGAGGGCGACCAACCAGGCACGAGCAGTGGGTACCAATACCAAGACAGCTGGTACCAACCACCACAAGCACCGTCTTTTTTAGACGATACCCAATGGAGACCACCAAGGGGAAGAGGCTACAACTGGAGCAGAGGTCCGAAGAGAGGACAGAACTATCAAGGTCAGAACTGGGATGGAGGTCGCCAGCAGGGACAGAACCAGAAACAGGTATGATTCCCCCAGGAGAGTCACGGCGAGATCCAGACGCGCCGTTGGGTCTAAGAGTGGTGATAGTTAGAAGAAGCCCAATTATCAATCTCTCGACATACATGCTCTCGGAGGATGAAACAAAGGTCCTCAGCAAAGGACTCTCTTTTGTACCGACCACACATCCTAATCGTTTCAACATTAAAACGGAATAGCACCGTTTTTTCCAAAAGGTGAGGCTGAGACATTATTTTAGACACACCCAGCCTGTATAATCTACATCACAGACTGGACTACGAGTCCCTTCAACTTTCATGCCCTCCTCCCACGTGATGTCTCACAAAATCTTGGCATTTGAAAGTGTGGTCCTTCGGGACGTCCTCAATACACCAAACACAACGTAACGAAAGGAGGACGAGAAGCCCTTGAAACACTCAAGAACAACATGATGATTGTGATTAAACCGGCTGATAAAGGCGGAGCCATCGTGGTACAAAACACTCTAGACTACAAAGCTGAGATTTATTCACAACTATGAGATGGGGTGAGCTATTCTCGTCTGAACCTCGATCCCACTAAGGATATTAAAAAACTCATATTGAACATTACTGAGAGAGGAAAAACAACAGGTTTTCTATCTGACCATGAGTTTGAGTACCTGAATATGAAACAATGACGGCTTCCCACCATTTATACACTGCCGAAGGTACATAAGAATCTGGACCATCCACCTGGACTCCCTATCATATCGGGATGTGGATCCCTTCTTGAACCATTGTGTAAATATGTCAATTTCTTTTTAAAACCATTGGCTGAATCGATGAGATCTTATGTACGGGACACAATTGAAGTGATTAATCTGGTTGACGATATGCCATTTGACCCTGAACATCAACTTCTGGTGACATTGTATATAGTATCACTTTATACTAGTATCGCCCAGAGACCTGCCGTGGAATCTATGATGAAAGCATTGGACAAGAGACCCCAACCTGCTCCGGTCCATACTGAATTCATAGTCCGGCTATTGAAAGTGGCTATGATGAAAAAAAAAATCATCTTTCAGGATGAGTTCTATCTGCAGACCAAGGGTGTGGCGATGGGTGCTGCCTTCGCCCCGGATTTAGCCATCGTATATATGGATGATTTTGAGGACCAATTCATCTTCAGTCAGACCAACCCCTTTAAGAATAGAGTGACACACTTGAAGAGGTATATAGAAGATGTGCTCCTCATCTGGACTGGGAATGCAACTGATTTGCAAAGCTTCTTTGAATGGGTGAACTCCAGATCAGATGACATCAAGTTCACCATCCATTGGAACCAGACTACGATAGTCTTTCTGGACATCTCTATTAAAACTAAGAATGGCCACTTGTATACTACCCTATATAGGAAACCAGCAGAGCGCAACACGCTGTTGAGATATTCCAGCCACCACACAAGGGGTCTATGTGACAACCATCTCCTCTTACGTATTTGTATGATTGTGTTAAGGTGACCTTTTGCACCTTCCCTTGGCGTGAGAATTCCCAACCCTTTACCACATGCTTGGATGGTCGCGCCAAAGTGAATGGCTGCACCAAGTGAGTTTTTATCCCGACCTTTGAGGCTCTGTTTCCCTGTATTTGTCCCCCCCTTGAAACTAATGCTCGCTCTCTCTGACCTAGGAGCTTTAAGGAGCCCTTCTACTACTTCAACCAGCCGGATTCCTCCTGCTGTAGCATTTTTGGTAACTACCATTTCGTAACTATTAGCATTCACGTTCACTCATGCGGCTTCTCTCAATTCATACCGAGTACTCAATCTCTTCTTGGTGCTCGCCCCCACTGTCCTGATGAAGACCCCACACAAAGGATTGAACAACCTTGCATATTGAAATGGGTTGAAACGTTGACTTTTGTTATCTTTATCAGCAAGCTCTAACGACTGTGATGTATTCTCAGCGTACATAGACTGCTATGTTTTTGTTAAAGTGATTTGCCTTTCCTTAGGCGGGACAGGCTCTACTATGTAAATATGATGTATATATGACACATTACCTCTCCTTTTCTTCTAACCCTCACCAAACACATTTACCCTGAACACTTTACCTTTCCTTCACCCTGAGCACCATATAAAAATATGAATGTATAGACAGTTGCTATGTCTTTCATTATTTATGCTTATACTTTGAGAATAAAACTGCATTGACTGCAGAAGTACTCATATAATCTTGTGAATGCTTTCATTTTTCCATATGATTATTTTGAAGTTCTATTGCTATTGTGACCAATTTTTTACTGTACTATAGTTCATACCCGGGTCCGGTAGCACTATGGGTCTCCCCATTGATACTTAACTCACTTTTAAAAAGTGGGCATTTCTCTGCTCTTACTGCTCTGTGTGCCTAGCAGTCTGTCTCCAATACACATCTGGGATGGGTGACAGCTACCCTTTGTGCATTCTCTCTCGACAGCCACAAACACAGGATGGGTGGGTGTGACAGAGAACTCATCTACATTCATCTGCATTCTGATAACTCTTCTTGGACAGGAAGAGAGAGGGGGAGCTGACCCTTATATCTGAATAGGCAGTGTCCTGTTTCCCACACAATGGGCTAATTAGTCCCTACTGATACTCTGGAGCCAGGGCTGGGAAGAAAGGGGGACGTGTGACCTTCAAGGGCCTGCTTTGAAGTCACCCCCCTTCAAAGTCACAACTGAGTATAAGTACTGGGTCTCAGAACCTACCAAGACAGTGTACTACCGGACCTGTGAAGCACTCTCCCATAGTAAAGACTGCTGTGCTACAAGAATTGCCACTCTGCTTGACTGACTGTTCTGAAGGAACTGCTTCTCTGCTTTGCTGAGCTGACCTGTTGCCTGCTGATCTCTGCCCTTCTGAGGACAGGGCACTCATCACACTTGAACCTAGAGTGACTCCAAGGGCTTGCTGGCTTGCTCCTGTTCTGAAGTCTCAGGGCCATAAAAGACTTCCGGCATCCTGCTGCTGGACTCTGCCATCTGTGAGTCCTCCCTTGCCTGAGAAGTGGGTTCTGTAGCTGTTTTTGCTTCAAAAGTGATGCAGTGCCAACTTTGCGCCGATCGGAACCAATGCATTGCCCTTTTACACAGACGCAGGAGCCAATCGGCAACGGCGCATCAATGGACTGCGTGACTCGAAACCAAAAAACTGGCAGCTCGGCATCGATGCAGCACGTACATCATAAAGGGGGTGGACACCGAAGCCTTCATCAACTGTGCGGATCGATGCTGATGCTTTGCCTAAATCCACGGGATTGACGACAAAATGGCGCCTCCTCGACTCCTCACATCGAGTCTTCAACGTCGACGCTTGCGCCATCCAAGGTACTTTGTCAGCGGGACCTGTCTGAGTCCTGTAGCTGGCCTGCCCTCCATTGGGGTCGGCCTGAACTTTGGATTTACCCCGGTCTAGTGCAACCTCAAGTAACCCCTTAACGTTGTTGACTTCTGAACAATATAAAAAATATAACTCTGGTTCTACTTGTTGCATTTTTTTGTTTTGGTCTTGCTTTACTCATAAAATATTCTCTATTTTGTGTGGAGTATTTTTGTGGTGTTTTCATTGTGTTACTGTGTATGTGTGTGTGTTGCACAAATACTTTACACATTGCCTCTTTAGATAAGCCTGACTGGTCTGTGCCAAGATACCAGAGGATGAGCACAGGTTATCTTTTAGTGTGCATCTAGCTTACCCTGACTAGGATTTTGGTCTCTACTTGGACAGGGTGCATACCTCTGCCAACTAGAGACCCAATTTCTAACACCCACTTTTAAATCTGGAGACCACGGACTCACAAGACTCTTGGTACATTCACCGTATTTAGAGATTGAGGAAGTTCCAGGTATTTCACCATCAGAAATCTTTGGGAAATGTCCCAGCCTCCACCGGGCTGTTGGTCAAAATACTTTTTCTTGTTCAAGGACCATCAGGAAAAGCATGGTGGTTTTGAAAAATTGAAAAAACACGAATGATCCACACAGATTGGAAGAAACCCCATAGTGTGAGGACCATTGTTAATTGTGTTTTCTTTGGGGATTTGTTGCTGGAAATAAAAAAAAATGCTAAGTTGTGTGCTTCAATATGGCGGTCTGTTCAGCATTCACAGGAACAAAATTGTAGACACCATGTTTGTTTTGTCAGTTTTGCAAAGGTTTTTTTCCAATAATATTTTGTAAAAACAAAAAATCAATTCCTTTATTTGCAGGGAGTTTTCTCTCTTCATGTGGGAGCCATTGATGAATTTGCCAGTACCGTACCACTATGCCTTGCGTGGTAGTCCTGGACAAGCAAATCTAGTCACAGTCCACCATCTTAAAAAGCGCTGAATTACCATAATTAGGACCTAGTGCCCCAGTAGCAGATGAGCCGGTAGGTCTAAGGTTTCTGCTGGTGGAGCCAACTCGGTATCCACTCATGGAATCTTGCTGTGCCCTGGCTCTCTGAAAATGCAGATCCTTATGCAGATCTCTATATCCTACTGGATGTCCCGGCAGGCTATGCAATAGTTTGACTGGACAGGCAACTTCAACGAGGTGGGGGCATTGCTGTTATTTTTAAGCAATCTCTTTCATGTGCCTTCTCCAAATTGACTATAGATGGCTGTGAGGCAGTTCTCTTTTCTTTGGCCTGTGCCAGTAATTTTACCCTTTCTGGGGCTCTGATTTGTTGGTCGCCTGGCCCTGCGTCGAAATTCATTGTTTCCTTAGCTGATGTTTTTCTTTCTTTGGTATTGCACTACTTTAAGTTTATTGTGATAGGGGATCTTAATCTTCACTTTGAGGATTCTCTTGCCCATGGCATCTACACTATGTGCCGATTCAACAGGACTTCAATTGTCGCAACTAGTCTTTTGGCCCACACATAAGGGCGGGCATACACTCGACCCTATTTTTTAAAACTTCACTGAGCTTGTGGTTGATTCTCCCCTGCCTCTTCCATGGTCTGACCATTTAGCAATCCCTTTTCAGGTCCCAATGTGGAAAGTCTCATCTAGCTCAATCTTCGGTTAGAAGTTTAGATCTAGGAAATGGGCCAAAGATACTACTAGCAACTTTACTAATGCCCTGGCCATAACCCGCCCCATACTTGACAATTGTGTCACCACTGCTAATATGAAAATGGAAAACTGGGTCTCTGGGGAGCTGGACTCTATTGCGCCCATAGTTGAGAGGGTAGCACACAGAACCACACCTTCAGCGGACTGGATCATTGAGGAATTAGCCATGCTTAAAAAAAATTATAAACGCTGTGAGCGCCTGTGGCACACTGACTTTGATCAGGCTAGTAAGGAGATTTATCGTTCAGCCCTGAAATCTTATCATAGTCAAATTAGGCATGTGCGCCAGGCATTCTACGCAAACAAAACTGAGTTGGCACAAAATTCTTCCAGAGAGATATTTGCAATTGTTAAAAGCTTATACTCTTTGGATTGCATTTCGACTGAGGTCGCCCCATCAGAGAATACCCTTGCTGATTATTTCTCTGAGAAAATAGCAGGTATCTATACCTCCTTTCCGGAGCCTGCCAGAAATGTTTCTTGTCTTGACTGCTGGTTTGAGCCCTCTACAGACCCTGATAAACTTTTACAGTTTAAACCTTTTCGGAATTCAGAGCTACAGACTTGCTTGGCATTAGACAAGTCTGGCTCTCCTCTTGAGTCGGCCTCTCCTGATATCCTAGAGCGTGGAATGGACGAGCTCCTTCCTGTTTTCAGAGACCTACTGAATAATTTGAGTTGGAAGCATGCCTCGGTGGTGCCATTGCTTAAAAAGCCTTCGTTAGATGCTTCCAAACCAGAGAATTATAGGCATATTTCTCTGCTTCCTTTTCTGTCAAAAGTGGCAGAAAAGCACATTAATCAGCAAATTGTAGGGTTCATTGAGGAAAGGAATCTTCTGCATAAAACTCAGTCGAGCTTTGGCCTGCGGTACATTAGCGAGTCTGCCCTGCTGCTGGCATCTGATTCCTTGCATCAGGTAGGTTGTGGACAGAGGAGACACTGCAGCATTATTGATGCTCGACTTGAGTGTGGCTTTTGAAACCATATCTCACAGCCGCCTACTTGAGCATCTGTGGATCTACGGGGTCGGCCAGAGGAGCCTAAAATGGCTGGCATCCTTTTTGCAGGGCCGTTCCTATCAGGTTTTTCAGAAAGCCTTTTCAATCTAAGGTGGTTCCATTGGCACAGGGGGTGCCTCAGGGCTCTTCTTTGAGCCCTACTTTATTCAATCTCTACATGCGCCCCCTGACTGATGTCATTGCGCATCATGGCTTTGATATTTTATCATATGCCGATGACACTCAGTTGATCATCACCTTATCTCAAAACTCTGCCAGTGGGGCTGTCTCCCTGAGGACCTGCCTGTCTGGGGTTGCCCAGTGGATGGACCTCAACTGCCTGAAGTTAAAGGCAGGTAAGATTGAGGTCCTTATCCTGGGCAATCAGCCTACCATCTGGCCTCCTGACCGGTGGCCAGCGCTACTTGGTTCTTTTCCATTGCCAAAGCCTAAGGTCAAGAACTTTGACATTTGGTTTGGCCAAAAGCTGCCCTTTAATGACCAAGTCACAGCTTTAGCAGGCAGGTGTTTTGGGGTTCTCAAGTCTTTGAAAACCTTTATTGGGCTCCTAGCATCATCTGCCCAAAAGTCAGTAATCCAAGCTTTAGTCAACTTGCAGCTGGATTACTGCAACATCTGGTATTTGGGTGTCTCCCAGTCATGGCTGCTGAGACTCCAAAGGGTTCAGAACTCAGCAGCTTGACTGCTACTAAATCTTCCAAAACGGGCTTCCATGGGCCCCGCACTTCTTAAGCTTTACTGGCTTCCACTGAAGAAGCGTATTGCTTTCAAAGCTCTCTGTTAGTGCTACAGGATGTTCAGTAAGACTGGTGCAACTTACTTGCATCCTCTCATCACATTTTATTCCCCTTTGAGGCATCTTAGATCCTCTGAGGCCTCATAAGCTAAGGTCCCGAGGGTGGAGAGAGTTCATATGGGAGGGAGCTCTTTTAGCTACCTTGAGCCCAAGCTCTGGAACTCTTACCCTCTGCAGTTAAGTCAATCTAAGACAGAATTAATGTTTTGCAAAAATTTTAAAAATTGGCTTTTCTCTAATTAGGCATCTGCTGTTCTTGTGCATCTGAGAGCTCAGTTAGGACCATGACCTTAGCGCTGGGACACTCCTTTGGAGTAGCTATGCGCTTTAGAAGTCTCTTCATTATTATTATTTTTGTGAATGAGAAAGGAGAACCAAGAGTTCGGCAGACAGGGCATCCACTGCATTAAGCATTTTACCTCCCTAATGATATCTATTGCACATTCATGCCTCACATAGAAATCTAAAGTGAGCAATCAAAATATCTTCTTTTAAAGAAGCACTAGATAATCACTGAAATCATCTGTGCTTTGTTGTTTGGTTATTACAACATAAATCTGCTTATCGCCTGATGTAGACTCCTTATATAATTATGTCTATCAGGTGTGAAATGTAAATTCAACAAAACTTTAGATGAATTACTCAAGGTAGGCATGGACAGAGCAAATAGCTATTTAACTTAATTCCACTGTAGCTAATTTTCCCTAGATTTGTCTAATCCTCCATGGGTTCTTCGCAGGCTATGTGTTCTAGATGAGCAAAATTTCAAAGTTTGAAATTATTTCTGAAAGTCTTCAGAGATTCTAATTAGGCACAAATGTTCCCAGATGCAAGTGTTATCATTTTATGTTTATGAGGATGCAGTCAATATTCAGTACCATCATCGTCACAAGCCAGTACAGAGTCCAACGCTTGTCTGACTTTTTAAAATTCAGATAATATGCTTTCGAAAAGGCATACTGGAGGACAAATAGTAATGGCTTTTTAAATTACCATTAATATGTGACCCTTCTTTTAGCATACATATCCTGCCCTCCTGTTTCACTGTACCAACTCCATCTCCTATATCTACACTATGTTAATATTCTAGGATAAAAATCATACCAAGTCTTTTAAAATGCCTCAAAATTGCAGTTATGGCTCACCCATATAAATGTAAATACAATGTTGCTTTTGTAATGTTATTGTAGTTACACAATAGATAAGCAATAAATAAACAATATCAATAGATCTGCACAAACAATTGCTCTGTTCAAATAGAAATCAGGAGTACCCATTTGAACTTCATGATTAATAGTTACTCCATTGCTCAAAACAGCAGGTGCTGACCCTAAGAACTTTAAGAACTATGGGGCAGATCTACAAGGAAGTGCCGCAGCGTGGCAACGCAAGCCCTTTGGCTGCGCCATGCTGCGGCACTTCCGAAGCACAGGAATGCGACATATTTACAATAATATGTCGCATTCCTGTGCTCTCCCCTGCGCTGGCGCACAAACTGCAGCCATACACTGGTGCAGGCACCCTTGCACCATGGTGCAAGGAAGCCTGCGTCATGGGGAGATTGTTTTTGTGCAGGAAGGGGTACCTTCCTGCACAAAAACTATCACTACAGGCATTTTCCTCTTTCAATGCGTGCTGTAGAATGCAGCACGCTTTGAAAGAGGAGAAAACGAGGAGAAATGAAAACATTTCTCCTCGTTGCGCCTCGCTACGCCTCCCCTGGGGAGGCGTAGCATTGACACGCATTTCCAGATTTACGATTACTCGTAAATCTAGAAATGTGTCTCCTTCCATGGGTGTTGCGTGGGAACACCCACAGCAACACCCATGGAACGCCCCTTCCACGCAAAGTGCTGCGTGTGAAGGGGCCATATTTACAAGGAGAGGAAAAGTCACGCAGGGTGGCTTTTCCTCTCCTTGTAAATATGGAGAAGTGAAATGCGCCTCCAGTACGTCACAAAAAGTGATGTACTGGTGTTATAGGGGGCTCGTAAATCTGCCCCACAGACTTATTTTTCTCCTTCCAGCCTTTGCTAAAATAATTGAACAAATCCTGGCCAATTGGCTTCTGAACAGATTAGAAGGTACTGTATGTCTAGACCTCTCACAGACAAGTGTTCGTGCAGGCCATAGCACTCAGACTGCCCTGGTAGTTGTGCTAGATTTTCTGCACACACTTGGGATACAGGGCACCTTGCCTGTCTCCTGTTAATTGATTTATCTACAGCCTTTAATACAATAGGCTGTGTATCACCCAAAGAACAATATTGGTCTCACAGAGCCTGTGCTTCGTTGGTTCATCTCATTCCTCTCATGTTAAAACAAATCAGTGTGCTTGCCTCCATGCCGCTCCAAAGAATGGACTTTGAAGTCTAGAGTTCCTCAAACATCTGCTCTCTCAACAGTCACCCTTAGCGTCTACGTGCAACCTCTGGAATAACTGATTTGCAGAGTTGGTTTCCAGGTACTGTCCTGTGTGGACACCAACAGAATTCTTCTGAAGCTTGACCATTGGACTACTGATTCTCAGAAGTACCTTATAAAATTACCTTGCATCCTTCCATAACTGGATGGCAACTAATCTCCTGAAGTTGAATGGTGACAAGAGAGCTTGAGTTCCATAAGCAACTCCTTAATGTTGTTGGAATCCTCCTGGCTGCCCTCTCTAGTTAACACCCCCTCCCAATTCACTCCTGTGAAAAATCTGGTCTTCTGGCTTGACCACAAACTGTCAATGAAGACCCAACAAGACATGCCTCGACCATGTGTCCCATGTGTCTCGATCATGTAAGCCCGGTTCGTGAAAGTATGAAGGCAATGTCCCGCCCGTTGAACTAAGAGCAAACCACAGTGTATTGTCATCTTGATCCGCTATTTTATGTAACTATGTGGAGCGGGACCACAGCTAACAACAACTAAGAATATAATTTTGAAAATTCTAGCCGATGTATTATAGCTTTTCTTTTTAACCTACCCGATTATCTGCGGAGAATTTATACGCTGCAACCACTCACACCCTACTTATGCACGGGAATAGATTCACAGTTGTTTCCGCTTTTGAGGATTGCCTTAGGGAGCTTCATTATTTTACCCTTGGACTTAATATCGAGAAAGAAAGACCTCAGGCCTCTGGACCCTAAAGCTACCAATGTGTGCGAGACGCAGTCCGTTCCACTTTTTTAAATGAAGATTGCTTTTAAGCCCAATACAATTATTACATAGAGCCCTTGTTGCACCGCATTTAAGAAAGCACTTGGATGGCTTTGGAACATTATTGGCCACCTTATGAATAATTTATTCTTTGTGCCCTGACGAAGGAACTGTGGGTCTCCGACTCCACTCCGAAACGCGCGTCAGCGCTTTCTTCCCCTCTTTTACTGCATGTATTTATGAAATGAATCATTATATGCTTTGTAATGTCAAGTTATATGTTGGAGTATGTGTGTGTTTGGTATGATTGAGAGTTGTATGTTTGGTGTTGTCTGAGTGCATTTGTAAGATATTCAATTTATTTGTTATTTTTGGGGCTCACTACATATATGTTGCTGATACGTTGGTCATAATGTGCAAATTGATGAATATATTTATATATATATTTTAAAAAATATATATATATATATTATGTTTTTTGATAAATAAAAAGATGAACAACTTATGCAATAGTGGGACAATGTATTTCTTGACGATGGAGGTATCATCCGAATAGAGATTAAAGGATAAGGAGAGGTTTTTTGTTGTTATTGTTCGATTGTACCCTGCCTTCTTCTCCTTACATGACAGGATTCAGGGACCCTCTTGTGTTCTGTCATGTCTTGTTGAAACCTTGAAGAAAATCCTTCCATTCCTTCCAGAATACAATTGGGTGAAGGTCAGTGCTACCATCTTGTTCCATCTGAATTATAGGAAAACCCATTTTGGCTATGGGAATTTTCTCTACCTCGGCATGCCAAAATATCAGATTGAAGAGCTGCTGAGCATTCAAAACATGGTGACGCAACTTGCTACTGACCATTGCAAATTTAAACGTATCTCTGCGGCCCGCAGATTTCTCCACTGACTTCTGATGAAACAAAAAACCAATTTCAAGGCAATCTTCCTGATCCATCAGCCTTTTATAATACCGGCCCAAAGCAAATCTCCTCATTCATGACTCATCATGCCCTAGCCAGATCTCTTAGATCAGACTCTTTGATGCTTCTGCGTGTGCCTTATTACTGACTATGGGCGGGTGAAACTTGTGTAATTGGCTGAAGTGTAATTAGTCTAAATTACACAAACTTTATGTGAGATTATGTGGAATTAGGCAAGAAGTGTTACCCAGCATTTAGCACTATTTTCTTAGTGCAAAATGCACCCTTGTGTCCAAAATGGACCAGAGGATGCATTTCACACTAAGAAAATATTGCTAAATGCAACAGAACACGAACTGCAGCTAGCAGCCACTTGCACTCACTAATTCCATTGTTCCTGTGGATTATCGTTCCAGATTACTTATAATTACACAACTAGTGTGATCGCATAATATTCAATAGTTTCACATCAAGAGTTACGCAAATTTACAGAACTTTCTGCAGTTACTCCGTCGTAATTAAAATTTTGCAAAGGCCTATTACTGACATGAATGCCTCAGTGGCAGATCTTTCAAAGTCCTGGCCCTTTGGAACAAATTAAATCTGAAATTGCATACAGTTATTTCAAATGCTGTGTTTTTTAACAAGTTGAAGACTCATCTGTTTTGCTAACTACTTTCTGTCCATTTCTTTTGTGCATCCTTATTTGTACTGGAGCCATGACGTCCACAGATATAAAGGTGCTTTAAAAATAAATAAACAAATATGTATACCAATAAATAAATAAATAAAACATGCATTATTTCATGCAATACTGAATTATATTAATTTGTGTCCAAATTTAGGAATTTCACACTGGTATTGCCATGATATGAAATGGGACCACATGGTATTACTGTGATGAGAGAGAGATTAAATTGAAATTTTCCCATCCTACTAGCTTTAACAGAGTATAATTTGTTATTATGCAAAATGCCAATTGCCAATTTCATACACTTGTTATCAAAGTTTTCCAGTTTTTTTTAAATGATGATGTAATAAAACAATAACACAAATTATAACATGTCCCCCTCACCCTGGCATTTGCATCAGTCAGCTGAGAACTACATAGCCGTCCAATTACAAATGTATTAGGGACAAACAAATGGAACATAGGAATCACTTTTGGCGGTGTGGGGATAGTCTCCTTGTTCAGAGTATTCTTCCAACATTTGTTCCTTTAATTTTGCTTGAGAATGAAGCAGAAGCTACCGCAGTCTAGTGTGTTAAATCCATGGCCCAATATCGCATTGAAATTCTCAGAGCAGTCCTTTCAATTGTTCACTAGCTTTTCCACTGCCATGCCCCAGTCCATACTAGCACACCAGGTCTACATCTTCAGTACCTCCTAACTACCCCAGTTCTTCACAATGTCTCTAAAGGTCACCACAATTCTGAGATTTGACACAAAATTGTAGCAGGGCAATGATCTCTGCGCAAGAATCCTAACACTAGACCACCAGACATTTTTCAAATTAGGATGTTGAACCCTGGCATAGGGACTGACCAGATAGAGGGCTACTAAATTAAAAAGCCTTTTGTCTTCCATGGGAAAACTGACTGGGTCTGCCCCACTCGCTCCGAAAGGCCCATCGGGGAAGGAAAATGTTGAGGATAAATGAAGGCAGCCAATTATTTAGGCAGCCTGCACCTGTAACATAATGCCAACCCATGGCCAAGGAAAAACGCAGAAGGGGCACCACTGGAAATGAGAGAATTTCCCCTCTTTAATGACAGCTCTCCCAAATGGATTTCTGTTTGGGATAGTGGAAAGGTCACGATCCCTGAGCATCAATCCTGAGACTAGACCACTGGGGACTGTAAAATGAGGGGTGGACCCCACAGTGTATGGGACAACCCTCCATGGAGATATTAACTGAAAAACGTTTTCCATTCCTTGGGAGAATGATAGGGTCCTGGCCTCCCCCACTCCTGATTGTCCCCCCTGCAGGAGGGAAAAGCCACTAGATGCCAAGGATTAATGGCAACTGCAATTCCTTTAAAGTGCCCATGGGGACAGTGAAGCACAAACATTCAATGTAAAGCACAGATATGTTAAATTGCTTTAAAGCATAAACATGTTCACTTCCTAAGACCCCCATTATTGTTAGGCAGCATAAATTGGGTGAAAATTGTGAACCTGCAAATTTGCTACAGCACAGACTGTGAAAATTAACAGGGCTACAACATGCAGTTAATTATAATTTGCACATCCAGAAACAGGAAATTACGCACAATTTTTGCCTGATTCTAACCACTACTGGATGAATAAATTACATTTTGCCACAGCAAGTTGCTGCAGGTGTTTACTGTTGCAAATCATGGGCTCAAACTCTGAGGCCAGGCAAAATGTATGCCTGGATCGTAATCCCGTTGGCAGAGCAAATGGGATTTGCGGGCCAATCATAATCAGGACCGAAAGAAAATAGATTTTGACCTCTCTAATGTGGACGACATGAACCGCGTATTCCCAATACTTAGGGGACAGGGAATTGGCCCTTCGACGAAACGAGGCAGGCTGGATTTGCCGTTTGCATAGCGTTGCGCTGGGGCACAATACAGATGAGGAGTTGCATTATTTTTTATAGGTGCAACACTGGATCCCTGTTCCAGAACCAGATCCTGTAATATATATGGTCCGATATCCATGATTGTAGTATAAAATGTTTAGAGTTTATAGAGGACACATGACTCCATGGTCCCATCATCCTTCCAATTTTTGGACGATAATATCTGGCACTCCATTCTAGACGAACACCTAGGAACACACTAATATGCCAACAGACTACAACATATAAGGTGGTATCAACCACACAAAATTACACAGACAGAGAATGTACCCATTGTTCAGATGTCTAATACATCATCTGTGATCGCCTTCTTGTTTTGCTGTATTGCCTTATTCACATGTAATGGCTCACACGAAAAATGCACTGCAGTATTGTCATCTTGGGTGTCCTCGCACCCAAAGTGTGCATGTATCCTGATTATTGCTGGCTTATTTGTATATGAACCATTAGACAAGAATACCAACCTTTGTCCAATAATGTACTATACAGAGTGTTTCACTTCATGCTTGAGCACTCTCATGTCGTATGACCGTATTTACAAAACTTGTTTCTCAAAACCTTTTCTTCTCTTCTACTCTTACAGCTACTATGGACAAATCCCAATTCTCTGGCTTATTTTCTTTAATTTCAGCCTTGTTATCCATACTTTAGTGTCATGAGTCGAAATAGCGTCGTTTGGGCGACGGGCCCTTGACGCTTTCACTTGATTGCCCTTTAATCTCTGGACTCCCCAGACTTCAAGGGGCGTTTCCTAGGAAACTGCATGGTACGTGCTCAATGCAACGAAGATGAGTTTGCCCTTTAGCATTAAGTTACTCTTCTCAGACACTCCCTATCATCCTTACTTGACACGTCCCACGTGGCCACGTTTCACGTTTAAATAGACTTCCCGGGGCCCCGGCGCGTCCTACATCAGTATTGGAGTGGACGCTCACACGGACGGTCCCCTCTTTTTCGCCGAGACGGTAAGCAGGGGCATCATAATTATAGTCCTTATATTGGGAGTCGTGGTTCTCATAACTTTGTGGGTTATTGTACCTAGGGATGATGGATGCTCCGAAGGCATTAAC
The DNA here is from genome assembly GCA_963921515.1 of Calotriton arnoldi. NCBI lineage: Eukaryota > Metazoa > Chordata > Amphibia > Caudata > Salamandridae > Calotriton > Calotriton arnoldi. The sequence goes on along the minus strand of CAWUFW010006430.1, from coordinate 1,068,208 downwards.
GTAGGCGTATATTTTTAGCTGTCATTCGCGTGTGCCCTAATTTCTCGTAGACGGGCTCATAACTAAGGGCATTTGTTATTTAACAAATGCGGTTAAACATCTGCTGCTTAGACTAGGTTTGGATTTTAAAAAAGGGAATCAGGCGTTTTAGAGGGACTAGTTGCTACCAGCATGTGTCATTCTATTGATGCGGTCATTATTTGTCTTAGCAGTTTTTCGCAAACCACTTAAAATCAGCACGACAATGGCCACATGAGATTAACGCAGGCCATGGAATCTTTCGCATCTGTTAATATTTTTTAGTCGGTGTTGTGTTCTGCATAGAAACGCTAGGACACCAGAAGTAGTTTGTTCAACTTCCTGGTCACACCAGGCATCTTTTATTCACGTAAGAAACCCCACCCCCATGACGTGTAGACATGACACCCGAGTATAAAACAAAAGGCGGGTCACCACCACCCCTCCGGGTACGGACAGGAACGTGAGCACATCACACTCCTCTAAAACCCACAAAAACCCCAAAAAACAGAAAACAAAACAACTGAGTCCGGAGTCCACCTTAATAGGTTACATAGTTCTTAAGTCTCATAGGCCTCGCAGGGCATGGCCGTAGCTGATATCGTTCCCCACCTCCTCGCTGGGAACCACCATACGCAGGCTCCTGAGACTCATCAGGCCGAGGCAGTGAATCACATGCCGGTGCCACAAAAGGAGTTGTTGCAGAGGAAGAGACACCACACTGTCCTGGCACCATAGGACCCCCACCAGGAAGGCCACCTCCTATCGGCACCTGAGCAGGAGATGTAACTGTACCATCCAGATCCACACCATCTGTGGACTCATCATCAGCAACCAGATCACCAGTGCCCGTTGCCATCCTGCCCTCTATCCGAGCACCACCGGGAGCCCAGTAAGTTTTAAAGAAAGACACATTCTGAGAAATGCTGACTCCATGTCTCACTGCAGTGATCTTTGTCCCATGAACAGACTGAACAGTCCAGGGTTCGGGTTCAAACGGTAGACTAAACTTCCCTTTCGGATGCCGATTCCGCACCATCACAACGTCCCCCACTCTAAAATAACTGGTCCGTGCTCCGGGCCTGACAGAAACCTTCTCATTCTGTAACTTCCGTTTCCGTAGCTCATCCGCTACCAAGGCATGTTTGACAGACACCGCCTCCATCTGGGGGATAAAGTCACCCATAGGCCTATTCATACACAAAGACATCGGACTGACTTTGGTAGTGGAATGAGGAGTCATCCGGTATTCCCTCAAGAAAGCATACAAAGCACAGTCCAAATCCTGACGGTCAGCCACAGCAATTCGAATGGCTTTATTAAGGGTACGCATAAAACGCTCAGCCTCCCCGTTGGCCTGAGGCCATAAGGGGGTAATCCTCCTGTGACGAACACCCCGGGATAGCAAATAGGTTGAGAAATCCTGACCCGAAAATGGAGGGCCATTGTCAGTACGGAGCTCAGTGAACAGACCATGAGTCGCCATAATCTTCTCGAACAGAGGGATAGTGCGACAAGCTGTGGTAGTGTCCAGCAACTCAACCTCGGGATACTTAGAAAAATCATCAATAACCACCAACATATGGCGTCCATCCGGCAGACTCCCAAAATCAGCACTCGCCCTCTGCCAGGGAAAAGAAGGAATGTCTTCCGTGAGTATAGGAGCTGGAGAATCACTAGCCCCGGCAGCCTGACAGAGCGCACAACGCAACACAGTATTCTCCACCAAGGCATCCAGGCCAGGAAACCATACCTTGCACCTCAACCTGGATTTAGTTCTCACAACCCCTTGGTGAGCCAAATGGGCCAAATCCACCACTCTTTGTTGGAGACAAACAGGAATCACCAGTCGCGAACCCCTCATCAAACACCCCTCCGGGGACAGAACCAATTCATCCCGGACATTATAAAGGGATGCCAAGGTCGACCTCGCCTCCGCAGTACGACATTTGGCAGAATCCATCAGCACATTCCATTTCCTAGTACCCACTGCAGAAATACACAACTGGAGACATCCATCCCGATGTGTAGACTCCAGAATCTCTTCCAAGGAAATGGGAAGAGGCCTGGACCGTTCCACCACCAGACGCACGTATTCCTCAGTATCCTCAGCATCGGACTCCTCACCAGGAGTAGCAGGACGAAAATGCCGGGAAAGATAGTCAGCAGGATTCAATGTCCCAGGACGAAACACCACTGTAAAACAATAATCCTGCAACTGCAGGATCCACTTCTCAATCCGTGGGGGAGGCTTTGAGGATGTGCCCATGAACAACGGAATAAGTGGTTTATGATCCGTATGGACAACAAACGGTTGGCCATATAAATACAAATGAAAATGACGACACCCCCAATGAATGGCAATCGCCTCCTTCTCGATATGAGAATACCGTTGTTCAGTCGCAGTCAACGCACGACTGGCATACGCCACTGGGGCCCACTCCCCACTGCTCTGCCGCTGAGAAAGTAAAGCCCCCAAACCAACAGGACTGGCATCCACCGACAACTCAGTCCAGCGCAGGATTGAAATACACCAGAGTAGTATCAGCGGAGAGGGCCTGCTTAGTAGCCTGAAAAGCACACTCCTGCTCCGGACCCCAATACCATGCAACGGTAGACTTAGTGAGTTCTCGCAAAGGAGCCGTAAGATCAGTTAGATTGCGGATAAAACTGCCACAATAGTTCACCATCCCCATGAAACTCCGCACACCGGATACATTAGTGGGAGCAGGAGCAGTCTGAATATCACGCACCTTCATAGGGTCCGGTGACACACCATTCTGTGAGAAATGATACCCAAAAAATGAAATGTCAGTCTTCAAGAATTCGCATTTCTCCTTATGAAGTGTAAGTCCATTATCCAACAACCGCTGAAACACACCCTTAAGACGACAGAAATGCTCATCCAAAGTAGGGTCATGCACCAAAATGTCGTCACTGACATTGATCACACCATCCAGTCCAGAAAGAACCCCCCGGATCGTGTCCTGAAAAACTTCCGCAGCACTGGAGACTCCAAAACTCAAACACTTATACCTCCGCAAACCCATATGTGTAGAAAACGTGGTGATTGCACGGGAAGCGGGGTCAAGCATCAGCTGAAGGTAACCAGCACAAAGGTCCATTTTAGAAAACCAACGTGACCCACTCACCTCTACCACGATATCGTCCACGGTAGGGGTGAGATGCCTTTCACGCTTGATCGCAAGATTAGGCAACCGCATAGCCACACAAATGCGGACTTCGCCAGGCTGTTTGGGTTTACGGGCCACCACAATAGGGGACACCCAGGGAGTTGGACCATCCACCCATTCAATAATGTCCGCCATTTCCAGTTTCACCAATTCTGCTTCCACCTTCGGCCGAAGGTGGAACGCCACCCTCCTATGACGTAAAGCCACTGGCTGGACGGAATCATCGATATGAAGCTTAATCATGCGCCCCTTCAAACAGCCAATCCCATCGAACAAAGGTGAAAACTGGGCCAACAACTCCTCCATATTCCATTGATGCACACTCAAAGCAAAAGTGACCAACTGCAGGCTCTCCGCTGTTCGACAGCTCAGCAACATCCCTTGACCCCCTCTTGTGACATATATGCGTGTCCTTATCGCATGAGAACCATGTGCCACCTTAGCAGTAAACACACCTGCCAGAGGAAGGGGATCAGAGGACCCGTAGGCAAAGACCCTGGTAGTGGTCGAACTCAAAGTGGGAGAAATCGGCAATGTCAGTAACATCGATTCGGCCATCACATTGATCGAAGCACCGGTGTCAATCAAGGCAGGCACCGGATAACCGTCCACCATCACATGACATTTAGGGAGACCCTTATGTACATGGCCCCCAGGCTGCAAAGCACGGATGACATGTATCGTCCCCTCCACATCATCATCATCCATGTCTCCATCCACCGGCAATTGCGCAGCAACATATACTTGAGCAGACGATACAGGGACAGACTCTCTCGCAGGGGCAGAACGACACATCTTCGCAAAATGATTGAGCCTGCTACAATTGGAACACTTCTTCCCAATGGCAGGACACGTCCCGTTATGTGGAAAAGAACCCCCACAACCATAACAATGCCGGGGCCGATCCACTCTCCGCGGATTCCAGAGATTCTTGCGGTCAGGGACCCGGGCTGAAACAACATTAACCGGCTCCACCTTCACCACCTGCTGGAGTGCTGCCTCCATGTGGGTGGCTCGTACCTTTGAGAGTTCCTTGGACCTACCCCGAGTCAACATGTCAGCCATCAACATCCCTGGCACCTGTAGGATGGCCTCACGTAACTTGCTAGAGAAACAGCCCTGTATAAACTGGGCTCTAATCTCATCCGCATCATCGGGCAATGTACAGGTGCTGGCCAACTCACGCAGACGGGCATAGAAGGTATCCACGGACTCATCTGGCAGCTGCCTGGCTTGACGCAACAAAAACCGCTCATAATCTGGATTGGCCAGCGGTTCAAAATGGGCAGTAAGGGCTTGCTTCAAAGTCTCATACGTATGTGGAGGGCCGCCTTCAACCACCGACTGCCCTAACCGGTGAATGGCCGCCCCCCCCAGATGCAACAACATTGGGCGCCGTCGCTCCACCTCCAGACCAACAGCATCATAATACGTCTCCAATCGATCCACCCATTCCTTCCAACGGGCTGCCTGGGCTGACGGTGGACCATCCAACAGAAAATCCTCCAACACGAAGCAGCACAGGTACCACACCAGGACTGGACGACACCCCACTCACCCTAACGGGGCGGCACAGGCTCAGGCAGAAGGATGCAGCCGGCGAAAACGGCCTCCGCACACCAGCAGGACCACAAACAGCCTGCAAGGCGCACCGCGCCGTGGAACACCAGGAGCACAGGAGCAGGGGAAACGACCTCCTCACCCCAGCAGGACCGCAGGGCAGCGACAGCACACACACCGCTGCCGCCAACCACCCGGAGCTCCTCCAGCACGCCGTGCGTAGCAACCAGCAAGCCACGCCCCCAGGAACAGCCGGGGCAGCAGCGAAAACCCAGGGAGCAAGGCAAAGCCCCGGGGCAAAACACGCCACCAGCAGCACTAAGGGAGCAAAAGGGGCCAGCGAGAAACACCACAAAGAACACCAAGCCAGGAACAAAAACACGCAGGAACACCAGCCTTCGTCGCCAAAATGTTGTGTTCTGCATAGAAACGCTAGGACACCGGAAGTAGTTTGTTCAACTTCCTGGTCACACCAGGCATCTTTTATTCACGTAAGAAACCCCACCCCCATGACGTGTAGACATGACACCCGAGTATAAAACAAAAGGCGGGTCACCACCACCCCTCCGGGTACGGACAGGAACGTGAGCACATCACAGTCGGTACGCTGCCAGGAGCTTTACCTCCCCACGAGGGGGCGGACTTGGAAGCCTTGTTTGTCCATCTGGCTTCTGCCTTTCCTATGTTCGGTAAGCAGGGCACCGGACACTTACTGCCTCTGAATGCCGACTTATTTATAATTGATTGTCACAGGCCCCTTGGCAACTTTTTTAGATCACTCAAGTTCTGTCGGATTTTTGTTAGCACTGCCACTATTATGATGGTATAACATTGTTAATACTGTGGCAACAGATGTAATCCACTCGCAAGCATGAGGTGCAATTTTCCTCATTTGCTTGCTGTTTCTCTTTACAGGCACAGGAGCCTTGGTACTTCCAAGTGTCCCTGAATCCAGGAGGGAACAGTTGGCATATAGGACTACTACAGTGTTTTACCTAATTCAGAAAGTTTATGACTCACTACATCTTACCATCAGACTTATTTGCGAAGGTATGTTGTCTTAACTGATAATCTCTTGGGCGACACGATGCTCCAGTTCTTGGGTAGACACATCTTTCCAATGATTAAACCTATACTCTTTTCTGCACACGTGGTCTGGGTTTCCACTTCCCCTATCGCTCCCCCCCCCCTCTCTCTTTTCTCTTTTCCATCTTTTTTATGTATCTATTTACAACCCGCCCACAAGTCTGTTTCAGTTTGCTGTGTCCTCCACTCGCCCATTCTCCCTCTAACGATATAATAATGCAAACACTGGGGCAGAAAATTCTATATGTTCTGTCACCAACGTTCTGTCTCTTCTCTTAATGATGCATGGTTAATGTGACTTTTCCATGTTGACTTTTCAAATGTAATGTCTTCCATGTAGGAATCTTTATGGGCAAACCTATGTTGTCCTTTTATGTGTAAATATTTGTATGTTGTCATGTATTAATGTCCATCTGTGGATATTTATATTGTAATATACACTATACGTTTTATGTATTTCACAGCCTTGATGAAGTCAACACCAGTTGGACGAAACGCGTCGGCTGTTTGGCTGTTTTCTTTTATTGAACTTGAAGAATAAAGCAACTGTTTATACGATATCAACAGTGGATGGACATATTCTTTTCATGGTGTCGGTGGTGCATTCCACATTAGTGAATTTGCTCCAACTCTTTGTGCATAAAGTTTCTCTTTCAATTTAAACTGTTTCATTTTGTTTATCCAGAAATCGTACGAAGGAACTTCCGCCGTTTTCCACTTTTGTAATATTAGCGATTTGGCCATCAGAGATGCTATAAATAAAAGCTGTTGTTGCCGTACAGAGAGGTTTTGTTCTATCGAAATTCCAAATAGTACTCCAAGGCGATCTGGAGTCATGACGACCTGAAGTTTAGCACTGATCCACTGAAATACCTTCCTCCAAAAATTGAGAAGAGCGGGACAGGTAAAACATACATGGCCAATCTCCTGTACTACGCCTGCATCTGAAACACTACCCAGAACTAGTATTGAACATTTTGTGTATGCGAGACGGTGTAAAATAAAGCATCCATTTAGTAAAAATGCCATTCTTTTAAAATTTGCCCCTCTAATGGCTTTATGAGCAATTCGATTGTACCAATTCCAAGTGCGCAATCAGTCTTACACCCAGTGGAGGCTTCAACCTTTGTAAAAGCGGCGGGGAAAAATGCTGCATTAAGTTGTTGCTGAAGAATGCGATACCAGTTGCCCACTCCTGTCAAGCTACTAATACAAAATGCTTGGCTAATAGTGAATGCTAATGAATTCGTCGATGACTGAATACTTTGCATGAAATCATAGATTTGGAGGTAGGAAAAAAATGCAGAAGGGATCGTGGGATTACCAGTTACCAACTGATCCCAGGATTTCAAAGTCCCGGCCAGCATAAAGTTGCTAAATCAATAAATTCCTACCTTTTCCCAGCCTTTAATAACTTCAGTCTTCACATGTAAGCCCAGCAGGGCAAACTCCCTCATTAGCATGGAAGGATGGAATTGAGGAAAATGAAACTCTTCTTTAAGTTGAGAATATCTAAAAAAACAATATATGGAGAGACTTGTATCTGATGCGTTTCAGATGTTTGGGGAATTTGAGAAAATGGGAGAGCCGAATATCATCTTCCAGGGGCATTTGCTCAAGACAAAAGTTGCTAAGTAGATTACATAGTACTACTGCTCGAATAATTCAATCTAGAAAGGCAGCTTGATAATATTTCTTAAAATGAGGCAACGCGAAGACCCCAACCTCGACGTTCAATTGTAAGGTTGTCAATATAGTGCGAGGTTTCTTCCCCTGCCACACAAATTGGCACAACACCTGATCTATTTCATTAAAATATGTTTGAGGAATATTAATCATGATGTTGGAAAAAATAAAATGAAACAAAGGGAGAATCATCATTTTAATTAGAGGTATACATCCAATAATTGTTAGGGTAAACGACGGCCATTTCCGCAGTAGACTCCGCACTTTGTTGAGAGTTGTTATGTAGTTGAGTTGATATAAGTCCGAAAAAGTTTGAGACACAAAGATGCCCAAGTATGACAGGATGAGAGATTAGGAAGTGTGGCCGCATGTCCATAAGTAAGACTGACTAGGAGCTGTTAAAAAGGAGGGCTTCTGATTTTGTATGATTTATTCTGTATCCCCTACAACAGTAAATATCTTCATTTTGGTGAATGCGCTGGTGATATTCTGCTCCTTTGTAGCCAAATACAAAATCATGTCTGCAAACAACTTGAGCTTAGGTGCACCCTGCAGAGGGTCCTTAATCTGGGGATCTTGACCCAAAGCAGTGGCTAAGGGCTCAGTAAATGGGGCAAATAAAACCTAGGACATAGGGCAGCCCTGACATGTTCCTGCCCTACAAGAATTGACAACGACTTTGACTTCTGCTTTACAGTATACATTTTTGCACAAATGCACCAGTTTCAGGGTGAAATTAAACCGATATACAACAGTGAATAGGACCTCCCATTGTTTCAAATTAAAAGCTTTTTGATAGCATCCTTAATCTTATTGTTTGAGAAATAGTCCATAGCCTGCAGCAAGGAGTTGGTATTGGTCGAGATAGTTCTTCCTGTTAGGAATCCACATTGATCTCTGTGGACCACGGCTTGTGCTAAAGCGGTTAACCTAGATGCCATAATTTTTGTGAATAGCTTATAGTCACAGTTCTAGAGACTAATGGGGCGATATGAACCCGGCCTTTTCGACGGTTTATCCTTTTTAAGCAAACTAATAATTACTGCCTCTGTAAAAGAACAAGGGGGCATATTAGCAAGACCCACGTTAAAATTATCGCCGTTTTAGCGGCAGGAAACTGCCGCTAAAGCGGCGATAATAGGCTTGCTAATATGCGTTATAGAATTCCAATAGAAGCCCAGGTTAGATGTGCAGGACATCTAACCTGGGCTTCTATTGGAATTCCATAACGCATATTAGCAAGCCCATTATCGGCGTTTTAGCGGCAGTTTCCTGCCGCTAAAACGGCGATAATTTTAATGTGGGTCTTGCTAATATGCCCCAAGGTACCTCGCAGCAATAAAGTATTTCGTTAAATAATATAACCATAAATTCAGTGATCTGAGCTGCAAACATTTTATAAATTGTGGCTGGTGTAGCGGTCTAGTCTCCCACCGCTCACCAGCCCCGGGGCCTGACCCGGAACCAACACCAGACAATGTATCACCTTCTGGCCAGGCGTGGCCAGAAGGCTTAAATAAACGGGCCGGGGTCGCTCGGGATTTCTGGCCCAGCAGAGTGCCCAAGTTGCATGTTGTCTGCGTGCATTATTTCCCAGTAACACCCAGGGCCTTAGCGTACCCAGCAAGGCCACATTACACTGGCGACGAGGGTGGGTCTGCTGCCTGCAGCCGCCACGCTCCTGCACCTGCCCGCCAGCCAGCCGAAGTAACTGGAGAGCCCAGCGGCAAGACGCGCGCATCGGCGCCCACTTGCCTGGTCGAGAAGCCCGGCAGACTCCGCTCCGACACGGCGAGCCAGCGACGTCACAGGCCGGTGACGACAGGTACAGCGCCCCGCTCTGCTACCCCGCTGCCTGTGGACATTATTGCGGCGCGTGTGTGCTCCCGGTGGGGCCTCCGGTCGAGCCCACGCCACCAGCAGTGAGACACGCATGCGCAGACAGCGCCTCATGCCGAACATCCCCCAGGGGTGCAGTACCTCTCCCAGCCACCGGGGACCACGAGAGGGGAAAGGATCCCGCTCCCAGCGCCAGGCAGCACGGAGAGCACGAGGCTACAGTGGTGCAATACCTCTTCCGGCCACCGGGGTCCACAAAAGGGGAAGGAATCCAGCTCACAGCACCAGGCACCAATAGGAGGACGAGGCCACAGCCACCTGTGCATCCTAGCACATCTGCCTGCTCTGACACCCAGCGCGCCGAGGGACAACACTAAGGCTCGGCCAGCAAGTCCATCACTGCCCCGGGACAGATACCTTCAGCGCGGCAGCGCCAGTCACACTCACGCAACTAGGGTGTCACCGGATTTCGCCCAGCCTTGTCTGACCCAGCCATAGCAGCAGCCCAGCAGCCTGCACCCCCGGCCGCGTCTCCGGCACACCTGCACTCCCAGGTCAACGCGCTTCCCCCGTTCAGCGAACTCATCGATCCTGCCACTGCGTCACCAAGGTGGAACGTGTGGATCGGCCGCCTAAACAACTACTTCATCACCACGAGGGAAACGGACGGCGCGGTAAAGAGGTCGTTGCTACTACACTTCGCGGGGGACGAAATATACAAGCTGTTCGCGCACCTGCCCAACACGGGTGCGCCCACGGACTACGGCTCGGCGGTTAGGGCATTGAATGCCCACTTCGACCCTCAACTTAACCCCGACTACGAACGGTTCAAATTGCGACAGGCCCATCAGAGGGAAGGGGAATCCATGGACGCTTTCCACGCACGCCTCCGGGAACTCGCCAGCACGTGCACGGAGGATGACCAGACCAAGGAAGTGAGAGCACAAGTCATCCAAGGGTGCTGTAACAAGACCTTGCGGACCCTCATCCTCCGACAACCACGGATCACCTTGGAGGACATCCTCATCCTGGCACGTTCCCATGACCTGTCGGAAGCCAGGGCCACAGTCATGGAAGCTGCGCTCACCCACCCAGCCGAACAAGCAGTGTCGGTCAAGACAGAGCGAATCGACGCGGTCCGCACGCCGGCGCGCGGGAGTCGAGGACGCTGGCCTAACAGAACCTCGCGCCGACCACAGTGTGGGTATTGTGGCAAGGAGGAACACCCCCCGGAGGAATGCCCAGCTAAAGGCAAGACATGCTCCAAGTGCGGTATCGCCAACCACTTCGCGAGCGTATGCCGCGGCGGAGGACGACACAAGGGACCTCCCGGGCGAAGACCGCCCGCCAGGGCAGTGAGACAGCTCGCACTAGATGAATCCGAAGCATCAAGACTGCAGAGAATACCAACACAACGAAGGCAGTACCTTTAAGATTCATCCACAGATGAAGAAGGAGAATGTTATCTAATATCGTTTGCAAGTGATCTCAAGCGGAGGAGGCGTCCGCAGCCAACATGCGCCATCGAGATTGCCGGAACCCCCGTCACGGCGCTCATTGACACCGGGGCATCGGTGAACGTCATGGGGTGTCAACAATACAAGCGGTTGAGCCCAAGGCCGGTGCTCACGCCGTCCAGAGTGAGGATCCTCACGTACGGGAGCCAGAAGCCACTCCCTCTAAAAGGGAAAATGACCGTCCAGGTGAAGACAGAGGGCCACGAGGTCACGACCACATTCCACGTTGTCGACAGGGAAGCGGACATCCTCGTAGGAAGTCACACCGCGGAAGACTTGGGCCTGGTGACATTTGCAAATGCCGTACGAACATTACAAACGGAAGACGTTCTAGAGCTATTCCCACAGCTATTCAAAGGATTGGGGAACATGAAGCGGCCACCAGTCAAGCTACACATAGACTCATCAGTAAGACCCGTCGCCTTGAGGCACAGGCGCATCCCGTTTCACCTACGCCCACTAGTGGAGCAAGAGCTACAAAAGCTTGAACAACAAGGGGTGATAGAAAAAGTAACTGGACCGACCCCATGGGTATCGCTGATGGTCATAGCAGAGAAACCAAAGCAGCCAGGGCAAATCAGGCTCTGCATAGACATGCAAATGCCCAACCAAGCCATACGAAGAGAAAGGCATCTGACGCCAACGGTCGACGACGTCCTGGCCGACCTCAATGGGTCACGGTGGTTCTCCAAGTTAGACCTCAACGCGGGCTACCACCAGTTGAGGCTAGCAGAAGAAAGCAGGTACATCACCACCTTTTCGACACATCTGGGACTCAGACGATATAAAAGGCTGAACTTCGGGATATCGTCGGCCGCAGAGATATTCCAGAATGCGGTAAAGGAAGTCCTGTCCGGTCTACAAGGGGTGCTTAACGTCAGCGATGACATCCTAATACACTCGGCAACGCTCGAAGACCATCACCGCCAACTACGAGCCACCCTCCAGCGCCTCGCGGACCATGGGGTGACGCTCCACAAGGAGAAGTGCCAATTCTATAAGCGATCCATCGAATTCTTCGGGTACGTTTTTAGCAAGGAGGGAGTGCAAGTAGACCCTCGGAAATCTCAAGCCATCCAGCTCGCTCCTGCACCAACGACGGCGTCGGAAGTCCGAAGCTTTTTAGGCATGGCAACGTACTGTGGGCGGTTTATACCCAACCTAGCCACCATCGCAGAGCCTCTACGGAACCTAACGAAGAAGGACACTGGATGGAAGTGGGGCCGGGATGAAGAAGAAGCTTTCCGGAAGGTGAAGACGACACTACTGGAGAAAACAACCATGGCCTACTTCGACACATCGCGACCGACAGAGCTGATAGTAGATGCCAGCCCCGTGGGGCTAGGAGCCGTGCTGACGCAGGAGACGGAACCAGGGATGTGGGTCCCGCTGGCCTTCGCGAGCAAGGCGCTGACCGCAACGGAGTCCCGATACTCGCAAATTGAACGAGAAGCACTGGCTATCAAGTGGGCATGCAACCACTTCCACCTATACCTCAGCGGGCACCCATTCCGCGTCGTAACTGACCATCAACCGCTACTCCCGCTGTTCAAGGGCACTGCTCCTCACCCGCCGCCCAGAATCGAGAGATGGGCGATCCAGCTCCAGCATTATCAACTAGACCTGGTGTATCAGCCAGGCGCGAAAAACCCGGCAGACTTCCTGTCGCGCCATCCAGCCAGCCTCCCGGAAGAGGACTTAAGCCAAGAGGGACAAACCGAAGAATTCGTTGATATGGTGACCCAATGGGCATGCCCGAAAGCCCTCACCCTAGAAGAAGTCGAAAGCCACACGCACTCCGACATGGTCCTCAAAAAGGTGCTGGGTGCCTTGCAGAAAGGAACATGGGAAAGGTTTCTCCACGACATCAACGGGTGGAACGAAGCTGACCGGGCCCGCCTAGGGAAATTCTGGAGAGTCCGTGAAGAGCTCAGTGCTGCAGCGAGTGGTGTCGTGCTGAGAGGGTCACGCATCGTCCTCCCCCTGGGCCTCCAAGATCGAGCAACAGCTCTGGCACACGAGGGACACCAGGGCATAGGAAGAATGAAGTCCAGGATGAGGGAAAAAGTGTGGTTCCCTGGGATGGAAGAAGCGGTGGACGCCATGGTGCGCGGCTGCCGAGCGTGCCAGATAACTGGAAACCCGGAGACTCCGGCCCCGGTAATAACAGAAGATCCAGCCCCATCACCCTGGTCATGGGTGAGTCTCGACTTCGGGAGTTTCCCGGACGGGAGGGTTACGGCCGTCATGATCGACAGCTACACCAAATATCCCCTAGTGGAAGTCTTACCATCCACCGCATTTAGCAACCTCCTGCCAATGATGGAGAAGACGTTCGCTCTATTCGGCCTGCCGCACGTCGTCAAGACAGACAACGGGCCCCCGTTCCAGGGAAGTGAGTTCAAGGACTTCCTCTACAGACTAGGAGTAAGACACCACCGAATCACGCCGCAGTGGCCCCAGGCCAACGGCGAAGCCGAACGTTTTATGCGGACGCTAAACAAGGTACTACGCATAGCGGTAGCCGAACAATCCGATCCGGAGGGGGCCCTCCAGACATTTCTGAGGGAATACAGGAGTACCCCCCACTGCACAACCCAGAGGTCTCCATGGTCATTAATGTTAGCCGGCCACCGACGCGACACCATCCCGGTAGCGGAAAACTGGGCGCCGGAGCCGTATGATCCAGTAGACACCCAGGCCCGGAGGTCAGCAACCAATGAGAAGGCCAGTCAGCGGTGAAGAGCTCGGCCCCGAACAGTGACGCCGGGGTGTACGGTCCTGGTGAAGAACCGTCGCAGCGGAGGGAAGTTCCGCACACCCTATGAACCAGGGCTCTGGACCGTCCGGACCGTCAAGGGAACGGCCATCACTGCAGTAAAGGACAGAGAAGTCATCACCAGAAATATCTCGTGGTTCAAGAGGGTCCCAGCGCCAGCAGGCGGTGAGGTGTCTGGCAACAGAGAAGCGGAGTGGGACGACGTTGGCCCAAGGCCTGTTGGAGACACAACTCCACGTCAAGCAGAATCAGTTCCACCCGGGGATACGCTGGCAGAGGACCAGCCCCGTGAACAGGAGGCGGCCAGCCCGAGAGACAACCGAACCGCCCGCCAACGGCAATATGACTTGAGGCCCAATCCGAGGCCAAACCAACGACTTGCAGACTTTGAGTGTTAATGTTTTGTGTTCTTTTGTTTAGTTTATTTTGAACTGATTTGGGATGGGATGTAGCGGTCTAGTCTCCCACCGCTCACCAGCCCCGGGGCCTGACCCGGAACCAACACCAGACAATGTATCACCTTCTGGCCAGGCGTGGCCAGAAGGCTTAAATAAACGGGCCGGGGTCGCTCGGGACTTCTGGCCCAGCAGAGTGCCCAAGTTGCATGTTGTCTGCGTGCATTATTTCCCAGTAACACCCAGGGCCTTAGCGTACCCAGCAAGGCCACATTACAGCTGGTAACCCATCATTCCCACAGGCTTTCCCATTATGAGATGTTTTGATGGTGTCTTTCACTTCAGCAAGTGTAATTGGCGCGTTGTGCAAGTCTGAAGTTCGCTATTAACTATCGGCAGTTCAATTGACCCGAGATCCTCATCTATTTGTTCTGAGGTGTTTATGGACGTGGAGGCAGACATGTTGGAGTAGTGCTCTAGGCATACCCTATAAATATCTTCGGGTTGATTGACCGTCTAGTGCCTACCCTTGTCGTAGACTGATTATGCTCCCTCAAACACCAACTTACTTTTGTAATTCTGGACCCAGAGGCTTAGAAATGAAGTACGGAATGGGCTAGCGTTGCTTGGTTTTCTTCCAAATGCAAGACTAGTGCCTTTTCCTTTATCAGCTTGCATATTTGAGCATTATAAGAAATTGCTTCACCCCTAATGAAAGCTTTGCATTTCCCCTGAACTGTGAATGTAGAGCTTGAGCCTATGTTCCTGGCAAGAAAATCATCAAGGTCGGGTCGCATAATTCTTAGCCAACTGGTATCTCGGGTGAAAATGATTTATCAAGTGACCATCGCGGTTGGTCAACCAGATTGGTATTTACAATTAGATCAACCGAGGTAACCAAATGATCTGAAAGAGGATTTGATAATATGCAGGGATTTCTCCAAGCCCATTGATGCGGAAAAAAAAAAAGTATATTTCAGAGGCCAAATTAAACTGTTTAGAGAAACAGGTAAATTCTTCCAATGGGATTATACGGGATCAAGTAATTGTCCTGGGCTTCCCAGATTGCTGTATTTCTCCACCATGCAAACTGTTGATTTTTTTTCAAATTGCTTGGCTCTTAACAGAGACTTTATGGTTATTTTGTTTTTGTATTTTGCAGTTTCTTTTGTTTCTCTTTTTTCTCACAACCTCACCTTCCCTGCAGTGCATTGTCTCCTTTAGCTCACATCACTCAAATATTTCTTATCATTCACACTTCATGTGTATTTTACGAGTACCTGTGCACTATACACAGAACATATAATTACCTCAATTACAGCGGCTATGGAATTTATGCAATAATAATTGCAAATTATAAATAATGACACTCTGGGGCTCATTGTTTACCATTGTAAGAAAAGGGGTCATTAATTGGAGAGGATGAGCGTCCTTCAGAAATAATTAATATAAAAGCTTGTCAGGTACAACTCATGAAGGTGCGCTTTACAAATACATATGTTATGTTATGTTAAATAAACCCAGGCTCAACCATTGGTAGGTATTTCAAAAAAACAGACCAGCTTAACGCAGGGAAAAGTCTGGAAAGTACTCAGCAGCACCAAAACAATTACAAACTCCACAACCAGTTTTAAAATCCAATAAGCGGAATCAGAGATATGAAATTTTAAAGTTTTAGGGAAAAAATGGCAAGAAAAACTAAAGGGCCAATCAGATGTCATTAAAACTAAAGGGCCAATCAGAGGTCACTCTTCACCATGGACTGAGACGTAAGCATGATTTCAGGCAAACCGCGATGGAAGGGAGGTTGGATATACCACATAGGTCGTCCTGATCAAAGTTTTTACTTCAAGCTTAATCTATTTTAGGGATGTTGAAATCCCATAGTAGGGAAAGTTTGAAGGCTGTACCAGGCAAAATACTCTTGAAGTTGGAAAGCCAATGAATGAGGTCCCACTGAAGCTGTTGATTATGAAGGGAAAAGCTCTGAGCAGGAACATTCTAATTTCACTCCTGCTGAAGTCCCGTCTTTTGTCGAATGCTTCTCCCACCATTGCCCATTGAACATATCTAACTGCAGCCACAGGGCCCGATTAAGAGTATGCCGGACAGTGTACTCATCGAAAACATTACATTATTCCCTGTCTGCCAAATGCTCTGTCTCCCCGCCATATTTAGAGTAGAGTGGCCATACACCAAACCTTTTTGTACCTTCAGAGGAACCGCTGTGATAACAGTTCCTCTGAAAGTACAGAGAGCACCTCTGGGCTAGCAGTGCTCCCTAAATTTGTCTGCCAGTAGTCCATCAAGGTGGTGGACGTAATGCCCTCTGCCACCCTAACTGACCACCAAAATCTAAGTCATGGTTTTATTATTTTTATGGAGCTCAACATCCTCCAGCAGGGCCAGCCTGAAGCTGTATCCAACAAAGTCCCCTCAAAATCAGGTACTTTTGCTGCAGGGTCCCGCTGAAGTTCCGGAGGTCTTGGAAAACCAAAAGACTTTAAATCCCAAATTTCTGACTTTCTATAGCAGCTCCACTTGGTCACTTCTAAGACTCTCAGAACATTTGGGTCTGCACTTAGAGGCCAAGACTCCCTCCAACAGAAGCCACTGGCATGCTTCAGTCCAGGTCCAGATACAACGGGTCAGCTGGTCAGTCTAACAAAAAGCCTGTTGTAGTTTGTTGTGTCCCTATAGCCACACAGGAGGCCAGCCAACTTCCCCTTGGAGTACACTTCTCAGTCTTGGGTACAAGTGCTCACAGGTACAGCCCTTCAGATCTCCACACAGGTCACCCAGCAGTTCTAGGCCTCTCCTGTTCTTCCACAGGTCCAGGAAGTGTTCTGATGAGCTGAAGGTGAAGTGCCACTGTTGAAGAAATCACTAGCCTGTGGATGAGAGTGACTCCCAGACACACAGTACTCTTTTGCAACACATCCTGTTTACTTTCCTGAAACTATCTTACAGTGCACTATTCCAAGGGAAATCCAACTTTGTAGAACCCTTCTGCCCTTGAAGGAGGCTGGTAGCCCAGCCATGGTGTGTCTATGAGAGGGGTACTCCTCCACAAGCAAAACACACACGTTCTAAGACAAACTTCAACTCCCTCTAAGATAGTGACAGGACAGCTATACTGTGCCCTGGACACACTGTGCACTGAGATCAAAAGCCCTTTCTTGTCCAGGTTCTCCCTTTGCACTTAACAATGAATGAGCAGGCCTCATCCCGATCCTTTACAAGTTAATGAAGTTCTTGAATCTTTCCCAACTGCCCTCACACCCAGGTCTTCAAGTGGAAAGGCCCAATGTGTTGCTTTGCTCTGCAAGCAGTTTTCACAGCTCATTAATGGAAAATGACTGAAAGGCAGCTACTGGCAGGCTAATTGTAATTGGCCTACTGGTGTTATAGTCAGGCAAAGTCTAACTTTTTAATATTTTTTTGTTGTTGCATATTTCTTAAAAATCCATCATCATCATTCATTTGGTTGTTTAATAAATATCAACACAGTGGTTGAATCAGTTCTATAGCTTATCCTAAACTAAAGATACAAAATGGCATTTTTAATTGTACTTAAGTATTTCTCCGTTAACAGCTGCAACCCTATAAAGTGAAAATAGATGTTGGGGGCCAGTCACTGTAGGAATAAGCCAACACTAAATTCTTGCATGCAACACTTTTAAATTTAAATACTAGACACCCCACCTTGTGGGCTACAAGTTCTTTTTAGAGGTGACTCGCTACATTTTTAAAAGTAGGGTTCCTTCCTGAAAAAATGGGTTATTTTTTCAGAGTGATCTGCAGGTTCACAAGGTGAAGCAGTCAGGTCATACATGTAGGCCTGCAGTCATGTTTTCTTATCAGCTTAGTGGATGGCGCAACATGTGCTATACTCCACAGGTGACATTTAACTTTCCATGTCATTGGTCCTACACTCTATTGCATGGCTTTACTGGGGAGTTAAATATGACAATTGATTAGTCAGTTACCTTGTTTATGGGGTAGAGCACATACACTGGAGGCTGGACAGCATTGTTCCCGTGCGCAGAGTTCAGAATCCAGCACTACCAGGGTGATCTTGCAAAAAGAGGGATTTTCTCACAATCAATGGTTATCGAATGAGATGAACATGGCCAATTACTAACTTTCCCTTTTATTGAGAACTAATATGCAGATTTAAGTACTTTAAACAACAACATCTGCATGTTAAAATATTTACAGGACATTTACAGGCCATTTTTCATCCAGTATTGGGGGAAAATCTGCATGTCATATTTTAACAACAAACTTATATAATTACAACAGCTATACAAAGAGGTCAATAGTAAACTAAGCTTTTTGTAAAAAAAGAAAAAGTTAGGAAAAAACAGGGCCTCTTTTAGGCTGATTGCTGCCCAAGCCTTTACTCTAAAAATTGAGGAGGGTTCAGTCGCCTTTTCTGATACTAAGCCAATGTCTGAGGTTAAGGATCATTGTTCTAATTTTGGATGTGAATTTTCCATTGGTGGAGTTCCATCAGATGACGTCTCTTCACGTTAATCTAAAGAACATGGACATATCACACTCCAAGGCAACCATGATGCCCCTTCACAAGCACAACTTATGCCATTGTGAATCAGCAGTGTCCGAGCATGATTCATAGTTTATATAGGTGGACTGCAGAACAAAGCAAAGTCGCTCACTTGGCAATCCCCAAAGAAGTTTCCAGCTAAGATTTCCTCTTTTCACTGGCGTTTCAGGATGTACATTTAATTCTCAAATGTATTGCCCATTGATCACTTCCTACTTTGTGTGTATGATGAGTTCCTTGAGGACATTGTGCAGCAAACTGAACAGTTTTCAAGAGGGCATGAAGACACTCTGACACCTTATCCCAGAGTACACCAGTGGACTCTCACCTGAGATAGAGTTGAAAGGTTTTCTGGGCCTTACTTTGCTCATGTGACTATTATGCAAGCCGCAGTATGGTTTTAATGGTCTTCTACCCAATTTTGATAGTGCCCATCGTCCTATCTCCCATGAGCAGACTTTAATTATTGACTCTACAATGTACGCTGCACTGGAATTATAACTCTGCAGCATTGCCATAAAGCCATCTAGAGCATTAAAGGCTGTTCAAAATCCAGCCTCCAGTTGACCATTTCACAGCAATTGTGCTGTGATTTATACTCCAAGTCAGAATGTAGCAGTGGAGATGTCTTGTATGAAGGGGAGCCTGTTGTTCAGTCAGTATATACTTTGTAAGAGATCTCAATATGACCTAAAGATGTATTATGCATGCAGTCTAAGAGTGTATACTTGAAAGGACTCTAGTATAAATCCTGCATGTGTCCCTTCCTCATTAGGAGTAGTAGTAGTTGTAATAATTGTCTTTTTATTGTATAGATCAAATGATTTACAATATAATACAGTAATATCAATAGAATCATTACCAACGTTAGAAATGAATCCACAGTACATAGCAATCAAACATTAATAGAGATTTCAATCCGGGTCCAATACTTGAACAGTTGCTTGTCCAAGAAAAAACATTAAACAAATGTGTGAGAAATTGGGTTATTAATTGCATAGGATGAGAGTTCATCAGAAGTAATGGGTCCGCAATTGTCTTATTACTGGGAGTTAGACTTGGCATCTTTTGGCGTGTTTCCCCTGAGTTTTTGCTTTCTGACCTCCCGGTTTTGAGTCTGTTTTTGCTGGCTTAGTGTTTCTGCGCACTTTTCTCACTGCTGATCAGTGGTAAAGTGCAAGTGCTCCTGTGGTAAAATGTGTTATGGAATGGTGTTTCCATGATTGGCCTATTTGATTTATGTGTCAGTCCCTAGTAAAGTGCACTGAGTGTGCCAGGGCCTGTAAATCAAATGCTGTTAGTGGGCTGCAGCACTGGATTGTGCCACCCACACAAACAGCCCGTAAATGTAATTCTGGCCTGCCATTGCAGAAACTGTGTGCAGTCTGGTACTGCCATGTCGACTTGGCAAGTGCACCCACTTGCCAGGCCCTAACCTTCCTTTTTCTTACATGTCAGTCACCCCTAAGGTAGGCCCAAGATACCCCTGTGGGCAGGGTGCAGTGTATGTGAAAGGTAGGACATGCCCTGGTGTGTGTGGCATGTCCTGATAGTGAATTACTGCCAATTTCGTTTTTCACTATTGCAAGGCTACCTGTTCCCCATAGGACAGAATGGGGAGTTTGTTTATAACATCTTATAAACATAACTGGCCCTGGGCACTAGGTAGAAAAATAAAGTTTAGTATGCCTGAACTCAGAATCTAAAGATGCATCTTTTAGTAAAGGTGATTTTTACATTCTGTTTGAAAATACCACTTTTAGAAAGTAGGTATTTTCTTGCTCAGCCATCCAGTAGGCCTCTGCTGGGTTTGTGGATTGACTGTCTGGGTTTTGGATGACAGGGGCTGGGGAGCAGCAGTGGCTCCAGATAGTCTAAGTGGGTCAGGAAAGGGCTGAATAGACCTGGGCTGCATTTAGAGTAGGGGGAGGAGATTTCCTTTCACCTGAATGGGCCTGGTCTGCCTCTGACAATGTCGTCTCCACCTCCTGCCAGGAAGCCACACCAGAGAGGGCAGAACTGGTTCTGGCTGGGCACAGACACTCTCTGCCTGAGAGGACAAAGGCTTTGGGCTATAAAAAGTGGAGCCCAAACCCCTGAACTTTAGAACTCTTTTGGACCAAGAAGACTGCCAAGAAGAAGAGCTGGAGAAGCTTTGAGGAGGAACTACCACTTTGCTGAGTGCTTTGCTGTGTTGGCCTGCAGTGGCTGCTTCTGTCTTGGGCAGTGAAAGGACTTGACTGAACTTTCTGCAATCTATTTTTGTGAGTTTCTCCAAGGGCTTGAGGTAGAGCTTGCCCCCTGTTCAAGAAGTCTCAGGAACAGCAAAGACTTCAAGTTCTTCTGCCCTCAGCACTGGGGACTGTGTGCTTTGTGCTGCAACAGAAGAAAAAGCAACCCGACGCCATCTACGACGCCGCTGCCGACTCAGTGTCCTGAAGGCATCGCAGAGGGCACCGCCGCAACACCGCACCGCAACCCTGGTCTCACCGACGACGCCTGCTGATGCCGCCACCGAGCCGCTGCTTGCACTGCGACCTGTGGGCACTGCACTCCGTACCGCCTCGCTTCACGACGCCGCCTTGGTATCCCTGACGACACCGCTCCATGCCGAAATCGACACCGATGCCTGCACGTGGATTGGGGGCACCGCTCGTAAAGCTACACAATGCACCGCCCTCATCCCGCACCGCAGCCTTGGCCTACCGATGCCGGCGCCATCGACTCCAGTTCGTCAGCCGACGACAGCGCTTCAGCAACGACGATGCCGCTGCTTGCAACGTGACCTGCCAGCACCGCGCCGAGCACCGCATCACTTCGCACCGCGACCCTGGTCTCACCAACGACGCCATCTGACGCCGCCACTGAGCCGCTCCTCGCACCGTGACCTGAGGGCATCGCACTCCGCACCGCAGCACCCGACGCCTGCTGATGCCAGCGCTCCAGACTTCAACAGAGAGGAGTTCAATCTGCAACGCGTGTGACTTCAAGGGGCCGACGACTCCCGCGCCGACCTCCGGAACCGACGCCTGCGGATGCCGTGCTTTCGGAAGCTCAACGAGAGGTCGCCGACGCCCTGCATTTCTAAAGGTACTGTTTTGCGGGTCTTCCGGACACCGTAGCTGGTCCGCGATGCCACGGTCAGCCAGAAATGTTTGGATTTGTTTGTTAACGATGCCGTGATAGCCCCAGAGGGAGCTATCGACTTCAAGGAACTGTTTTTCAAGGTTATTTTGATAACTGAAGATTTCTAAGTACTGTATTGTGGATTTCTATCGTTTTTGGTCTTGTCTTACGTATATAAAAATATTGGATATTTTTCTAAACTGGTGTGGTGTCCTTTTGTAGTGCTTACACTGTATTACTGTTGGTTATGTGCAAATGCTTTACACACTGCCTGTAAGATAAGCCTGGCTGCTCGTGCCAAGCTACCAAGGGGGTGAGTAGGGGGTTATTTTAGGAGTGTAACTCCCTTATCCTGACTAGTAAGAAGGGTCCCTATTTGGACAAAGGTACCTACCTCTGCCAACTAGAGACCCCCATTTCTAACATTGGTGGCAGCGGTGGGATAGGACTTGCGCTTGCACTTGACTTACAGTGATTGGTGTGCACTACTACCATATCGCAGACCATTACGTACCACATACTGTTTTTTTTGGTCTATTTTTGCCTTTCCATTGGTCTTGAACTTGAACTTTCCAGTACAACATGCCTGAATCAATTGCATCATCTGCTGCATCCTTGGAAGTGGCCTTTGAGGAGGAGAGGTTAGAAACCTACAATGTTAAGGAATTGAAAGCGATCTGCAGAAACCTCAAAGTCCAAATCAGGGGCCTCAGCAGAAAAGAGGAGCTACAAAAGGTGCTGAGGGTCTGGGTAACAGCCAGACATGCTAGTGAGCTGTCTGGGGATCTTGGCATGGAGGCAGAGGAGCCTATTCCAAGGGAGGATGTGCTTTTGGGAGGGGGGGCACCCTCTAAACCAGGCAACAGTGGATTGTCCCCAGAGGAGCTGGAGGACAGGCGGGAAACAAGGAGAGTTGCTATGGAACTAGAGAAGCTTAAGTTAGCCATGGAGGAGAAAAGGATGATGCTAGACCATGAGATTAGGATAAAGGAGCTGGATCAGAGGAGTAGAACCAGCTCAGATGGTGGCAGCAATTCATCAGGGCAGTCAGACAGAATTGTGCACATCCCCAAGAATGTAGGCAAGGAGTACAAGAAGGGCGATGACAAACAGAGGTGGTTCCAGGGGTATGAGGCGTCTATTCATATGAATGGGGTCCCTGAGAAGAATTGGGGGGCAGGGTTGTGGCCTCTCTTCCCAGAAGAAGCTAGGGATACTCTAATAGCTTTGGGTAAGGGACAGAACCTCACCTATGCTGATATGAAGGACGCTCTCCTCACCAGGTATGAACTCACTCCTGAAAGTACAGGGATCAGTTTAAGTCCAGTAAGAAGTCTGATGCCAACACTTGGTTGGAATGTGTGGATTCGTTCTGCAGTTCTCTGGATTGCTGGGTGAAGGGCAGTAATGTAACAGATTTTCAGGGGCTCTACAATTTGATTGCATGGGAGCACTTGTCTAGTCTACGTTTTGCAGAGCTGCGCCAACACTTGGTTGATAGTAAGCTAACTGACCCCAGGAAGCTTGCTATGGAGGCGGACTGCTGGGTGAGTACCAGGGTCCACAAGAAAGCATTTGGGGGAGACTTAGCCAAAGGTGGGCAGGGTCCCCAGCAGAAAAGTGGGGGGACAAGGGTAAAGCACAGGAGTTCTCTAAAGGACCCCAAACTAACACCCAGGGTAAAGGTTCCCATCCCAAGGAGATAAGAAAGCAGTGGTCTCTTCAGGAAAGCCTGCTGAGACCGGCCCCCGCATGTGTTTTGCATCCGACCAGGTGGGTCACTTGAAGGGGGACCCCAAGTGTCCCAAGAGGGCACAGCCACCCACCGGTGGGCAGTCCAAGGTGTTGGCTAGTGTAGCACTTGGGGAGGAGGGTTGCCCACAGGAGGGTGGGGATCCCGAAGAAATGACCCTCGTCTCACTAGGGGACAGTGAGATGGTCCCAGGAAACCAGGTGCCCCCTAACACAAAGAAATACAGCACCTGGGTGACCATCAATGGGAAAAGGGTAGAGGCGCTCAGATACTGGAGCCAGTGTGACCTCAGTCCAGTGTCACCTGGTCTCTGAGGAGCAGGTAGTCCCAGAGGCATTCCACCAAGTAGTTGCTGTGGACAACTCAGAGCGCCAGTGTATGGTGGCACAGGTTCCCTTTGAATGGGGGGGTCTCAGGGCTCTTGAGAGTGGTTGTGAGCCCTGCTTTCTGTAGATTGTCTGCTAGCTAACGACCCAGAGCAGTCCTATGGAAGGATGTTGAGCTCAGGTCTCACTTGGAGATGCTTGGGTTGCCAGAGTGGGCATGGGTGTCTACTCGGTCAATGGCAGCCAGAAAGGGTGATCAGAAGGACTTGGAGCCTGAAACAGTGGCCCAGGTCCCTGCCAAGAGAAAGGGCAAGGGGTGCGGGAAACCGGCCCCTGAAGTTCCCACGGACTGGGAGAAGGCGGACCTTGAGGGGGACCCCCAGTGCCTACAGGGGAGCAGGTAGCTGAACTGGGGGACATCTCTGAGCTGACCCATTGGCAGCAAGAAGGGGGTCCCACCAGGGAAGAATTCTGCAAGGAGCAGAAAGAGTGCCCTTCTCTGGAGGGTCTGCGGCGGCAGGCTGCAGACCAGGCAGCTGGTGATCAGTCTGGATCACATTGGATCTACTGGGAGAATGGTCTCCTGTATAGTGAGCCTAAGGTCGCTGAGCCTGGGTCAGCCCGTGTGCTGGTGGTACCCCAGCACTTCAGGACCTTCCTACTGGGTCTGGCTCATGACGTGCCTTTGGCAGGACATTTGGGGTGGGACAAGACCTTTGACAGGCTTGTCACCCACTTCTTCTGGCCCCAAATGCGAAGGCAGTCAGATGGACATTGCAGGTCTTGCCAAACTTGCCAGGCAAGTGGTAAGAGTGGGAGGAAGGTCAAAGCTCATCTCCAACCTTTTCCAGTTGTTGGAACACCCTTTGAAAGGGTAGGGATGGACATTGTGGGGCCATTGGATCCCAAGACAGCCATGGGCAACAGGTACATCCTGGTCTTGGTGGACCATGCCACCCGGTACCCGGAGGCAATCCCTCTCAGGACAACGACAGCGCCAGTGGTGGGCCGGGCGTTAATGGGGATCTTTTCCCGCATGGGGTTCCCCAGAGAGGTGGTTTCTGGCAGGGGGACCAATTTCATATCCAAGTATGACATCCCTGTGGAAGGAGTGTGGTGTAACCTACAAGTTCACCACTCCTTACCACCCACAAGGTAATGGTCTGGTGGAGAGATTCAACCAGACCTTGAAGGGCATGATTAAGGGTCTAACAGAACCCATGAGGCATAAGTGGGACGTCCCCTTGCCATGCCTTCTCTTTACATACAGGGAGGTGCCACAGAAGTCTCTTGGGTTCAGTCCTATTGAGCTTCTGTATGGTCACCCTGTGAGAGGACCTCTGAGTTTGGTGAAGGAAGGCTGGGAGGCAGCTCTCAGGAAAACTCCCCAGGATGTGTTTAGTTACATGCTGGCCTTCAGAAACCAAACTGCCCACTTCAGGAAACTCGCTCCGGCGAACCTAGAAGCAAGCCAGGAAGAAATGTGGTATGACCAGAATTCCACACTGGTCGAATTTCAACCTGGGCAAAAAGTGTTGGTCATGGCCCCAGTGGAACCTTGTGCCTTGCAGGACAAGTGGACTGGGCCGTTTGAGGTGGTGAAGCGCAAAAGTGATGTCACCTATCTGGTGGATTTGCGGACTCCAAGGAACCCTTTGAGGGTCCTGCACGTGACCCACCTCAAGCCCCACTTCGAGAGGTCCGAAGTGAGCATGCTCTTGGCGACAGATGATGGGGTGGAAGAGGAGAGTGAATCTCTCCCTGACCGCCTGTCTACCAAGGAGCACGATGGGTCAGTGGAAGGTGTGATCCTCTCCCCTACACTGACCCCAGAGCAGCAGAGCGACTGTCACCAGTTGTTGGGACAGTTTGCCCCACTGTTTTCTCTGACCCCAGGTGTTACTCACTGGTGTACCCATGACGTGGACACCGGTGACAGCCCTCCTGTGAAGCACAAGATTTACAGGTTGACTGACCAGGTCAGGGCCAGCATCAAAGAGGAGGCCTCTAAGATGTTGGCGTTAGGGTTGATCGAGCCCTCCAACAGTCCTTGGGCGAGCCCAGTGGTCTTGGTCCCAAAGGCTGCTGCACCCGGTGCCACTCCAGAATTGCGGTTTTGTGTGGACTACCGTGGGCTCAATGCCATCACCAGGACTGATGCGCACCCCATCCCCAGAGCTGATGAGCTCATTGATTGGTTGGGAGCTGTCAAGTTCCTCAGCACGTTTGATTTAACGTCTGTATACTGGCAGATTACCTTAACCGATGGGGCCAAGGAGAGGTCAGCATTCTCAACCCCAGAAGGACATTACCAGTTCCGGGTGATGCCCTTTGGGTTGAAGAATGCCCCTGCCACCTTTCAGAGGTTGGTCAACCAGGTGTTGGCAGGACTGGAGGATTTCAGTGCCGCATACCTGGATGACATTGCAGTATTCAGTTCCAGCTGGGAAGAACACTTGCAGCACCTCAGTGAAGTGTTAAGGGCTCTGCAGAGGGCAGGCTCACGATCAAGGCCAGTAAGTGCCAGATCGGGCAGGGTTCTGTGGTGTACTTGGGACCCCAGGTAGGAAGCGGTCAGGTGGTGCCCCTACAACCCAAGATTGACACCATTCTGGCTTGGGAGCCCCCCAAGACCCAGACAGAGGTGAGAGCCTTTTTAGGTCTCACCGGGTACTACAGGAGGTTTGTTAAGGGCTATGGCGCCATTGTTGCCCCCTTAACAGAGCTGACTTTCAGGAAGCAGCCCAAGAAGGTGATCTGGACTGAGTCCTGCCAGAAGGCTTTTGATGCCCTTAAGGCCGCCATGTGCACGGCGCCCGTGCTCAAGGCACCCAACTTCTCCAAGGAATTCGTCATGCAGACTGACGCTTCAGAGCATGGTGTGGGAGCGGTGCTCTCACAACTGAAGGAAGAGGGCCTAGACCAGCCCTTAGTCTTCCTTAGCAGTAGACTACTCCCCAGGGAACAGAGGTGGAGTGCCATAGAAAGGGAAGCTTTTGCAGTGGTCTGGGCACTGAAGAAGCTGAGGCCCTACCTGTTTGGGACTCACTTCCGGGTTCAGACAGATCACAGGCCCCTCAGATGGTTGATGCAAATGAGGAGTGAGAATCCAAAACTGCTGAGGTGGTCCAACTCCCTACAGGGAATGGACTTTATGGTGGAACACCGCCCCGGCACAGAACACGCCAACGCAGATGGTCTGTGCAGTTCTTCCGCCTTAGTGAAGAGAACTCCCAGGAGGTTGGGTAGTTCTCCCTACTTTCAGCTGGAGGGGACATGTGTTAGACTTGGCATCTTTTGGCGTGTTTCCCCTGAGTTTTTGCTTTCTGACCTCCCGGTTTTGACTCTGTTTTTGCTGGCTTAGTGTTTCTGCGCACTTTTCTCACTGCTGATCAGTGGTAAAGTGCAAGTGCTTCTTTGGTAAAATGTTTTATGGATTGGTGTTCCCATGATTGGCCTATTTGATTTATGTGTCAGTCCCTAGTAAAGTGCACTGAGTGTGCCAGGGCCTGTAAATCAAATGCTGTTAGTGGGCTGCAGCACTGGATTGTGCCACCCACACACACAGCCCGTAAATGTAACTCTGGCCTGCCATTGCAGAGCTTGTGTGCAGTCTGGTACTGCCATGTCGACTTGGCAAGTGCACCCACTTGCCAGGCCCTAACCTTCCCTTTTCTTACATGTCAGTCACCCCTAAGGTAGGCCCAAAATACCCCTGTGGGCAAGGTGCAGTGTATATGAAAGGTAAGACATGCCCTGGTGTGTGTGGCATGTCCTGAAAGTGAATTACTGCCAATTTCGTTTTTCACTATTGCAAGGCTACCTGTTCCCCATAGGACAGAATGGGGAGTTTGTTTAAAACATCTTATAAACATAACTGGCCCTGGGAACTAGGTAGAAAAATAAAGTTTTGTATGCCTGAACTCAGAATCTAAAGATGCATCTTTTAGTAAAGGTGATTTTTACATTCTGTGTTTGAAAATACCACTTTTAGAAAGTAGGTATTTTCTTGCTCAGCCATCCAGTAGGCCTCTGCTGGGTTTGTGGATTGACTGTCTGGGTTTTGGATGACAGGGGCTGGGGAGCAGCAGGGGCTCCAGATAGTCTAGGTGGGTCAGGAAAGGGCTGAATAGACCTGGGCTGCATTTAGAGTAGGGGGAGGAGACTTCCTTTCACCTGAATGAGTCTGGTCTGCCTCTGACAATGCCGCCTCCACCTCCTGCCAGGAAGCCACACCAGAGAGGGCAGAACTGGTTCTGGCTGGGCACAGACACTCTCTGCCTGAGAGGACAAAGGTTTTTCGGCTATAAAAAGTAGAGCCCAAACCCCTGAACTTTAGAACTCTTTTGGACCAAGAAGACTGCCAAGAAGAAGAGCTGGAGAAGCTGTGAGGAGGAACTACCACTTTGCTGAGTGCTTTGCTGTGTTTGCCTGCAGTGGCTGCTTCTGTCTTGGGCAGTGAAAGGACTGGACTGAACTTTCTGCAATCTATTTTTGTGAGTTTCTCAAAGGGCTTGAGGTAGAGCGTGCCCCCTGTTCAAGAAGTCTCAGGAACAGCAAAGACTTCAAGTTCTTCTGCCCTCAGCACTGGCGACTGTGTGTTTTGTGCTGCAGCAGAAGAAAAAGCAACCCGACGCCATCTACGATGCCGCTGCTGATGCCGCTGTCGACTCCGTGTCCTGAAGGCACCGCAGAGGGCACTGCCGCAACGCTGCACCGCAACCCTGGTCTCACCGACGACACCTGCTGACGCCGCCACCGAGCCGCTGCTTGCACCGCAACCTGTGGGCACTGCACTCCGCACTGCCTCGCTTCACGCCACCGCCTTGGTATCCCCGATGACACCGCTCCACGCCGAAATCGACACCGCTGCCTGCACCATGGTTCGGGGGCACCGCTCCTAAAGCTACACGATGCACCGCCCTCATTCCGCACCGCAGCCTTGGCCTACCGGTGCCATCAACTCCAGTTCGTCAGCCGACGACAGTGCTTCAGCAACGACGACGACTCTGCTTGCACCGTGACCTGCCAGCACCGCGATGAGCACCGCATCACTTTGCACCCCGACCCTGGTCTCACCGACGACGCCATCTGACGCCGTCACACTGCCTCTAAGGTAAGCCTGACTGCTCGTGCCAAGCTAGCAAGGGGGTGAGCAGGGGTTATTTTAGGAGTGTAACACCCTTATCCTGACTAGGAAGAAGGGTCCCTATTTGGACAAAGGTACCTACCTCTGCCAACTAGAGACCCCCATTTCTAACACTGGGTAACAAGTACCCTATTGTAGCACTTGACTCTTTCAAGTTAGAACACAACAGCAAGACTCATTAAATTATTGTCCAGTCGTGCTTTGTCTTTTAAAAAGGAAAATTACTTTTATTATATAAACACTGCTAAATAGTATGCATTAAATTAAAGATATATACATCAGCTAGATGTAGATAGCTTTGGTGTTCCCTCATATCACATTACGCCCCTAGTGGGTCCCGAACCTTTTAACTACAATACCCCCTCCGCCATACCAGATACAATATCACAATACAATGAGGTTTCATTTTAAATAAGGTAGACCAGCGGGCATTGTCAAGGGATCACCACATTAATAATAAAATGCTGTGAATGTTATGCTTTGTCAATGGTTATAGTACCATTAAAACCAAAGGAAACCATAACAACAATCAAATGCATTGATTATAAAAATCAGCATTACACTGTTCATGACAAACCTCGTCAACAAAATATGTGGGTTTAAAGTTAACAGATGTGTCAGTCTTTCTTTACTTACCGCAGGTCACATAATGTAGTCATATAACCAACCACACAAAATCTTTAAAGTCCAGTGCCCAAGAGCTTCCACTCTGGGAATGCTTAAATCAATGATAAGCTGCCTAGGGAATTAACGTTTTAATGGCCCTGGAGACTTATGGTTAGTTTTCTAAAAATATTCCTGGGGGGCTGCTGCAACTCCTGAACCCCGCCCCCACAACACTTCTACCCAACAGTTGTGGTGCTCCTGCCCCTCCTTGGAACACCATAGGAGCAAAAGCAATATTCTAATTAGCCCGGATGAGGCATTATGTGGGACGCCTCTCTTGGGCCTATGCAGCAATAATGAACAGCTTTGCTCCTTCGTGTATCTCGGCAACCTCACACCGTGGGGAAGTTTTTCTTTGTTTTCTTTTCTATTTGGCGTGCTCCAGTCCCACCCGAAGGCACACACAGACTGTGTAACTTGTTGGGGTCATGGGGGGTTCCCAACGATATAGAAACCTGTAGGTTATTTATTAACTTCATCGGAAGTGAATTCCTCCATGCCTGTAAATATCCTGCAATAACCTCCAGTACTCAAAGACATATTAAATTGCTGAGTGTTGCTAGGTAGTGACCTAGGTTTTAAAACTGAAGGATATTTAACTTTTGGTACCGTTTTGACTCCAATGTCGATTGCCAATATGAGAGACTACCCAATTGTATCTATCCAGGAAGGACATGCCGAAGGCAATCTTGTGTTTTCATTTGATAACAACGGTGTTGCAATAATACTAGTTCCCAACAGATCTTTCAATTTGAGATCTTTAAACTCTGGATATGTAGACAAGAGTCTTACAATACTGCATCTCTTCAGCACGTGATACAGACTTTCTGATAGATATGAATCACATTCATTTAGACTAGTTGAAATAGCCTCAGAATATGAATTGTTATTAATAATCAAAAAGGTGTTCAATTCAAGATTTAACTAAGGACAGCAGAGTAAAGTTGTTTAACAGGGTGAGAAAATGATGTGCCAACATAACTACCATGCGATGCAGAAGATTGATAACAAGTTTTGTCGGGCTGTACATGTTTAACCAGGATAATGTTCATGCTATCAAGCATTTTTTAGGTCGAGCCTATAGCGGCAGCGCACATGCGCTTCTCGCTTTGCAAGGCATGCAGTATTCAGTATAGCGTGGAAGCTTTGTGGAAGCTCCGCCCACTCTTCGCCCATCTTTTTCATTGGCTTGTGTCTTTGCCCTTCGTAAATACTGTCTTCTCATTCATTTTGAGGCTTGTTAGTCCCTCCTTCTGACAGCTATGTCGTCATTTGTCACCTCCCATGGCTACTGGCCCCTTTACTTCAAGTGTTACACGGTACATGGACTGTGAGCACTCCTTTGTGCCCCCTTCTCCCCCCGCCCACACTCCCGTTGTCCATGACCTCCCCCCCCATTGTCTGTGATGCAATATGCAATAGGTCTTGCGAAAATGCGAGTCCTATTGCATTGCAAATGCTTGTTATGAGTGTGGATGCTGAAATCATGATTTTGAACTGTTGTAAACATAGCTGATAAGTTCCGTGCGGTTGGCAAGGGTGAAAACCAGCTGCGAGAGATAAAGCAAAACTTCATACAGAGCAGAGCTGGTCTGTATTCCCTCAAAAGCAAACACAACACAAGGTGAGCTGCATCCAGACTGCCGTGGCGTGGAAAGGAACCCGACACGAGCACCTAGGGGGTCTTTCCGACAGTAGATGGAGGTCTGTGTGTTTACAGAACACCAAGGAACCCCTACCCCTTACTGTGTGCAAAATGGCAGGAGAGGGCGGACTCCGGCCCTCCCACTGACAGAATGCACACGGTAGGGCTCTGACTCGGATGATTTGCTCCTTTCTGGTTTTGGAGGGGCTGCTGTGAACGTTGGCATACCCGGACCCTTTGGCACAGTCGAATGAACTTTCACCACACCGGCATTTGTAATGATCAGCATTCGTTGCCATCTAGTGGCTTGTTCGGGGGCCATTGTGGGTGAAACGCATCGGTGAGCGCAATGCTCCTTAGCAGCGTCCAACAGTGGCCTGCACATGTGAAAACAGAAAACGCTCGCACCCGGCATCAATTGGGCCATATGTCGACAATCATGTGGCACGAAGTCTGCCCCTCCCCCTGCCCCTCCAGCTCGCTGTAGTGAGGAAGGGAGAGGGGTGCTTTTAATGGCTGGTGTTCAGTGTCCTCAGCCAGCAACTTTCAGCAGGGATATTAGGTGAAGAGACCAGAGAGAGGTGCGGCTTTCTAGGGGGTCAGACCGATAGGACGACACAGCAGCTGGTCTGAGTTTTCAGTGTCTCACCATGTACTCGCACAATTTACACAAATGTGTATGTGCAGCTTCTGGGCTGCACTTGAAATGCGGGGAGCATGAACACGTAATCAATGAACGTTGCTATATAATCACGCCATGAACATTCGTTTCTCTATTTCCATCGGGAAGAGTCAATACTCAGACCCCCCTCCCACCGAAGATAGAGGTTTTGTACCTTTCTCCACGGTGCAGGGTTTGAACTTTGTAATCTGTTTCACAGAAAGCCTGCACATGTCCAAAAATAAATTTACCTTGATTAACTTGTGAAATCTGAACCTCCGCCATTCCCGAGGGAGCGTGCTAACTTTTGCAGAAACCACTAGAAACATTAACTAATTCACTCCTGCAGCCTAATAAAATGTAGGTGCAGTGGTGAATTTACGAGTTCATCTCGTGACAAACAGCTAGGGACATCTGGCTGTTGTGCAGGGTGTCTACTGTCAGGGTGTCAGACAGGGGTGGGTGGCAGATTACATAGCTGAGGTATGTGCATTAGGTTACACCGCAGAGGTGTGTGTGTGGGGGGGTTATCACTTTAGCGCCTCTTTCAGATGCATGGGGAGGGGAGATGGATTCGAGTGTGAAAACTGCAATGCTTACCAAAGTCGATGGCGTCTGCACTAGGGAAGCACTCATAACAGTGATGGCTGTGGGGGTACTAGTTTCACTGAAGGTGGATGGAGAGTTATTACTCTGCTGGTGGAGAGATGAGCCACAGTAAGGAGGGAGTTTTCTGCACTTTGGTCGAGGGCAGAGGAGTTTGCCACAGGCAGAGAGGAGAGAATTAAACTGCTGATGGTTGTTCATTCAAAGGGTTGGGGTGTTTTGCCACAATTGTGGATGCATAGTAATGCTACAGGAGGCATAGTATGGGCAGATGGTTGATGCAGCTAGAGGCCCTGGAGGTGGCTAATGGCAAGCACAGCGTTAGTTCATGGTGTCCTGTTTATATTTCACGTGGAACATGGCGTACACAGTGGTCAGTCTTTCTGTGGAGCACACAGGCATTAAAGGTGTAGGAGAGACCTAGTGGTATGCAAGAACGGGAGAGAGGTTAATTGTGCCTGAGGAGGAGTGTGGTTTGGGACTAATCGTATCCCAGAGGGGTGTTTAATGGCTATTCCTCAGGAAGTACAAGCTTGATAAATAGTTGTGGCCCAGGAACAGAAAGCATTGTGACTGGTTGTGCTTCATGAAGAGTGCTGATAACTTTATATTAGCCGCCAAACTACCGCATGGTGTAGAATTTTTAGAGGGGGCTGCATCTGATTATTTGACGGAGCGCTTACACAGTGATACATTTATAGCCACAGAGATCTAACGTGCACTAATGTGCGATAATATGCTGCAACACTAAATACTTATAAGGTCCCAAAGGCGAGACCGATTGAATTGCAAATGCTTGTTTAATCATTGGGTCAGGTTGAGAAATCTTAGATTTGTGATAATCACAGGATATATGGTCATTCTCACACGTGCTGCTAACCTTTAAGATGTGAGAGTCAGCTACGTTAGAGTCATTTTTCTGCTTGCTGAAGACTTGTTCTCGGTAGTTGTGATTACATGTAACAAATGATTGTTATTTGGGGAATTCTCAACAATAGCTTTTGACCTGTATTCAGTAACCATAGTAGACTGATACTTTCTCATCCAGGTGTGCTAAATATCAAATAGGTTCTACAGGATATTGAGGAAGTGGCAAGTTTCAAAGGTACATTTAATATTGCCTTGCTTCTCTTAGATGTTGTATTCAGTTTCCTGAGTTTTTTGCAATTCACTTGTATTAATGTATGGCTGAAAAGTCTCAGATTCTTCGATTTCATCTAGATGCAATGACTGTACATCGAACCCTGAGAACTCTCAAATAGCCGTGTCAGATGTTTCAACATGCAGATTAGTACTCACAAGATTACCTCTATCAACCGCACAATCTCCAAAAGGGGTTGAGCTTGAGAAGGGCCTTCATTGTCACTGTTCAAGATCATTTGACTATGAGATAACCTGGCTTTCTTGGATTTTAAGACAACAGAGGCTTGACTGATAGAAGTAGACTGAAAAACAGTGATGAATTTGGCAGTGTTTGGCCTCATCTAGTTGTTTAATACAGCACCAAATACAACGGAATGAAGCTGAATTTTGTCATCAATGCACAAGGTGGTGCCAAATTCATGATTGCATATCTCAAAGTTATCAATTAAGAATGTCAGCTGATTTAAAACTAGGATATTTCTTTCTGTGCTGGTAGCAATGGATTTCAGTGAGGACACTTGATCATTTAACAACAAAGTATGATATATTAAGGTATGACTTTTTCGTCAAGATTAACGTATAAGATTAAAATATTGTAGTAAAGGGGTGTTTTAATCCTAATGTTCCAATAATGTCGTTAGGGTACTTCTGTGCTTATCCCCTGTGAGGGCAAAACCCCCATTCCTCATATAATGGGTTTATTCCGGAATTGTTAAGTAGAGCGGGGATAATTATATAAACATCATGAAGCAACAGTAACACGTGTAATTCATACATTAAGTTCTGAACAAAGAGGCAACATTTTCATATACACATATATCCAGAAACAACTTGTATGAGGCCGATGGATTCATGATGGAAGATATTTATTTGTGCTTGTTTCTTTATATTGGCGAAAAAGTAGCCGGAAGCAGAACAGCCAACAAGTGTTTCGCCCCATCGCAGCTTGCAGGTCTGGGGCCTTTTCAAGGCTTGTATGATATAAGGCTTGGTGGGTATGATCAATCGAGATCAAAAACCATCTTCAAAAGCTCTGTGAGCATTGAGATGAGGTTCTGATCAGTGAGGTCAAGGATTAGTCAGTTTCTTGGTCCTTAAAAGTAAACAATCCCATGGGATAAGAAGAAATGGTTATGTTTAACTTTAGAGTGACACAGTCAATCAATCAGGGAATTGTAAGCGCGCTACTCACCCGTGAGGGTCTCAAGGCGCTGAGGGGGGGGGGGTCCGCAGATCTGTTTAGCCGAAGAGCCAGGTCTTGAGGGTCTTCCTGAAGGTGTTCAGGGAGGGGCCGCGTCTGATGTCTCTCAGTCACATTTATTGAATTCAGTATCATCATTAAAATGACTAGAATCACAGGAAAATGCTTTAAGATTGTCTAAAGTGAGAATTTTTTAAAAGGAATTATTCAATTCTAAGTTAGGAACGGGAATATCAGTGACAATAGATAAACTATCATTTGATGGGTCCAATTTACTGATGATCGTCCTGTCCATATATGGACTTCGAGGCAGATTGCTGATGTTCATGATTGGGCACACTTTGTAATTGACCAGGAATAAGGCAGATGAGTCAGAATTATTGTCCCACGTGTCAATGTAAGCCAGTCCTCTGCTTTCCAAGTTCATGTTTTACCATAAAAAGATGAAGCTCATGGAAACTGAAGTTGAACAGCCGGTTTTCGAGTTAGTATCCAAATTCAAATGGACCTGGAAGGAAATATATCTTTAGTGGGGTAATCTTTGACTTACCTATGTTACCTTTGAAATAGTTCCATCCGACTTGGAAAGTCATAGAAAATATTTTCTCGCAAAGTATCAGCATCATCCATAACTGTTTTTCTTCACCAATTATATTCGAGTGTCTGCGTTTGTATAGACACAATTAAATAGGCAGATGTTTTTGACTCTTTTGGCCTGTGTGCTAGTGCAATGCTTCTATTTTTCATTAAAGTCAGCCACAGGATTTCTACCACAATGTTTAAATGTAAATATCCTCACAGTTTCGGAGGAGTGGGTCTCCTAGACATCCTCATTCAGCCCCATATTTCGACCATACCATGAAGGATTTGGGGTCATAAAAAAGGTTTTTAAGATTCTCATGGCTGGTCTGCAGCCAAATTCCAAGCCAAGCTATTTCTGAAAACTATAGATGTAGAGGAATCCATGGTGGTGTGGCTTGTGTGAATCCCAGCACACATTCTTACACGGAATGCCCTGCAAATGTCCAAATATGAGTGACAACTAGACCTGGGCATAATTTTTGTTATGCATGCATAATTTCGTATAATCTCGGGAATTGTGAAAATTACACATCGCTCATGGTTACCACTCAATCGACCCAAAGGAACAGGCTTATGAAGAAGTTGAGGGAAAATTTGAGGCACATGGAATGGGAAGGGATGGAAAATAGTAGGCATGTGTCTGCTGTAGGGCATGGGCTAGGGAAACATGGACACACCTCCTCTTCTTCTTCCCTTAATTTAAATGGCTGAGGAACAGAGCCAAAAACATAGAAAGGTGGATAATAAAACAATTGGAGGCCCAGTATTAGGAAGGAGCAAGTAAGGCAATGAAACCATAAAAAGCAAATGCTACAGTTGTCATTGAGGAATGCCCTTGACTTACCACTCATCATACCAGGCACGTGCTCCTACTCCTCTTCCCTATGTTCCACCTCCTCAATATCGTTCTCAGCAGGCTCTAGAAAACAAGCCAAAGAATCAATTTAAAATGTGTACTTCTACATTTTAAAAACAAAATAAGCAACTATTGAAACCTAGAAAAGTTTTAATAATGGGGGATAAGCTAGGAAAGAAGTTAGAAAACATTGATTTAAGAAAGGAGAAGGGAATGGAGAGGAAAAATATAAAAGGGGTAAGAGACAATAAAAAAAAAGGAGGAAACAAGGGAAAAACAAAGAAGCCAGAATGAAGAAGGGTGTGGAAACAGACGGTAACATAAAAGGCAACACAAGGAGGTGCACAGGGTATACAGACACTCAGGGCCTGATTACAAGTATAGGTGCCTGGGTGGGGTGCCAAAATGCATTCTAGCACCAATGTGTTTTTGATAGACTTTGTACTCATGTGTAGCACCCAAACAGCTGGATGGATTTGAATGAAATTTGGCAAGTAGATTATGGTGTGTAGATGATCCTTGTAGGTAGTACAGGTAAGTAGAGTAAGTACTTTTTAAGTTATATTTTATTTTAACAGTGATGTCTGTTGTCAAGGTAATTTCATGAAAGTGTTGTGGTACCTAGTGATGGCAAGTCATTGTGTTTGGCAAATGACTGCCTCTCCAAAAGATAAAGCAGCAATGTTGTTTAAGGCCACTTTCCCTGTGTTCTGGGTTATGGTTTGGATATAGGTAAGTATTAGTTTTAATAATTATTCCCTAGCTATTACCACTTAATTAAAGTAGTCATAGGTAGGAAAAATGTATTTATAGTTTCTATATATTTTGAAAAAATGTCAGAGTACTGTGGTACATCCAAGGATCTACCAAAGTATTGCACCATTTTTTTAAGAGATAATATACATAAACAATTTGAAGTAGCCCATTGGCTGCTACCTGTCTCATCTTGTAACACTCCTAAATTCAGTATTTAGGTGGCACCCCAAGACCTGAACAACAGATTTGATGGACAAGAGAAGACCAGGAAAACGAAGACCCGCTACACAAGAATTGATGCTCTGCTGCAGAAGAAAAAGGTGCTAAACCCTGCCTGATGCCTGCATGATTCAACATTGGCTTCCTGCTGTGTCATTCTGAAACTGAAAGGACTCCAAGAACTCCGGAGCCCCTCCAGCCTTCAAGAAATCACTGAGAAGCTCCCTTGGAGTAAAGGTATCATTCCCCTTCACACCGCAGGCACCGATCCCATGAAGTCCGATTTGTCGACTTGCTGCTCCTCAATGACTTCGACACAACACTGAAGCAAGAAAAAGTGTAACAGCTCTGGAGGGACAGATCTGTCTGCACACCAAGTTTGGAGACACCGAGACCTACTAGAGCTGCTGTGTACCAATACCCGGGGTACAAGACCCCCAGCGGCAAACGCCAAGAAGAAAAGTCCACACTGAACTCTTAAAACCCCAGAAGCAGGCACCCATTAAGGAACATTTAGACACCCAGCTATCCCAAGAGCGCCTCTCCAAGTTGCCTACTCCTGACCGCGAGGACATCAAGATGCATGACACCTGGCTTACCTGCTCGCTTTGCACCCAGCCCCAGCACTGACCAACCAGCTATGCTCCCGTGGTCCCCAAGCCCTTGCGAACTCCTTGCTCCAAGGAAACCCACCAGACTTATCTGTAAGTCCTTCTGTGCAGTGTATTTTCAAGTGGCCCCCTTCATCTTTGCAGATAACATCCATACAGAACTCCCAGTTTAGGGATAGCAATTGGAGGAGTACTTCTTGGGTTTGACTATAGACCAGTAAGTAGTGGCCCAGCTATGCATCCCAGATCAGCAGTGCAAGTAAAAGTAAAATTTGTTCCCAAGTACACACACAACAGGTAGCTAATGCTAATGAATGAGTAAGTTTTGTTATGATCCAAATATCCCATGTGCAATATTTGTCAACACAACATACCACAGAGAGTGAAACATCATGTTTCCACCAGGACTGACCAAGAAATACTAGTGATGATGCAACAAGACAATAGTAATAGTTACCCTAGTTAGCAACAGTGCTTATGCCAGACACCATATCTAGACCCAAAACACGGATGGATGTGGGAGTGTTCCAGGAGGATAGAACGCCATGTCATTCTTGATGATCAGAGGCGGGGATGTGGAACCGTGTTTTATTTTATGTGGAATCCATCTTGTCTTGATCACGTTTTGTGATATTCAATGATGACAAGGCCTGAATATTATGTACAGAAGTAGGATGACCTCACATAAACTAATGTATCCTACTAGACTAAACAGCTTGTAATGCAAGGTTTGCTCAAGAACACCACTCATGACATGCATTGTCTCGCTAGCCCAGCAACAGCCACCACTAGTATGCCATATATAGGTATGATCAAGTGTCTTCCTTTGACCAGACAGGTATTGTGCAAATACTGTCTACTGACGCACAGGTAGCTGGCCTATGGAAATCATATGCCACTATATTGTATCACGCTGGTGGCACATATCATTGTCCTCTCCTGATTGGTTCTATGCTTAATAAATTGTGTAATGTGTACTGTCTGATCAACAAGGCATGATGTATTTGTTCATAATAATGAAGAAATGTCCTTGTAACTGTGTCTCCATTAAATATGTATTAAAAACACCTTTGTGGTTTGCAGGCATAAAAAGCCAAACCAGAGTTCCGCAAATCGGATATTGGGCTACCCAGTCCTTTGTCTCCATGCACACGAATATATATAAATTTGCCTATGAAGCTTTGACGGAGTCTGCGTGTCTCTTTTTAAGGTTCTAAACTGTAATACACTATATTTTACAAATACAATGTACTACAGTGTATTTTTATTTTTCACATATTGAATTTATTATAAAAAGGTGTATGGAGTACCGTGGAAATACTGAGAAATTACCATACAACTTAAAAACTATTTATAAAACATACATTTCTTTAAAAAAATTGAACTTCCTAGGTACTAGCGTTGCACTCCCTAAGCATATTCAAATATGTATAGAAAATGTAAATGAATTTATGAACACATTAATAAAGTGGTAATAGGTAAGGAGTAATAATAAAACCTACTACTTACCAATAGTGAAGGCTCTAACCCAGAACACAGGTAGAGTGTATTAAAAAATACGTCTGCATTTTATTTTGTTAACAAAAGACACACAATTGATGGACGGAATGCAGAGCAAATCAAAACATTCACCCCCAGTCAAGAGATCTGGGATAAATCCATCATTCTTTTGCTCACCATGTCACCCCAGTTTAGACCTGGCCATATGCAAATCAGTCTTGACCCTGTGCCTCATGGGAACAGTCCAGCCCGAACTGCCAAGCCAGGTCCTCCCTGGACCAGAAACAAGCATCCTAGGACCGGTTTCGGGGTTTCACCCCTCATCAGCCAGGATAGCTTGAATCCAGTGGCACAGTGAGCCAGGGACCCACGTGTGGGCGTACCCGGCGCACTTAGGGCGAGGAAGCAAAAGACACACAATTGATGGACGGAATGCAGAGCAAATCAAAACATTCACCCCCAGTCAAGAGATCTGGGTTAAATCCATCATTCTTTTGCTCACCATGCCGCCCCAGTTTAGACCTGGCTATATGCAAATCAGTCTTGACCCTGTGCCTCATGGGAACAGTCCAGCCCGAACTGCCAAGCCAGGTCCTCCCTGGACCGGAAACAAGCATCCTAGGACCGGTTTCGGGGTTTCACCCCTCATCAGCAAGGATTGCTTGAATCCAGTGGCACAGTGAGCCAGGGACCCACGGCTGGGCTGGACTGTTCCCATTGGGCACAGGGTCAAGACTGATTTGCATGTGGCTTGGTTCAAACTGGAATGGCATGGGGAGCAAAAAACGATGGATTTAGGCCCAGATCTCTGTACTGGGGTGAATGTATGACATTATTTTGCATTCTGTCCATCAACTGTTCTTTTTGCTTTTATTTTGTTAAGGCAGCCCTTGGCCAATTATATACTGCCTTTTCATCTGCATGTACAGCGTTATACCATGAACATACTGTGGTATACCATGGCGTAATATATAACTAAGAGTTAGATGTATTAATGTATTGCATTACCCTTGCGTAACGTATGGTCATGCATAGGCAACGCAATACTTAAGTCACATTTGACAAAGCAATACAAGGCCACCATGCTCGGCCCTGTGTTGCTTTGTGAATGTGGAGAGATGCAAGTCAGTGCAAATCACTGTCTTGCATTAATCTGCATACCATATTATACATTCCTGACAAATTTAATCTACATCCGTACGTCACTCAACTCTATGCCACTCCACTCTACAACACTCCAGCCTATGACACTCCACTATACCCCACTACACTGTACACAACGCCACTCAATGATATGCCACTCCACTCTACACCACTCTACTCTACCCTATTCAACTCTATGCCACTCCTCTCTCCCAAAACCTTACCACTCCACTCTGTCATTCCAGTCTATGCTATTCCACTATATGTCACTCCACTCTATGCCACTGCACTCTATGGTATTCCATTTTACACCACTCCAATCTATGCCACACCACTCTACCACACTCCACTCTACACCACTCCATTCTACCCCACTCTACTTGACACTATTCCACTGTACGCAACTGAACTGTACGCCACTCCACTGTATGCTATACTACTGTATCCCACTTCACTTACCCCTCTCCCCTTGATGCCACTCCACTGTATGCTATTCCACTGCATGCCACTCCACTGTATGCTACTGCACTCTACGCCACCACACTGTATGCTATTCCACTGTAGGCCACTCCAGTGTATGTTACTCCACTGTACCCCACTCCACTCCATTGTACACTAATCCACTATACGCGAATCCACCACTCTATACTATTCCACTGTATTCAACTCTAATCTATGCCACTCCCCTCTATACTATTCCACTCTATGCCACTCCACTGTCTGCCACTCTAGTGTACACCACTGTACTGTACGCCACTCCACTGTACGCTACTCAATTCTATGCTATTCCACTGTACGTCACTCCACTGTACACTATTCCACTCTATGACACTCACTTTACCCCTGTCCACTGTTCATTACTACAGTCTAGGCCACTCCACAATACATCACTGCACTGCTACTTCAGTGTATGCTACTCCACTCAATGCTATTCCAGTCTATGCCTTTCCATTGTATGTCACAACACTCTACGCTATTCCACTGTATGCCATTACACTCTGTCACTCCACTCTACAGTATTCCACTGTACGCTACTCAAGTCTATGCCACTTCACT
Source organism: Calotriton arnoldi (assembly GCA_963921515.1). Taxonomy (NCBI): domain Eukaryota; kingdom Metazoa; phylum Chordata; class Amphibia; order Caudata; family Salamandridae; genus Calotriton; species Calotriton arnoldi. Next base: position 1,026,565 of record CAWUFW010006430.1, on the reverse strand, counting down.
GTATTCCACTCCACTCTATGCCTCTCCACTGTATGCCTATCCACTCTATGCCACTTCACTGTACATTTTCCACTGTACATAACAGCACTCTGACACTTCAGTATATTATTTTCCAATCTATCCCCCTCCGCTGTACGCCACTCCAGTCTGTCACTGCACTCTATGCGACTCCACTCTATGCTACTCCACTCTATACTATTCCACTGTACACCCGTCCACTGTACAACACTTCACTCTGTGCAATTCCACTGTTTGCCACTCCACTGTACGCTACTACACTCTATGCCTCTCCACTACATGCCACTCCATTCTATGTTACTCACTCTACGCCATTCCACTCTACCCCACTCCACTGTACCCTACTCCACTAAACGCCAATGTACTCTATGCTATTACATTGTATGAAACTCCACTCTACACCGCTTCACTCTAGGATAATTCACTCTACTCCACTCTACTGTACATCACTCCAGTGTATGCCACTACAGTGTAATCCACTCCACTATACGCTGCTCCACTCTATGCTTTTTCAGCCTACGTCACTGCACTTTACACCACTCCAATCTATGCTATTTCACTGTATGCCACTCCACTTTATGCCACTCTACCTTCCGCTATTCTACTGTATGTCACTCCACTGTATGCTTGTCCACTATCCCCTACTTCACTGTATGCTGTCGCACTCTACCCTACTCAACTGTACGACACTCCAGTCTAGGACACTTCACTATATGCCACACCACTACTCTTCTCTATGCAATTCGAATATATGCCACTCCACTTTACGCCATTCTACTGTATGCTACTTCACTGTATGTTGCTCAACTGTACACCACTCCACTATACGCTATTCCACTGCACACCACTCCACTCTATGCCACGCCACCCTATAACACTCCACTGTATGCCACAACACTCAATGCCATGACACTGTATTCCACAATACTCTACGATATGATACTTTATGACACAACACTGTATGACATGGCACTCTACACCACTCCGGTCTTTGCCACTTGAGTCTACTCCCCTCTGTGAACCTCTACTCCACTGTGCGACACACTACGCCCCTCCACTCTGCTAAACACTACTCCACTCTATACTACTCCCTTGTACAACACTGTACTCCAGTCTATGGGCCTGATTTAGATCTTGGCAGGACGACTGTTGTCCCTCCGTGGCAGAGTATACAAGTACTCCACAAAGCTGACAATATCCTGCCCGCCATATTTAGATGTGTGCTGGCTGAACCGCCGTCTGCATCAACAGACTGTTTCCCATTGCGTAAGTGGCGCACCGTTGCCAACGCAGACGGCTCTTCTGCTGGCTAACAGTACTCCATCGCCCTTAGGCCAGTGGGTTTGCACTGAGCCTATTTAGATGTCCCTGTTGTGCTGGTGTTGCCCTAGCTTCGAGGAAGTCGATTAAAAGAACACTATTGAGGCTCCAACGGGCTGGTGGAGTCCTGAGAGGTTGTAATCATTAGTCCTACTTTGAATAAGAGGCACTTGATATTCGCAGACAGACTAAAGAATCTGCATTTTGGCTGCCCATCCCCCCTCCTGTCCTGAAGAAGACCCACCTTGACGCATTTTACTTTTGCGCTACCAACAGGGTCGAAACGTCGACGTACTACATATGTCTGCACAACGCTCAGGATCACCGTTTAACTTGCCAATGAATCCTGCAATATATGTGCTAAAATAATAAGGATAAACAGAAATTCTTCTCCCCTCTCTTGAATGCACGTTTAATTGTCTTGTATATAGTGCACTATCAACGACACCTATCACCACATGTCACTTTTTCACCAACAGTCACTTATTCTCTATTGCAATTGAATTGTAAATTGCGACAGCCATGAATATTTGATATCCATTTCCAAATACAGTATTGAATACTAATATTGGTGTGTGTTATGGTATTTTATTCCCTTTTTTCTCAAATTATTGGTATGTGTTACAAGTAAGCTGTTGCTACTTACGTACTCTAAGTAATTGAACACACCGACAGAACCAATTGTTTTATTTAATAAGGTGTTGCCCTAGCAGCGGTTTGCTGATGTTGTGAGTCCCTGGTGGAGTGGAGACTGGCAAGTACTACTCATTAATATGTCAATACACATATATGTTGTTTGCTTCAAAAATATATATATAGTAAATGTGTTATGCCCCTTTTTTTACATATTGCATTGCAAAGACAACACACACACTATTGAATGCACAACCACAGGTATCACAAGGGCAACACCCACAAGCACCACAACAACATAAATGTTTTTAAAGTGTTAATACAGGTGTGTTCATGTTACCTTGATAATTTGTAAAATGAACATGAATGCATCACATATTTTTTAATTTTTTTTATGTAAGAGCATTGAAAAATACTTGAGGCTAAAGCAATTTTCTACACACTATTCATAGTAAGACAAGTGTAAAAGAAGCTTACCTTACATCCCAGTGACAATTCCGTTGATTAGCATCATGATCAAGTAGTAGCAGCAAAGGGAGGACCTAGACAATGAGGTTCAAGATGGAAAAGGGAGTGGGAAACAGAAAAAAAGGTACGTTTCTACCTCATTTCCTTTGATTCTGCTAACTCAAAGTAGGAGGTATCCCACAATTTCCTTGACAGAAAAGCACATCGTGATTGGCCCAGTGGTAATCTTGGCTGGAGTCCTGCTGACAGGTGCTTTTGCCTATGACGCCGTCGAAGCGGGACAAATTTACTGGTGGAGTCAGCAGCTCTTGGGCGGTCTTTCATCCATGTACCTGCTAACATCTAAATAGAGCGGGAGGACCGCCTAGTTGCTGGCAGTGAAATCGTGGAAAAAGCAACAACGAGACCAATTCTGCCAAGATCTAAATCAGAAGTTTGATGTAGTGGGTGAGTGCTGCCAAGGTTCACGCACAATGGGACATGATCCAATTCTTTGTGAGGCACGAACCTGTCAAGTGGTTCACCCAAGTACCGCCGAATTGAAGGCAAATAAGGAGTTCTCCTTTTGACCGCAAAGACCATCTCGCTCCCATTCATACCTTTGGATGGTGCGTCTTGTTACGGACATTACCGTCGTTATTTTCACCTCGCATTTCAAGACCGCTTCTATGCCTTAAAGACAACTTGCCTTGAGAAAGCCCTTGGCACGCCGGCCACACGGGCGAAACACGTGTCGGCTTTTCAGTTGCTCTCTTGTATTTATGATAATAAATAAATACAAAAAAGATATTGAAAAACAGTATTAGACTTTGGGATTCATTTTTCACAGGAATCCATATATATACTTAAGGCGCAAACCAGTCATATCTTGAAAACAAGATCTAAATCAGGCCCTATGTCACTATACAACTCTACTCAATGCCACTCTACCAGACTGCACTCCACTCTACCACACTCTACGCAACTCCATCTATGCCACTCCACCAGAATTTACTACACTCTACTCCATTACACACTACTCCACTCTATTCAACTTCCCTCCACTGCTTCATTCTACGTCACACACTCAACAGCACTGTATGTCACTTGACTCGACAGCACTGCTTACCACTCCACTGTACCATACTCCACTCTATCTACCTCACTTCACTCTTCATCACTGTATTTCACTCTATGCAACTGCAGTCTACTCCACTCTACCACAGTTTCAGCTAAAAAGCCTTTGTCAAGTTGGAAGTTTTGTATCAGCAGTTACAGCTACCTGAGATTACTATAACTTTAGCCCCCGCAATGCACTGTTTATGACCTCACATATTTAATCACTCATGACATATATGAATCAACAAAGTGCCCTGAAGTATTCGGAAGGGCACACGACTTGAAGTCCACCATCCGGTTTCTAATTCTGGCTCTCCACAGTGTCCCTCAGTTATCTATTGCTGCCTGACGCATTTCGATGCATGGCGCATCTCATCAGAGGCTTGCTTGTCAGCCTGACAATGGAATCGGCTCTCTTTTATTTCAATTAAAAGCATGCATATGCAAAAGTTCTGTTGCATGCTGGGAACTGGAGTTCCTTTGAGAGCCAAACAATATTCCCTGAGTGGGTTCCCATTGAAAGTGATATTAAAAGCATTTAATTTGTCCTTAGTAGGATTGGGGTCACGGTGGAAAGTTCTATACTCCGGACTTCAAACGCTGTAATGCCGAAGACCAGTTCGACGGCACAGCCTCTACTTTCACATCATGGAGATGGTGCTCCACCCACAATGAGGCAGCCGCTGGAAACATGAATCAACAAAGTGCCCTGAAGCATTCGGAAGGGCACACGACTTGAAGTCCACCATCCGGTTTTTAATTCTGGCTCTCCACAGTGTCCCTCAGTTATCTATTGCTGCCTGACACATTTCGATGCATGGCGCATTTCATCAGAGGCTTGCTTGTCAACCTGACAATGGAATCGGCTCTCTTTTATTTCAATTAAAAGCATGCATATGCAAAAGTTCTGTTGCATGCTGGAACTGCTTTTAATTGAACTAAAAGAGAGTCATTTCCATTGTCAGGTTGACAAGCAAGCCTCTAATGAGATGCGCCATGTATCGAACGCGTCAGGCAGCAATAGATAACTGAGGGACACTGTGGAGAGCCAGAATTAGAAACCGGATGGTGGACTTCAAGTCGTGTGCCCTTCCGAATGCTTCAGGGCACTTTGTTGATTCATGTTTCCAGCGGCGGCCTCGTCGTGGGAGGAGCACCATCTCCATGATGTGAAAGGAGAGGCTGTGCAGTCGAACTGGTCTTCGGCATTACAGCGTTTGAAGTCCGGAGTATAGAACTTTCCACCGTGCCCGAATCCTACTAAGGACAAATTAAATGCTTTAATATCACTTTCAATGGGAACCCACTCAGGGAATATTGTTTGGCTCTCAAAGGAACTCCAGTTCCCAGCATGCAACAGAACTTTTGCATATGCATACTTTTAATTGAAATAAAAGAGAGCCGATTCCATTGTCAGGTTGACAAGCAAGCCTCTGATGAGATGCGCCATTCATCGAAATGCGTCAGGCAGCAATAGATAACTGAGGGACACTGTGGAGAGCCAGAATTAGAAACCGGATGGTGGACTTCAAGTCGTGTGCCCTTCCGAATGCTTCAGAGCACTTTGTTGAGTTATATATATATATATATATATATATATATATATATATATATATATATATATCCTACATAACCTACTGGCGGTTGCCAGTAGGTAGTTATAGTTAGGACCTTGTTTCTATTCAAAAAGCATTTTTTCTTTTGCCAATATCTTCGGCGCAGTTTGACGAATCTTCATGACATTTTCAAAACTAATGGTTCGCTCAGGTCAGCTCCTTTCCTGAAAGTTTCGGGGTGATTCGTCAAGCGAGGGTTGAGAAAAAAGGGGGGTACCAAAACGCGTTTTCCCCATGTTAATTTCCATAGGAACTTTAGACAAAGCTACAGCCCGAACTGCTGAACGGAATTACACCAAATTTGGCAAAAAGGTAGGTCTTGGTCCAGAAAGCATGCTTTTTTTTAAAATGGTGTAAATCCGTTCAGTAGTTCCTGAGAAATTAAAAAAATAAAAATATCAATATCTGAGGGCCAAGGAGGGTTCGCGAACCCTCCCGTGCATGAGCTTCATTGCTATTGGCTGCCAACACTCCAAACCAGAAAGTATTGGCAGCCATCTTGTGACTCTGTAAAACTGAGTCACAAGAAATCAGTTAAAAAAAAGCATAAAAAACAAGAAAAGGGGGCAATGTAGAAACACCCTGGCCCCCTAGGCCTGCACAGGGGGTCCCACAAGGACCCCCAGGGCCAAAAAAAGCATATTTTTATAAATAATTTCGGCCAGAATTTGCGCTGGGTGCGCGAATCTGGCCGAATTAATTATAAATTCTAAGCGCGGGCTCCGCGCTATGTTTGTTTGCCCCGGGTGGGCCAGGTCCCGGGGGCGTTTAAGATGCTTTCTGCAGAGTTCCATGTGTGCATTTAGCAGGTGCGTGCTTACAGTAAACAGTCATTGTGCCGCACCCCCTACAGTCTCCCGGGCCTCTTTTGTCCTGTAGTGAACGGAGAGTTCCTATTGAAATGCGGGTAATGCGGCTGTCTCTTTTCGAATTGATATGCGAATGGAGCTCTGTTTTTCATATTCAGAATGGGGAGGGGGTGTGTGTGTCCATCCAGAACCGCGCAAGCAAGTAGCACGGTTTACCTAAGACGAACTGGAAGATAAGGGATTTGCCCTGGATCAGGCCATTTGGGCAAGTAGTGAAGGCACTTTAGAACTCGACTACATGGCCATTTGCCGCCTGAACAATCTAGTCCCAGGCCTGCAGCTGCAGTATCCACAGAAAAATTTAAAAACACATTGACATTTATTTAGCGTTTCATACAATGCAGTTCTATCCATTTCTAAGCACTGTAAATAACAAGCGTTACAGTGCTTATAAACTGATAAAACTTGCTTTTATCCATTGCATTGACACTTAATTGGGGTTGGTACGAGTCCATCTAAGTGGATAGTAATAACTAGCACTAATTCTAAATGGCCTTGTTCTCCTGTTCATGTGTATATTCAGCCTTCGACATAGTATGGTGACCTTTTTAGTCGAAAAGCGTCCACTTAACGTGCATGGTCCCTTCATTGTAAACCTGTTTTTCAGTTCCCTTTGAAAGGATGTGAGTGCAATATGTGTGATCTGTCCGCTAGTGTAGATGCATGGCATTACGATGTTTTAAAAGGTGGTCAATTTTACGAAAAGGCTTTCGATGGAAATTAAACGCGCTGAAACGTTCATGTACGCTGCTTCCTACACCCCTTATAGGTCGCTCACTTCTGAGATAACAGTGGGGTAAACAGACAAAATTCAAACCATCTCAAACAGATGATCGAATTCACACTTGTAGGCCCAGCAGAGGTGGCAGAAGTGCCCCTCTTGTAGGTGTTTAGAGTGACACTAGTGGAGGTGACGCGTTGAAGTGACACCAGCTTATCTCCCGAACGCCACAGCAGAGGGCAGTCGAGCACGAGTGTGGTTCCCATCACTGACTGAAGAGACAGAATCACACCAACCATCCAGTCCCCTGCGTGGATGGGCGCCAGGCCCAGACAGGATCCTCACGCGCCTTTCTTTATTCCATGTACAGCAGACAGTGGCAGAGGGCGAGTGTGAATGTCATCTGTGGCAAGCGGTGTCAGGCAGGGCGAGGCTGAGGGCGAGTGTGAATGTCATCTGTGACGAGCGGCGTCAGGCAGGGCCAGGCTGAGGGTGAGTGTGAATGCCATCAGTGGCGAGTGGCGTCAGGCAGGGCCAGGGTGAGGGCGAGTGTGAATGTCATCTGTGGCGAGCGGCGTCAGGCAGGGCCAGGCTGAGGGCGAGTGTGAATGTCATCGGTGGCGAGCGGCGTCAGGCAGGGCCAGGCTGTCTGCTCTCTTCCTGTCTTTACTCTCCACGCACAGCAGGTGGCAATGAACACACGCAATTCCAATTCTTGGTGGGGAGACTGGAGCCCTCCCACCACAACCCCATACTGGTCTGTGGGACTCATCACGTCATATCCTGTATGTATTCCAAGCACACGCCGGTGGCAGAGTGCAAGAGTGATTCCCCCCTGTGTGCCCCAGAATGCAGACCTTTCCTCCAGGTTGGTGCCGGCAGGCAGGCAGGCCCGCCCAGAGAGCCTGCTCACCTCTTTCTAAATCAAGGATGACTACAGAATTGGCAGAAATAGCTTATTGTGATATTTAGCAAAGCCCTTCCCTGCACAGGATCATGGCATGGGGTGGCAGTGGCATGCACCAGGAATGGCAATCTGAGGAGTATTCACTAACCAGGCCTGGTGTCTAACATGTTTTTTCAAATTATGAACAGTGCATTGCCATCAAAGATTGGAAAGAGTGGAGTCCCCTTCTCCTATAACTAACATGCTGCTTCACTCTGTTTTACAGCCCTACAGCAGACCCTCAGACAGCGACTGTGCACAAGAGAACAAGGCGCTGCCGCTCTTCAACCACCCTGTCAGGTATGTATCCAGTGTCTGTGCGCCAATATCCCGAGGTGTATGGGTTCCGCTCTGGTGTCATCTATAATCATGTCACATGGTTCTACGTCAGACATGTACAGGTGCACCCATGAAAAGTACACACTCTTCAACGCTTATACACCTGAATGGGCTATGGATATTTTGAGCACAGGTCCCTTTCATGTTTAATGGGCTGCTCCCATATCACACCACCCACAATCCATTGCAAAGAGCACTGTGGAAACGTGCATGTGCTTCCATGTCCGTGCCAAGGACAGTGCAAGGAACCCCTAAATCAGCTGCTTTATAATGTTAGCCTATCCTGGAGCAGAGATGTAACTGGTATTATGAGACCAGTACATTATTGTCCATAATGACTATTTGAGCTACACAGCAAAACGGAATTGTCTCGGGTGCTCAAAAAAACTACATCTTAATGGCATTCATTTTATTGACCCTGGAAGAGTGAAATGATGAGTAGCCCCTCCCAAGAGTTCGATCCTGTCACCTGGTTGTTTTCTGGAGGGTGCATTGCTGCAAAGCCTTATTTATCTGCATGCTTCCATGATGATTTGTAGTGCATACAAAATATGTACACTGTTTATATTTCCTCAGCCATAATGTGGACGCTAACATTGTATTTTATTCTAAAAGTGGCATGTCCATAACAATCTTTTCTTTATTTTACAAACTTTTCTGGCCCAAATCCAAGACATTTGATTATTTATACCATAATGGGGAGATGATGTTGAATAATTTTCCTGTGCAAGCCACCATCAACTCTTATGAAGACTCTGACTCCGAGGATGAAGAGGAAGCAGAGGAGGAAGAGACCGAGGGATTGGCCAGGGAATCAAAGCTCTCTACTCTGACAGGAGTTGGTCAGCAAACATGTTTTGCTTGCCACTCGTCTACAACATGCCTGAATTGAACTCAGCTGTGTCATAACCCTAAAAGCTGGACAAATGTGATGGTTCCAGAAAGAGGGCAGTAAAGACCACACCTAACTCCACATGTGGGTGCCTGGAATGTGTGATGTGTTTTCTGCCTGACATGTAAGTGAGGGCAGGAGTGTCTAGTTTGCTAGCAACCTGAAAACATCCAGCTCAGAACAGGCTGTAAATGAGAGCTAGCCCTACAGTGGCAGCCATGTTTAATCCCAGGCTTCAATTCATGGGCCAGTAGAGCCAAAAGGTCTTCTGTTGTCATAGCACCCAAAGGCTCTTGTGTCCGATGGTGCATGGATGTAGCATTGTAAATGAACACAATGTGACAAATACGGGTCTTGTTTCAATCTTCATAATATTGTATTCATTTATGTGCATGAGTTTGATGGTCGATAGTGACAGCGAATGAAGTATATGCTCATTTATTGCAGGCAAAATCTTTCAATGAGAAGCAGTGATATTTAATTCCTTAAGTGGGCAGAAATTGCAGATTAAGACCATGGAGACCTTGGGTCCAAGACCGCAATCTGTAGGGTATAAAAGTCTTCCTTTACAGCAGGCAAAACACTCTAAATTTAACTTGCTCGGAGGGAGGTGGTGTTCAAGTGAGGAAGCCAGTTCTTTCTGATTTCATCCCTTGGCAAGTGTGGAATAATATTATCCCATTCCCTGAGGATGCGCATGTCCGCCAGTTGGCACATACAATAAATGCCCCTTGTAAATTTGTCATGTATACATTTTTATGTTACCAGCAAGGCATGCACACGAGTGTCTGGGAAGCAGTCAACTATGTGGAGTCATGCATTTGATCTTTCTCTGTGTAGTGCCACTGATTGTACATACTGTATATAGCCGTCTTAATTTATATTTTAGAATTTATGGAGACTTATGTATATACTTCTGTAAATACAAATATAATTTTAATATAATAAAAGACGTTGTTGTGTCTATACATTTCTGATTGCATATATTACATTGAAACGATCAGATCTGCTCAAACTGGTGATTGTACATGCCAATATTTCCAACATGACAGCTCTTGGCTATGTGCAGGGAAACTGACTAAAAAGCTGATCCGAAGTCACCTCCCACCCATGTCCCCTCTTCAACCAAACACAGCCCTCCAGCTACCTGCTCTGCTCCTATTGGCTCTAGGATTGTCTTCTCAGACCTCTAGGCTCTGTTCTGACCTCTCTCACCCATTTGCAGAAACCCAGCTATATCCCATTTTTTTGGAGCTATTTGCAGTTTTTTTATTTCTTATTTTTTTTATTAGGTGTCTATTGTATTTATGGTAGACAAACTGGCAGCTGAGGTACTTAATATTCTTTCCCATTTGCTTTGTACACAATGTGTGTTTTTTTGCACATAGCAATTCAACAGATCAAGAGGACCCAGGGCAGTAGCTTCACAGATGGACCCTAAGCCAATGGCTAAGGAAAGGTGAAATGGGTTCTGAACGGTGGTAGGGGGAGTGTGGAAGTGTACCGAAGATGAAACCTCCATTTTGGTTCTTACAGTAACTGATTTCAGTCACTGCTGATCCTGGTAAAAAAATACAAAATGAAGATTTTGCAACCAACATTGCTGGTAGTATTCTAGGCTGGAACAGGGAGAAGTGGTATAGTGTTTAACATGCCCACTTTGGGCCCTATTCATAAATCTAGTTGCATACCTAGTTTAAATGTAGGTGTGCACATCAATGCATTTGCAAGGGATAAGCTTCAATCCCGAAAAACTGCTTTTTACATTCACAAATGGGATTAACAAATACAAAAATTCTACCAGTATGGTAGAATTCCTAGATTTGTGAATTTAGTGTTTGGTAGGGCTTGTGGCATAACAGTGAGGTCCTGCCTGAAAAGGTATTAACCAAACACAAATGGTGACAGTCGTTTATGTTGTCGCACTTATGGATGAACACTATTACGTTTGATATGGAAGACAGTATCACTATTTAAAAAAGTGTAAGTGATGCTAGACCTTCCATGTTTCCCTGTCACCCAAATCTGAAAATGATTGGCAAAGGTGAGGTACTAGCCACAGAGTTGCCATCATTCCACATGCTGGAGTTTGTATTCAATTTGCAACAAGGCAGCACACCATGATTTTGAAAATGCAATTAAGTCATTTACAGTACCGAACTATACAAAACGCACATTATGATTAGGTTTATGTAAACATACATAAGATTTACTTGATACGAAGAGTCTTTTTTATCTTAATATTACATTGAAACACCAGGTAGACAAATTTAGCAAAATGTAGCAGCTGCAGCAAGCATTGGCCATGATAATAGGTATGGCTTTATTATGGTGCACTCTGCACTAAACAGGCTCATCACTCACATGGGCAGTCTTTTCTTTTACTTTTGGTGTATTAAAATTAGGAGCGAGAACCAAGAGTCTGATATCTCTGGCATGTGAAGGGACATGTAGGGTTGGAGATAGGATATTCAAAACAAGTGCCTTATGTACTATAAAATCCCTCAAACCAAGATCAATTTATTTACTTGTAACCTGTGGAGGAAGTCTAACTGGGATGTAGCAGAATTGTACTGAAGCATATTAACTATCAGATGTGGCAGATGCATTTTGCACAATCTGAAGGCAATAAAAATTACATTCAGGTAAGTCAGGCAAGACTCTATTCCTATCATCCAAACAGGATGAAACAGCTGCCTGGATCACCAACCTCTCCTTTCAACTCAGAGGCTTAAAATATGTTTTCTTCGGCTCTTCAAAAGGAAAAAAGGTGTACCAGCAAGCTTGTTGACCTGTGGGTAGAAGAAGAGAGCCGCTTTGAGATTAACACCAGCATTTTTGGTCATAGTAGACAGGACTGGGAGTGGGTCAATAGCCAGTGACTATCAAACAGAGGTCCAGGTCTAAGAAGGATTCCTTAGAGCCAACACCACAGTTTTATCCACATTCAAAATTAAAAGTTTATTAGTTAATTATTCACTATCCAGTGTTTTTACGTTTTAAAGACAAAGTACTTGAATTCATACATAAGTAAGCAAAATTACAAATGTACACAATGAAATCGAAAACTTTGTGGCACCACCTGAACTAGAGGCCTGTGTAAGAAGGTTTCTTAACCCCTTGCACGCTTGTTTCAGCCAATGGCCAACACACGCACACTCTCCCCGGTGCGTCTGTTGGCCATTGGCTGATTCCGGGGAGGGCTGAAAAGGCTAAATCCTTTTTTTTTTTTTTTGATGAGTCCTTTTTTTTTTTTGATAGAGGAGATGCGGAATCACTTCCGCATCTCTCCCCGCCCATCTGTGATATCAGCGCACCATGAGGATCGCTGATGTCAGTTTCCCCTCAGGCGAAGACTCCAGATAAGAGCTTGCTCTGTCAACTGTAGGGTTTGGGGGGGCCACGATGCAGCCCTAAATGTCAGGGAGGCATTCTTGGAGAGAGGAGAGCCTCCTCTTCCCATCAATGCCTTCCTGGCTGTGAGGTGCAGCTATGATCCACAGCCAGGAAATGCCACTAGACTGCAGGGAGTTTATCTGGTGAGGGGTCGGCTCTTGTGGTGATGGGCTGCCCGTCGCCCCGGGGTAAATATTTATTTATTTTAAAAATGAGTTTTTCTCCTGGGGATGTGATCGTGCCCCCCTGTGAGATCCATTTTCTTTTTTTATTGTAAATGTCGTTCCCTTGAGGGCTGCGATCGTCCCCCAGGAAAACCACCCATATATTACATTTTTTTAAATGTTGGGTGATATATATGGAGAGAGATAGAGAGAATCTCTGTATATATATATATATGATCATGGTCATGTGATCAAGGCAGGTGAACTGCCGAAACGCGTCATGGCGGAGCTATTTTCTAAGTAATAAAAACAAAATAGCACTTACTTTGGGTCCACTCTCGTTTGTCTCCTGCAGATGGGATCGTGTTGAAGAGCGAGGTTTTTCTATACATATATATATATATATATATATATATATATATATATATATATATATATATATATTCACTGAAAAACCATAGGTTTTAGGGACAGTTATAGTTACTTGGACATTGCACTCGTACAAAACCCGTGAAATTCCCCGTTATAGTTAGTTCAGCTAACTATAACTCGCGCCTCCCATAATGCACTGCTGATGACGTCACATATTACATCACTCATGACATGGTCAGTGACATCACTGATGACATCACTGATGACATCTCAAATGACATCACTGATGACATCATCCAGTGACTGTGTGTTTCTGTAAAGTTTAAATATTTTTAATATATATAGGAAAAGACGTATTGAAGAATGAGTGGGTGTGTAAGTGTCTGTATGGATGATTTAGTAGGTGCGTGACTGACTCTATAAGTGAGTGATTTAACGTATCTTACTGAATGCATGGGTTAGTGACTAAACTGGGTGAATGTCTGTATCCGTCTGTCTGTTGCTGTGTAAGTGGCTGCATGTGTTTGTGAATAGCTAAATGAGTGTCTATATGAGTTATTGAATGCTTGTCTGAGTATCTGTATGGGTGCCTGAGTGTTTGTGTGGGAGGGGTGTGTGCAACTCTGTGCATAGATGTGTGAGTGGGTGATTCACTGGGTGGATGGTTTCAAGAGTGCATCTGTGATAGACTGTATGGGTGGGTAAGTGTGTGTAAGAGTGTGTTAGTGAGTGAATGTATGTCCCAGTGGTACATGTGTGAGTAACTACATATGTGAAAGGCAGTATATATGTGTGTTGGAGTATATAAATAGCTATAAGCAAGAGTGAGTGATTGTGATAGTGGCTGTATGGATGAGTGTGTGCTTGTATCAGTGATTGTATAAGAGCGTAACAATGTGCTACTATTTGTATGAGTAAGTGAGCTGGTGTGTGTATAACTGTATAGGTGAGTAAATGGCAGTGTGTTTAATTATTTGCATGACTGACTAGGTGTCTGAGTATCTCTATGGATGAGTGGCGTTGTTTGAGTGTCTATATAGGAGTAAGAGTGCATATGATAGTCCTGTACTGAGTGACCGTAAGTATGAGTGACTGTACGGGTGAGTGAGTGGATGTGTGTGTGTAGACCTAAGAATCAGTGAGTGGGTATGTAGTTATTGGTGTTGGAGTGTCTATGGTTTTGCGAATGGCAGTCTGTAATTTAGAGTGGGTGTATCAAAGATTATATTAGGGTGTGAGGAGGTGCATCAGATTATCACGTGGATGATGTCATCAGTGATGTCATTTGAGATGTCATCAGTGATGTCATCAGTGATGTCACTGACCATGTCATGAGTGATGTAATATGTGACGTCATCAGCAGTGCATTGCGGGGCGCGAGTTATAGTTAGCTGAACTAACTATAACGGGGAATTTCACGGGTTTTGTACGAGTGCAATGTCCAAGTAACTATAACTGTCCCTAAAACCTATGGTTTTTTCAGTGAATTTCAAAGGTTTTTTAAATGCTAATTTGTAACTATAACGTGTCTGAAACCTATGGTTTTTTCAGTGAATTTCAAAGGTTTTTTAAATGCTAATTTGTAACTATAACGTGTCTGAAACCTATGGTTTTTTCAGTGAATTTCAAAGGTTTTTTAAATGCTAATTTCTAACTATAACGTGCCTGATACCTACGGTTTTTTCAGTGAATTTCAAAGGTTTTGTAAATGACAATTTTTAAATGTATTAATTGTTATATTAATTTTTTTCATACTGATTTACTACATTTTTAGAAACATTTTTTTTTACATATTTTATTTTTAAATTACATTGTAATTACATTATACATTACATTACAAAAAATACTTTCTCAGAATGAATTACTTTAGTTTAAATACTTTGCACATAGGCAATAGACTTTTAAGTACAGTAGTTACAGTTGTTGCAATGGGCAACACATTTTCAAACACAATGCAACATTCAGCTCAATGTGAATTTCTAGTTAAATGCAATTAGTTACTTTATGGATTACTTTTCTAACCACAGGACTGGATCCTAGATTCAGTCCTGGGACATCTCCTGTAAACAGTTGAGTAAAAGCGTTTTGGTTACAGTCGTGATTTTTAAGGAATATTATTGTATTTTAAAAGTTGACACTTAGAAACTTGTCCTCATAGAATCACCAATGTTATCCTATGGAAGGAAATTCACTTAGCAGGTAAAAACTGTTATCGTTACTTTTTCTTACTCAGTGTTGGATCCTGGATCCAGCACTGGTGCATCTCCTGTAAACAGTTGAAAGAATGCGTTTAAGTCATACAGGTGATTTTTAAGGAATATTTGTAGTTTGTAAAAATCAACACTTTGAAACTTTTTGCTGAAAACCAGACAATGGATTCCTATGGAAGAAAATATAAGTTACTGGTAAGTACGGTTAAAATTACTTTTCAGGGTCAGTGCTGGGGTAAAAGATGCAGCACTGGGTTCTCTCCTGATAACAGGTGAGTAAATCGGAATTCGTATTTCGGCTGATTTTAGAGGAATATTTTAAAGTTCCAAAACTCCACACTTAGAAGAATTTCCAAGTGATAACAGGTGAGTAAATCGAATTCGTATTTCGGCTGATTTTAGAGGAATATTTGTATGTTTCAAAAATCAACACTTAGAAGAATTTCCAAGTGAAACCAGTCAATGTTAGCCTATGGAAGGAAATTCAAGTTACTGGTAAGTACGGTTAAAATTACTTTTCAGGACCAGTACTGGGCTGAAAGATACAGCACTGAGGTCTCTCCTTATAACAGGTGAGTAAATCGGAATTCGTATTTCGGCTGATTTTAGAGGAATATTTGTATGTTTCAAAATCAACACTTCGAAACTTTTTCAGCAAAAAGCAGGCAATGATATCCTATGGAAGGAAATTCAAGTTACTGGTAAGTACGGTTAAAATTACTTTTGAGGATCAGTACTGGGCTGAAAGATGCAGCACTGAGGTCTCTCCTGATAACAGGTGAGTAAATCGGAATTCGTATTTCGGCTGATTTTAGAGGAATATTTTAAAGTTCCAAAACTCCACACTTAGAAGAATTTCCAAGTGAAACCAGTCAATGTTAGCCTATGAAGGAAATTCAAGTTACTGGTAAGTACGGTTAAAATTACTTTTCAGGATTAGTACTGGGCTGAAAGATGCAGCACTGAGGTCTCTCCTGATAACAGGTGAGTAAATCGGAATTCGTATTTCGGCTGATTTTAGAGGAATATTTTAAAGTTCAAAACTCCACACTTAGAAGAATTTCCAAGTGAAACCAGTCAATGTTAGCCTATGGAAGGAAATTCAAGTTACTGGTAAGTACGGTTAAAATTACTTTTCAGGACCAGTACTGGGCTGAAAGATACAGCACTGAGGTCTCTCCTGATAACAGGTGAGTAAATCGGAATTCGTATTTCGGATGATTTTAGAAGAATATTTGCACAATGGTGAAGGGAGGGGCGGGGCCTGAGGTGACATCTGTGCAAACGCGCCCGTGGCGCGTTTTAAGTTGGGGATTAAGTCCCCTTGAATCCTGAGGGTCCCTAGGGGCCAACTAGCCCACCAGGAACCTCCAATATGCGCCAGGGGCTGCGTTGCAGAGACGTGTAGAGAGGCCACACCCTTTTTACACCTCTCTGCAACGCAGCTCTGTGGCGCTTTCTGGATGTACCTGTTGGGCTAGTTGGCCCCCAGGGACCCTCAGGATTGAAGGGGATTTAATTCCCCATCTTAAAACGCGCCACGGGGCCTGTTTGCACACATATACACCTGAAGCCCCGCCCCCTCCCTTCACCACTGTGCAAACGCACCCCGTGGCGCGTTTTAAGTTGGGGATTAAGTCCCCTTGAATCCTGAGGGTCCCCGAGTCCAACTAGCCCACCATATACCTCCAAAAAGCGCCACAGAGCTGCGTTGCAGAGAGGTGTAAAAGGGGTGTGGCCTCTCTACACGTCTCTGCAACGCAGCCCCTGGCGCATATTGGAGGTTCCTGGTGGGCTAGTTGGCCCCAGGGACCCCCAGTATTCAAGGGGAGTCGTTCCCCTCTGCAAACGCGCCAGGGGCGCGTTTGCAGAGTGGTGAAGGAAGGGCGGGGCCTGCGGGCCCGATCGTTTTTATTTTTTTATTTTTTTGTCCCCTGAAGGGGGGCTGTGTGGCCCCCTTCCTTTTTCCTGTTTTTGGGCCCTGGGGACCCCATCCCCCAGGGCCTTACCCTTTTTTAAATTTAATTTAAAAAAAAAAAAACGGGAAGGGCCGCGTGGCCCCCTTCCTGGGCCTGTATTGGCCCCGGGGACCCCATCCCCGGGGCATGGCCTTTTTTATTTTCTTGGGAGGGGGCTGCGTGGCCCCCTCCTCAGGCCATTTAAGGCCCCGGGGACCCCATCCCCCGGGGCCGGCCTTTCCATTTTATTTTATTTTTTTTGGGGGAGGGGGCCGCGTGGCCCCCTCCTGGGCCACTACTTGCCCGGGGACCCCATCCCCCGGGGCTGGCCCTCTCCGTTGGGGACTGTGGGGGGTCCCCAATCCCCCACAGTCCCGCCGGCTCCCACGTCCCTTGGGAGCCGGCATTGCTGTTCCACATGGGGAGCAGCTGACATGCTGCTCCCCATGTGGAAAAGCAATCAGCTTTGGATATTGGAAGAGAGAGCAGGTTTCCCTGCTCTCTCTTCCAATATCCAAAGCAGTTTGCTATGGCAGGACGGGAGCCGCGAGGCTCCCGTCCTGCCATAGCAAACTACAGTGTCCCGGGTACGCACCCGGGACACTGCAGGAGCGGCCCTGGGGGGTGGCGGTCCCCAGGGCCATCGGCGGCCCCCCTCCCTACATCAGCACAGCCCCGGGGAGGTGGTGGTCCCCGGGGCTTCGGGGGTCCAAAACGGACCCCCATTTTAATTTGTTAGTGCCCCGGGAGGTGGCGGTCCCCGGGGCGTGTGGGGGCTGGAGCCCCCACACAGGTTGTTTAATTTTTTTAAAAAGCCCCGGGAGGTGGTGGTCCTCGGGGCTGCGGGAGGCTCAGAGCCCTCCCGCACCATTTCTAAAAGAAAGCCCCGGGGGTGGCGGTCCCCGGGGCTTGAGGGCCCTTTGAGGCCCCACACATAAAATTAAACCCCTCACCATGCCCCCGGGACTTGGGCCACCCGGGGGCAAAATACTAATCGAAGCGGGAGACCGCGCTCGATTTTTTCGCCAGGATTCGCGCACCCTGAGCGCATCCTGCCGATTTAAAAAAATATATATATATTTTTATTTTGCCCCAGGGGTCCTTGTGGGACCCCCTGAGCAAACCTAGGGGGTCAGGGTGTTTCTACCCTGCCCCTTTGTGCACTTGCGCACTTGTTTCTGTCCCTCGGTTCTACCGAGGACAAAATGGCTGCCAACATTTCCTGAATCGGAATGTTGACAGCCAGCTGACAGCCAATTAACATGCAGCTCGTGGATCGGGACGGTGCGCGCAGGGTGCGCTCAGGGTGCGCGAATCCTCCGTGCCCATAGATATATATGTACTTTTACTTTTGATTTTCTCAGCAACTACTGAACGGATTTACACCATTTAACAAAAAGGGTTCTTTCTGAACCAAGAACTACCTCTTTGCCAAATTTGGTGTAATTCCGTTCAGCAGTTCGGGCTGTAGCCGTGTCTAAAGTTTCCTATGGAAAATTGCATGGGGAAAACACGCTTTGGGACCCCCTTTTTCTCGGCCCCCGCTTGACGAATCCCCCAGAGACTTTCAGGGTAGGAGCGGACCGGAGCGCCCCACAAAGTTTGAAAATTTTGCGAAGATACGTCAACCGGCAAGAGAGTTATTTCAAATAGAATGTCGCGGATTTCCTATGGATAATAGGTTGTAACTATAACTATCTACTGGCGACCGGGGGCAATATTGTGCTGTGGCCACGGAAGATGTATATGGATGAAGCCCTTTCCCAACTTAACGATAAGAACTGTTATAAAAGAGGCAACATGCAGTGTGTAAAACAAGCGCAATATGATTATCACTCTTCCCTCCTAGCTTGGAAAAGTGCTGGTCTCTTAAGCACAGACGAATTTAAATTTTTGAAAAACGACTATCCGGAGCTTGCAGTAATTTATTTTATACCTAAAATTCATAAAAAAACTCTGAGACCGCCTGGCAGACCGATCTTCTCCGCTTGTAATGGTCTCATGGAGAACACGTCAAAATATGTAGACTATTTTTTGCAGAGTCATGTGAGAAACCTGCCATCGTATCTTCAAGATACCGGGATTTTTAAGGAAGATTAGCAATATGATCTGGGACACTGAATGCATTCTAATCACAATGGATGTTACGTCGCTATATACTAGCATACGGCATCAGGATGGGATTAAGGCCATCGAATATTATCTAAATGGGAGACCGATGTGCTTTTATATGCATAACAAAATGTTATTGTCAATGATCAAAACTTGCTTAGAAAATAACTACTTCCTTTTTCAGAATCAGGTGTACCAACAAACTAGGGGAGTGGCTATGGGGGCGTGCTTCTCCCCTAGTTATGCTTGTCTCCACATGGGGCTCTGGGAAGAGCAGGTTCTTAAGATCAAATATGCAGAAATTATGAGTAACCATGTATGTCATTGGTATAGATATATTGATGACCTGTTCCTGATTTGGAGAGGCCCTGAACATCTGGCACTCCAATTCATCGAACAGATCAACTGCAATGATCTCAACTTGCATTTCTCAGCGCAGTTAAGTAGACAAAAAGTGTACTTTTGGATGTTGAAGTATATATCAGTGATAACAAAATCTCAACTAGGATGTACAGAAAACCAACAGCCGGCAACACAATATTACATGCTAGCAGTCATCATCCCAGACATCTCATTCAAAGTATACCCTATGGGGAAATGCTGCGAATTAAGCGCATATGCAGCACCCCTGATGAATGCAAATTGGCCCAGCGAGAAAGCAAGCAACGGTTTATTTCGAGAGGTTACTCCGCTAAGGTAGTTGACAGAGCGATTACCAAGACTGGCAACATTCAAAGGGAGGACATGCTTTTTACAAAGGCTGTCCATCGGAGCCCAACTAAAGACAACACCAACCCAGTAACACGAATGATTTTAACATATAATAAGCAACATCAAATCATTCGTAAAATATTTAATAAAAACTGGGGCCTAATACAAAATGATCCAATACTGAGGGAACATGTATCTAGAACCCCGGATCTAGTATTTAGGAAAGCTCGGTCCATGAATGATATGTTGGTAAAAAGCAGTCCAGAAGTTACCAATACTAAAAATTGGTTGACCTCCCGAAGAGGTTTTGTGAAGTGTTCAACATGCAAAGCATGTAAACATGCTAACAGTAGAACAACATATACTAGCCCATTTAGAACTGAGGCAATATATATTAATAAGCTGTTGACATGTAAAACAGAATATGCTATATATGTGCTGGAGTGTCCCTGTGGTCTGTGTTATATTGGTAGTACCAAATTGCAGGTCCACAAGAGGATACTCCAGCACATAAGAGCTATTAATAACAGTGACCCAGCATATCCTGTCGCAAGACACTTCAAGGACACACATGGTAACAATCCAGAACATCTACAATACTATGTGATTGATACAATCCTACCTTTACGTAGGGGAGGTAACCGAGAATCACAATTACGGCAACTTGAAACCAGGTATATCCTGGAGTTAGACACAAAGTTTCCGTCAGGTCTGAACTCCAGTGAGGATTTTTTTACCTGTTTATAATGAAAGCCAGCTTTATTTGCACTATTTCTCTAACAATATTTATTTTCTCTATATTTGTATAGATTTTAATCAAAAAGTTTCATGTCCATGTTCAGTCTGTTTTAATAATATGAAAGAGATGCCTCCTTAATCCTTTAAATTTTATTAACACTTATCACTTTTTGAGCCGTGACCGGTTCGAGTGGGTGGCACATTTAGCACTAGCACTTTATGTTTTTAATATGAGAATGAGTTGCTATAAGGCCCATTATGGGCATTATTAGTTCAATAGGCATTAAACCAATGGAGGACTCATTATGATAGAGCTCTAGTCTTTCTAACCGGGTATATACCGGTATGTTTAGGGCCATCATTAAATTGTTTACAGACGGTACATTCACCTTTAAACTGTGAAAATATTTCCATTTATGGTTTCATCATGTACGCTATTACTTTTACATATTTTTATAAACTTTTATGAAAATATAGTTTGTACTAAGCGATTTAACACAAAATGTAATGAATTGTTAAACTTTTTTTCAAGTATAATGGATTTAAAAGTTTTTTAGTGATATGTCATTTCGTGCTGTAAATATAACAATAATATAATAATATATATATATATGTGTCCTAATTCCAAAAGGAATTGCGATTGGTCAATGATATTATCATGCCTTTGAATCAACTCCTCTATGTCTTTTAAAATTTTGTCATGTGTTTGGTCACGAGACTATGCACGAGCACTTTAAATGTTTGGGACACTTCGCATGCGCGTTATGTGAACAAGACCTCTTGAAGGTCGAAACGCGTCGTGGCAGAGGTGCGTGGCAGCAAATAAACACTTACGCACTGCAATTGGGTCAATTTTCGTCTTTTGCCTCTGGAATGGAAGGTGTATGGCGAAATTCTGGGATATATATATATATATATATATATATATATATATATATATTACCTACTGGCAGTCACCAGTAGGTAGTTATAGTTAGAACCTTGTTTCTATTCAAAAAGTGTTTTTTCTTTTGCCAATATCTTAGGCGCCGTTTGACGAATCTTCGCGAAATTTTCAAAACTAATGGTTCACTCAGTGAGCTCCTGTCTTGGAAGTTTCGGGGTGATTCCTCAAGCAGGGGCTGAGAAAAAAGGGGGGTCCCAAAACGCGTTTTCCCCATGTTAATTTCCGTAGGAACTTTAGACAAAGCTAAAGCCCGAACTGCTGAACGGAATTACACCAAATCTGGCAAAAAAGTAGGTCTTGGTCCAGAAAGTGTGCTTTTTTTAAATGGTGTATTTCCGTTCAGTAGTTCCTGAGAAATTCAAAAAATAAAAATATTGATATCTGAGGGCCGAGGAGGGTTCGCAAACCCTCCTGAGCATGAGCTTCATTGTTATTGGCTGCCAACACTCCAAACCAGGAAGTGTTGGCAGCCATCTTGTGACTCGGTAAAACCGAGTCACAAGACAGTAAAAAAAAGCATAAAAAACAAGAAAAGGGGGCAGAGTAGAAACACCCTGACCCCCTAGGCCTGCTCAGGGGGTCCCACAAGGACCCCCAGGGCCAAAAAAAGCATTTTTTCTTTTTATAATTTCGGCCGAATTCGCGCTGGGTGCGCGAATCCGGCGGATTTTTTTTTTATTTCAAACAAAGCACAGGCTCCCATGTTTTGTTTGTTTTAAGCCCCCGGGTGGGCCAGGTCCCGGAGGCAATTCATAATTATGGTGCTGGGGCTTTGCTGATAATGTGCGGGTGGCATACGGCCCCCCCGGGGACCGCCACCTCCCTGGGTTTAAAAAAAAATAAAAAAATTGCATGGTGGGGCCCCTCCACGCTGCCCCGGGGACCGCCACCTCTCCGGGGCATCCATAATTATGTGCGGGGGGCCTCTTGGCCCCTCCAAGCCCCAGGGACCGCCACCTCCCTGGGGCTTAAATATTAATAAAGAAAGTGTGGGGGGGCTCCTGCCCCTCCCCACACTGCCTCGGGGACCACCACCTCCCCGACGCATCTGTAATTATGTGCGGGGGGCCTTGCCACCTCCCCTGGGCTTAAATATAAATTTAGAAGGTGTGGGGGGGGCTCCTGCCCCTCCCCACACTGCCATGGGGACCACCACCTCCCCGGGGCAAACTTTAATTATGGGTGGGGTCCGTTGCAGACCCCCAGCCCCGGGGACCACCACCTCCCCGGGGCTTTTCATACGAAGGGAGGGGGCCGCGCGGCCCCCCTCCTGGAGCCCGCCTTGGCCCTGGGAACTGCCACCCCCCAGGGTCGGCTCCAGCAATGTCCCGGGGTGCCCACCCCGGGACATTGCTTGGGGAATTAAGTCCTCTAGATCCTTAAGGGTCCTTGGGGGCCACGCCCCTTTTTACACCACTCTGCAAACGCACCTCTTGGCATACTGCTGGTGGGGCGATGAGGTCCTCTTGTGTCTTGAGGACCTCAGGACACAAGTGGACTTCATCCTCCGAGTAGCAGTGCACCAGGAGGTGCGTTTGCAGAGTGGTGTAAAAAGGGTGCGTGGCCTCAGACCACTTTCAGCAATCCAGCTGTGTTGGGCTTACTGTAGGTACTTGGTGGGCTAGTTGGCCCCCAGGGACCCTCAGGAGGCAAGGGGACTTCATCCCCCAACCAAGAGCATGCCAGGAGGTGCGTTTGCAGAGTGGTGGAGAAAGGGGACATGGCCTGTGTCCACCTGTCAGCAATCCCACTATCTGGGGCATACTGGAGGTATCAGGTAGGCTAGTTGGCCCCTAAGGAACCCCAGCAGCAAAGTGGACTTTAATCCCCATCCAAGAGCGCGCCAGGGAGCGTGTTTGCAGAGTGGTGGGGAAAGGGGGCGTGGCCTGCTATGAGAACTTAGCAATCCTGCTGTGTGGAACTTACTGGAGGTAATAGGAGGGGTAGTTGGCCCCCAAGGTTGTTCTTGGGGGCCAACTACCCCTCCTGTTACCTCCACTAAGTCCCACACAGTGGGATTGCTAAGAGGTCTTCAGAGGCCACACTCACCTTTCTCCACCACTCTGCAAACGTGACTCTTGGCACAGTACTGGTTGAGCGATAAAGTCCACTTTACTCCTGAGAGACTTTGGGGGCCAAGAAGGCCTCCTGGTACCTCCTGTAAGTCCTACGCAGCGGAATTCCTGAGCGCTGGTTGGAGGTCCAGCCCCCTTTCTCCACCTCTCTGCAAACGCGACTACTAGTTAAAGAAGCATTTGCAATGTAATAGGTTTCACATTTGCGAGAGTTAGAGCTATTGTAAAAGTGTTTTACTAATGTTTCTTGGAGTGGAATGGATGTAGGTTGTGTGTAGTGGAATTATGTGGTATGATGTGCAGTGAAATTATGTGGATAGACTTTGACTTTGATGTGGATAGAAGGTATGTAGTATTTAGTATATAGGAATTATGTAGAGTGGGGTTATGTGTTATGGAGAGTAATTATGTGGTATGGTAGTCAGTGTTGTGGAGTGGTAACCTCAGGTTTAGTCTTCCTCATTTCCGTTGAAGCTAAACTATAAACTCAATGAGACAAAAAAAAAGAAGGAACCACTGAGGAGCACTTCTGGACCTAGTCAGAGGTATGAGCAGGGCCAATGGAATTATGCGACTGTTTGGCTGCACCAACTTTCGCACAATTATACATTTTCCGCATAATCCATCATCCGCTGCATAACTTTGTTTCTAGCTCAAACTGTTAAAACGCTACCAAAAATGCAGCGACAAGTGTCACAGCGTGGTGGAAGGCCCTTTACAAACCTAGAATGGCCACCTGTTACATATTGCTAATTGTGAGTGTTTAATTGGTACTAATGGTGTGCAAACCACTCTTGCTTCTTTCTGCGCCTCTCTTGCCACTTTCTGCATTTCTGTTGCTTCTTTCTGCAACTTTTTTGTTTCTGCACTTCTTTGCCTCTTTCTGCTCATCTCTTCCACTTTCTGCACCTCTCTTGCCTCTTTCTGTACCTCTCTTGCCTCTTTCTGCATCTCACTCGCTTCTTCCTGTACCCCTCTTGCCTCTTTCTGCACCCCTGTTCCCTCTTTCTGCACATCTCCTACCTCTTTCTGCACTTCTCTTGCCTCTTTCTACACTTCTCTTGCCTCTTTCTGCACATCTGTTGTTTCGTTCTGCACCTCTGTTGCCTCTTTCTGCACTCCTCTTGCTTCTTTCTGCACCTCTGTTGCTTCTTTTTGCACTTCTCTTGCTTCTTTCTGCACTTCTGTTGCTTCTTTCTGCACCTCTATTGCCTCTTTCTGAACCCCTGTTCCCTCTTTCTGCACCTCTCTTGCCTCAGTCTACCCACCTGTTCCCTCTTTCTGCACCCCTTTTGCCTGTTTCTGCAACTCTCTTGCCTCTTTGTGCAGTTCTCTTGCCTCCTTCTGCACCTCACTTGCCTCTTTCTGCAACTCTTGCCTCTTTCTGCAGTTCTCTTACCTCCTCCTGCACCTCTCTTGCCTCTTTCAACACTTCTCTTGTCTGTTTCCACACCTCTCTTGCCTCTTTCTGCAACTCTCTTGCCTCTTTCTGCACCTCACTCGCTTCTTTCTGCACCCCTTTTGCCTGTTTCTGCACCCCTCTTCCCTCTTTGTGCAACTCTCTTGCCTCTTTCTACACATCTCTTCCCTCTTTCTGCACCACTCTTGCCTCTTTCTGTACCTCTGTTGCTTCTTTCTGCACCTCTCTTGTCTCTTTCTGCACCCTTCGTGCCTCTTTCAGCACCTCTGTTGCTTCTTTCTGCAGTTCTCTTCCTTCTTTCTGCACCCCTCCTGCCTCTTTCTGTACCCCTCTTGCCTCTTTGTGCACCACTGTTGGTTCTCTCTGCACCTCTTTTGCTTCGTTCTGCACTTCACTTGCCTATTTCTGCACCTCTCTTGCCTCTTTCTGCACCTCTCTTGCCTCTTTCTGCACCTTGCTTGCCTCTTTCTGCACCTCTGTTGCTTCTTTCTACACCCCTCTTGCCTCTTTCTGCACCCCTCTTCCCTCTTTGTGAAACTCTCTTGCCTCTTTCTATACCTCTCTTCCCTCTTTTGCACCACTCTTGCCTCTTTCTGCACCTCTTTTGCTTCGTTCTGTACTTCTCTTGCCTCTTTCTACACCCTTCTTGCCTCTTTCAGCACCTCTGTTGCTTCTTTCTGCACTTCTCTTCCTTCTTTCTGCACCCCTCGTGCCTCTTTCTGTACCCTTCTTCCCTTTTCCTGCATGCCTCTTGGTTCTTTCTGCACTGCTCTTGCCTCTTTCTGCACCCCTCTTGCCCCCTTCTGTACCTCTGTTGTTTCTTACTGCACTGCTCTTGCTTCTTTTTTGCACTTCTCTGCCTCTTTCTGCACCCTTCTTGCCTCTTTCTGCACCACTGTTACTTCTTTCTGCACTTCTCTTGCTTCTTTCTGCACTTCTGTTGCTTCTTTCTGCACCCCTCTTGCCTCTTTCTGTACCCTTCTTTCTACACCTCTCTTCCCTCTTTCTGCACCTCTGTTCCCTCTTTCTGCACCTCTGTTCCCTCTTTCTGCACATCTCTTGCCTGTTTCTGCAACTCTCTTGCCTCTTTCTACAGTTCTCTTGTCTCTTTCTGCACCTCTGTTGCTTCTTTTTGCACTTCTCTTGCCTCTTTCTGTACCCCTCTTGACTCTTTCTGCACCTCTCTTGGTTGTTTCTGTTCTGCCCTTGTTTGTTTCTGCACCTGCCTTACAAATTTCTGCACCCCTCTTGCCTCTTTCTGCACCCCTCTTCCCTCTTTCTGCACCTCTCTTGCCTCTGTCTGTACCCCTCTTGCCTCTTTCTGCACCTCTCTTCTCTCTTTCTGCACCTCTGTTACTTATTTCTGCACTTCTCTTGCCTCTTTCTGTGCCCCTGTTGCTTCATTCTGCACTTCCCATGCCTCTTTCTGTACCTGTCTTTCCTCTTTCTGTACCCCGCTTCCCTCTTTCTGTACCTCTGTTGCTTCTTTCTGTACTTCTCTTGCTTCTTTCTGCACCTCTCTTGCTTCTTTCTGCACCTCTCTTCACTCTTTCTGCACCCTACTTCCCTCTTTCTGCACCTCTCTTGCCTCTTTCTGCACACACAGGGCTACTTTTAAACTGACCTCAGGCTCAGCAGTGCACACATGCAAGTGCAGAAAAGGGCTGCTGGCCTCTAAACTGCCATGCCCTATTATATGCTAGGGACTTAGAGGTAGTTTTAACCCCCCTGCCCTATTATGTACTAGGGCCTTACAGGGGAGGTCATTCCAATCACAGGGGTACCGCAATCTGTAGTGTGCCCTAGTGTATGTAGGTGTTTTCACTATATTCTAAGTGTCTTTCAGCATAGCACTGGCTCCGGGCCTGGTTAGGCAGAGCCCAGGGTCCATCAGAGTCAGTTACCACCAGTACCAGTCAGCAAAAAGTTGGGGGGGTGCCCAGGGCACAGGATGACTTTGCAATAAGGTCTCTTTCTGTACCTCTGTTGGTTCTTTCTGCATATCTCTTGCTTCTTCCTGCACCTTTCTTCATCTTTCTGCACATGTCCTACCTCTGTAGGCATAGTTAGAAATTAGCATTTAAAAAACCTACGAAATTCACTGAAAAAAAGCATAGGTTTCAGGGACGTTATAGTTAGAAATTAGCATTTAAAAAACCTTAGAAATTCACTGACAAAAACACAGGTTTCAGGGACGTTATAGATAGTTGGACATTTCACTTGTACAAAACCAGAGAAATTCAGCCGTTATGGTTAGTTGAGCTAACTATAACTCGCGCCCCCGCAATGCACTGCTGATGACGTCACATATTACATCATTCATGACATGGTCAGTGGCATCACTGATGACATTACTGATGACAACAAACTCATAATGAAAACAAGGGCTCTTTTTGGAGCTTACCCTATAACACAATACTGAATCTAATTTTTTTTACACATACATATTTTTTTTACATTTTTTGTGGATTCGCGTACCCGACGCAAATCTGCAAAAGCATGAATTCAATGTACTACAACACAATACACTTTTCAGGTTTAACTATTAATTTTTAATTGTATATATTTTTAACAACTCTATCAATTGTAATCTTCTCATTAACTTCAATCACAATACCTCTTTAGAACAACTTCACAAATACAACACTTCCTTCTAAATTATATACTACTAAATTATTTATTTGAGGTGAATTCGCAAATCCAACGTGACGTTACATGGGGAGCCGCGCTGACAGCCGCGTTCGGGTCGCGACTCCAAAATAGAAAGAAAACAAAAACACCCCACTTCCATTATTCGGTATTCGCCCCGGGGACCCCATCCCCTGGGGCATTACCTCTCTTCATATTATTTATAAAAAAGGGACGAGGGCCACGTGGCCCCCCTTCCCTCGGCCACTATTGGCCCCGGGGACCTCATCCCCCGGGGCCTGCCACCATTTTTTTTTTTCAATTTTGGAGGGGGGGCCGCATAGCCCCCCTCCTAAGCCCAATAATGGCCCCGGGGACCCCATTACCCGGGGCATTGCTTCTTTTTTATATATATATATATTTTATTTTTTAAAGTACGGGCTTCCCAGGGCCACTTTTGGCACCGGGGACCCCATCCCCCAGGGCCTGGTTTCAACGTTGGGGACTGCTGGGGGGAGCCCCAATGCCCCTGCGGTCCCAACTGGCTCCCCACCTCCTGCGGGAGCCGGCATTGCTTTTGGGCAAGGGGAGCTGTTAACATGCAGCTCCCGTTGTCCAAAAGTGATTCTGCTTTGCTTCTAGGAAGCGAGAGCAGGTTCCCTGCTCTCCCTTCCAAGAAGCAAAGCAGTGTTTGCTATGGCAGGGCGGGAGCCGTTATCCCGCCCTGCCATAGCAAACTGCAATGTCCCGGGGGTGGGCACCCCGGGATATTGCTGGAGCTGGCCCTGGGGGATGACGGTCCCCAGGGCCATGGAGGGCTCCTGGAGGGGGGCCACGTAGCCGTCCTCCCAATGTAAAACATAGCCCTGGGGAGGTGGTGGTCCCCAGGGCTTGGCGGGCCCGCGAGGCCTCCCCATAATTAATTAAGCCCCAGGGAGGTGGCGGTCCCTGGGGCTGCAGGGGGGCTGCGTGCCTCCCCATGTAATCAAGATCACCCCGGGGAGGTGGCGGTACCTGGGGCTGTGGGGGCCTCCGCAGGGCCCCCACATAAATTTTACAAATACCCCCGTGACCTGGCCCAGGGGGACGGGAGACCGCGCTTCGTTTTTTAAAAATGTTCTCGGCAGGATTTGCGCACCCAGCGCGACTTCAACTGAATCTTTTTTTTTAAATAGCTTTTTTTGGCCCTGGACCAGCCCTAGGGGGTCAGGGTGTTTCTACCCTGCCCCCTTTCCTACATTTATAACCTTTTTTTACCTTTCTGATGTGACTCGGTTCAACCGAGTCACAAAATGGCTGCCAACACTCCAAACCAGAACCAAGGTCGTGCTCTGGAGGAGTCGCAAATCCTCCTCTGTGCTCAGATATCGATATTTTTATTTTTTGAATTTCTCAGCAACTCCTGAACGGATTTACACCATTTAAAAAAAAGCACGCTTTCCGGACCAAGACCTACCTTTTTGCCAAATTTGGTGTAATTCCGTTCAGCAGTTCGGGCTGTAGCTTTGTTCAAAGTTCCCATGGAAATTAACATGGGGAAAACGTGTTTTGGGATCCCCTTTTTTCTCGGCCCCGCTTGACGAATCACCCCGAAACTTTCAAGACAGGAGCTGACCTGAGAGAACCATTAGTTTGGAAAATATTGCGAAGATTCGTCAAGCTGCGCCAAAGCTCATGTTTCCATAGGAAAGGCATTTTTTGACTTGAGTATATCATTGGTACCATTTGACGTCGAGGAAAATGTTGTTTTGCCCCGCATGCTATATTCGCAAATTTGTCATGATGTTCAGTGCAGCCCCGTGTAACTTTGTGATGAATTTTCAAATAAAAAAATATATATAATTACACACCCACCCTCAGTCTCATTTACACACCCACTCATACACTCATTCAGACACTCATGAACCCACTCACAGATCCACTCACAGACCCTCTAACACTCATGCACCCACTCACAGACCTACTCAGACAATCACATACCCACTGAAAGACACTCATGTACCAACTCACAAACTCACTCAGATACTCATGCACCCACTTAGAGACCCACTCAGTCACTCACGCACTCACTGAGAGATGCGCTTGGACACTCATGTACCCACTCACAGACCACTCACTTATATACCCACTCAGAGACCTGCTCGGACATTCACACACCCACTCACACACCCCCTCGGATACTTATGTACCCACTCACTGACTCATTCAGAGACTCATGCACCCAATCACAGACTCACTCCGAGACTCATGCACCTATTGACAGACCCACTCAACACTCATGTACCCACTGATAGACCCACTCAGACACTCATGTACCCACTCACAAACTCTCTCAGGCACTCATGTACTCACTAACAGACCCACTCACGGACTCATACACAGTGGCGGCTTGCCGAGGGAGTGGTGCGGGTGGTGGGATGGGGGGCAGGGTGGGGGTAGTAGACTCAGGCTTACGATGGACAGAACTCCCTCTGAGTGAAAAAAGAAATGGTGCTAAGACACAGCCCTGTCTCACCCTTCTCTCCACACTGAAAGGCTGTGTACATTCTCCCGTAATCCCGTATCTGGCCCTAGTTTTCGAACCTGTATACTAATACCCATATCGAACATAATTGTCCATAACTTAGAGTGGATGGCATAGTCAAAGGCGGTAGACAGGTCTACAAATCCCAAATATAAGTTCCCTCCCTTAATCTTAGTAAATTTTCCCAATAGCATACTCAGATTGAGACCCTGTTCTATTGTCCCAACCCCAGTACGGAACCCATATTCAGGTCAGACAATATACCCTTAGATTCAGCCCACTCTTGAGTCCTATTTAAAATAATACAGCCCCTATCTTCACTAAGGAGTCAAGCAGTGAGATCGGCCTATAGCAGGCAGGGTTATGTCGATCTCATTTTTTATAGATCAGTACTATTATTGATTCCGCCCAAGTGGGGGAGAAAACCTATATTACAACAGGTGCTTAAAAAAACGGTTAATACGGGTCCTCACAAAGCAATATTGGCTTTATACAGGTCCACTGGAATAGCGTCGGGATCAGGTGCCTTTCCACCCTTTACTAGCATTTAATGCACTGTTAACTTCCTCCAAACTAAACAGAATAATTGTGGAAGTTTGTCTAGAAGCTATATTATCATTAGGTTTGAGTGCCTGGACAGAATCTAATGTAGATGTTGGAAGAGGATAAATGCCAGAAAACTGTTTTATCTAGTCATCCTCTGGTATTGCAACACTGATCACAGGGCCAGTATCCTCTCTCAGTGGTGCAGAATTAACTACCTTCCAAAATGCACTGTTGTCATTATTAATACTTGCTTCATGTAAGGCATCCCATGCCTCTTCTCTTAACAGTATTTTCCTTTGTTTCACCGCCTGTTTATAGGCTAGTCTGCAAGATTGGACTTCAAATTTACATCTTGGGTTTTTATGTAATGCATCCTTTAGCCTCTTATTATCCCTAGTGCAAAGTGAGTCAACCCATCCAATTCTCTGCTTTTTGATTTTCCTAGTAATATGGAGGCTCTCCTTCACACACTGCGTAATTGCCAGAAAGGCACTAATAATCTCCTTGGGCTGTGAAGTATCATCTAGACAGATCTCAAAGGCTTCCCCTTTGCTGCAGATTAGTTGTTTTAAAAAACCCTCAGGGATGATCTGTTGCCACCGCAGGGAATTGCCATTGAGAGTAGCTAGCTTGAGTTCTCCAGTGTGGACCGAGCTGTAACTATGCTGTTTTCTAGATAGTAACATGGATGAGATTTGTACAGACTGCGGAAAAGTATCACTTAGTGGGATGGAATGAGTATGAAAATTAAAAGCATGGATAGCAGAATTGTTCGATAATAAGACATAATCAATGATACTGTTGGCATTTCTCCCATTAAAGGTACATCTAAATGGGGCATATGGGGATGAAATTTCATTCGAGAATGATACATCAAATTTGTATATGAGTTAATTTAATTTATCTCCATATCAGTTATGAATGAAATGTGTTTTGCCCACGTCATCTAAGTTAATCATACCACATATTTTTTCAGCATAATTGGATGTTAAAATCACCCCTCACAAAATTGAGAGGTTCTTCCTGCAGCTTTTGTCCAGACATTCCTGATCCTCATCCAGTTTATGTAGGTTTATTATTATATCACAACTTAGAGCATTATTATACAGATTAATCACTGCTAGCCTAGCCGGACCTGAGCCTTCGCAAACAATTATTTGATAATAAGGATTAACTAATTCTTTGGTTATTCTAACAGATTGTAAGTTATTAGAAACAAAAATACATAGCCCACCTTTTGCTCTACCATGTGATGTGATAACGGCAGGGACATAGTATGATCTAAACCCATTCATGTGCACAGGTTCCGTGAGCAAAGTCTCTTGGAGACAAAGAAAGTCCTAGACAAATTCTAACCATTCAGGATTATTAATTTTGTTCTGGAGACCTGCCACGTTCCGGAACAAAAATCCAACATTATCAGGGGAGATGTCGGAACAATTCTCTGCACAGTTAACTAGCGTGGTATATGTAATGGAGTCGGACCGCTACGGAGTCGAGACCGCTAAGGACCGCTACGGAGTCGACGCAAGCACGCAAGCGAGACCGCGACCGGAGCCGGAGTTGAGCTGTACTCTGGGCGCTGGGCACCGGGCGCCGGAGTATGGTTAGGAGTGCGGCATCGGTTTCCTGGTTTCCCGGTTTCCCGGTTTTGTTCGCCGCCGCTGCTGAATCTACCCCGGCCCCAGGACTGCCAGCCACGGCTGCAGGCGAGAGGAGCTTGTGACCCCCGTGAGCTCAGGTGAGAAGAGCTGTTCCCCCTGCACTGAGGAGGCTCGCCGTGTTGCGTGGGGGTCTATTATGGATTTGGAACTTCTGACAACAGGAGACCACTCCTCACAACGGATCATATATCCACCTGAAGTACCTTCTAAGCCATTGCTGCAAAAAACTCGAGAACAATTTTCGAGTATTGGGGCTCATCAACCAATCGAGGTACATGTAAAAATCAATAATCAATCATTAAAGCATATACAACATGTGGAAAAAAATCAAATTGATCAGGTCTCAGTAAATACAACACAAATATTGACTCCGCCAACACAGTCGCCTAGAATACAAAATAATATAACAAAGGATTCATTGGGAGGAGAAAATCCAAGCCCTCAAGGTACGGAATCCCAGAACATGGCGGTAGACACACTGGAACACAGGACACTTAACAGTAAAGATAACATACAAACTCACCCAATAGTAGAAAGTGAAAAAACTTCCAGCAATAGCCCGGGTAAGGACAACCTTTGTGAAAACCCTGATATCAATCATTCCGCAGTAGTAACTGACCCAGGAACTATATGGGATATCTTTTTTAAAACATCACAACTCACATTAGAGGCACTGAATTATCAATCAAATAAGATGGATGTCCAAGTAGACCTGCTCAATGTTATGGCAAAAGCAATATCAGGGATTGATCAAAAACTGGCTAATTTGAAAACATTAATAATACGGGCCCAAGCCTATGCAACTACATTAAACACAGATTGTGTCTGTTGCCCAACAATCGACAAATTAGCGACAATCCCGGAGGTCCTGTCCACCCTAATTGAGGACCTAAAAACAAAAGTAACTAATGCAGGTGGTAATAAAAGACTTGCTACATTCAAGCAAATTACTATGGAAAAGGATCCAAGAGAGGTCAGTACAAACACAAATACAGATTTAGTAATAAATAGTCAATTGATAGTAAATAGCGAAAAGCCGGACAAGGAAGGTAAGCAGGAAAATCAAACCAGCACTACACAGCCAAACCTGTCACGACGTATGAAGAAAAGACTAAGAAAACAACTGAAGTGCCAAAAGACTACACAAATTAGAAGAAGTTGGGGGCAGTCAAAGTATGTCTCGACAGAGCCAGTAACAAAATCGGCTCAAAATCAGGATAGGCAATTGAATAAAAAGCCATACCCGATTTTCACTAAGATCCAAAAACAAAACAAATCCCCGGGAGAAGGTCCTGCCACGGTAAACATCACAACTTCATTAACCTCATTAGCTACTCGAGAATTAGAGCACTTTGTAAAGGTGGAGGCAGCAAAGAAAGGTTCACAAGCCACAATTGAAACCTGTTTGGATACAACCGCTTGTGATCTTCCTAAAGAGACACCTTGTGAAGGAATAAAATACCTACAGCCTGCGACCAGTAATATATCCAATCTTCACAGAGAGATACTAGGCGAAGGAACAATACAGCTACAGCCTGTGACTGGCAAGACATTAAACTCTACCTACACTAGTAATACATGTAAAAGTATTTTTCAACACAATATAAATCAAAGGGTAGGCACAACACATTAAATAGGGGGAATTTATTAAGGCTTCTTCAACACATACCATCATTGTCTCACATAAAAAGTGAAGATATGGTCAGTGTTCAATTTGAACCAAGGGACGAAGATATCCCCCATGAAGACACTATAGTGACTTGGGTAAATCATCATATGTTAGAAGCGGTGCTCAGGGAAAAAGAAATCTTTAAAAATTGGGGGATTGCAATAATGGAGTCAGAGCAAGAAAAGTATCCGTTAATTTTACTTGAATTAGCAAATATAGCTAAACATACAAAGAAAGCAAAAGAACACTTGCATGGCATATTGAGAGGCACCTCGAAAATACAACCAGATCAGAACTATAAAAATGTTAGTATATCAGTAAGAACACAGGAGGACACGATCACCAACAGGACAGTAAAAGATGATGCACTACATAAAATCCAAAGGAAGGATCAATACAGCAGGACAGGTAGTGAGACACAGCGTTGTACTCGTTATTCCTGATGTTCAAGTGGTTATTTCTGATGTCTCGCCGATCCCACAAGAGCAGCCTACCACAAATCCCTCATTAGCGGAAAAGTCTAGCATTTCATGCCCCAACCAAAATAGAAAATCCAATCTTAAAATTGTTTCTTGGAACGTGGCAGGCATACATAAAGCTCTTAAACAAGCAACTGCAATAAATATACTGCAGGAAGGAGACATTCTATGCATACAAGAAACTTGGGCCACAGAGCCCATACATCTGGAAGGCTATGCCGGTTTCCATAAATTAGCAATTAAACGCAACCGGTATGGTAGACCATCGGGTGGGATTTCGATTTATGTAAAACACTTAAAACAGTTGACAGTAAGGAAGATAAAAACCGAGTCAGATATGTTACAGGCACTTGTAGTTGAGGGAAAAGGGAACAGAGAAGGTAGCGCTTCAATCCTGGTAATAAATGTATATTTAAACGTGCATGGTCAGTCAAAAATGGAGGCTACAAAAACCATGATTATTTCAATACAGGAAATTCTATGCATTCATTTGTTACCAGCTAAAGTGATTGTGGGTGATTTCAATTTGCACCATCTGGGAATGAAGATGAGTAACAGGATGTATTTAACTAGCTCTGAAAGAAGTTTTAACACCTTCTTACAAAATTACGACCTTAAGTCCACCGAGGAAATATTAAAAAGTTCAGACCCAAACTGTTCAGGAACGGCCACATTTAAGAATTTCTCGACAATTGACTATATCTTTCTGTGCAATCAACTTAATCAGAAAATAGCTCACTTTGAAATAAAAGCACACGATACCAACGATCATGCAATTCTCCAGGTTGAATTGAATATCACTATTAAGCAACGGGAACAAGCTTCCGCAGTAGCTCATTCAACAGGGACTGAGGAACACTTATTAGTCAGAAGGATAAAATGGAATGAGCACAAGGCCACCATATTAAACGCATGGAAAGATGAACAAGAGGGTAGAGGTAATCATCCTGGTATCGAGCCCAGTATGGATAACTGGATGGCGTGGACCTCCGCCTTGAAAACTGCTCTCAGTAACAACAAGAAAGCCAGTTTCCAACCAAAAATGATAACCATTTCACAAACTCGGCATGGCAACACAAAACTCAGTGATATAACATGTAACCTAAATAGGGCAAAAAGAGCTCATAGGATTGCCGGGACGCAAAGAACACGGGATAAGTGCAAAGAATTATATAATCAGCGCAAACATCTGCTATGGACGCTCAAACAGAACAAGGTAGAGGAAGATTGGATAACGTTCCATGAGCTCACAAAGCCCCATAAACATCGACAGCTTTGGCAATATATAGCCCGTTTGAAAAATGGTTAAGTGGACAGGTGTAATTCTGTCCACGCTGATGCATGGTTGAGACACGTCTCCACAATCTACATAGAAAAGGAAGGTTGCATTTATTCTGGAAGCATAGCGGAATGCCCCATGGAGAGCACAAACATAGGAGTGGAGATCACAATTGAAACCGTGGGCAAAGAACAAGACTGCTCTGCCGTTGAAAAAGTAATTAAAAAGATAAGAAAAGATGGGGCACCAGGGCCTAACGGTCTTCCAGGAGCTATGTTTAGAGAAGACCCGGCATATTGGGGAAAAGTTCTATCCAAGCTATTTATCGAATGCCGATTGCAAGTCAAGGTGCCCGATTCATGGCGCGGGTAATTTTTACAACCAATATTCAAGAAAGGAGACAATATAGAACCAAAAAATTATAGATTAATTGCCCTCTTGGATATTGAAGGGAAAGCCTATGCAAGTACCCTATTGATAGAATTAAATAGATGGATTAAAGAGAATGAAATCCTCCCTCCCTATCAAACATGATTTCGCAAATGCTGCTCTACAATTGATAACATCGTGGCCATGTCGTATTTAAGCTAGCAAGCAAACGTCAAAATCAAAAAAACAGTCTTTGCCTGCTTTGTAGACTACTCAGCAGCCTTCGATGGGGTGCCCCGATACAAGCTTTGGGCTAAATTGCGCAATTGGCAAATTCCAGTAGGTCTCCTTAACGCCATCATTTCGCTGTATAGTAATACTTGGATGAAAGTTAAATTAGCAGATAACACCACAACAAAAAAGTGCTTTACAAATCGTGGCCTAAAACAGGGTATACGTACTTGCCCCTACACTTTTTAACTTATATACAGCAGATCTGGGTAAGATGCTCCACAATGCCAATCTTGCAATCCCAAAATCGGAGCTAACAAATTTCAAATATTACAATACGCTGACGATTTAGTGGTGATGGACCATACTAAAATTGGACTACAAAGGGGTCTAAACGCCCTTAACATTTACAACGAGAGAAATTAATTAACAATAAATTCTCATAAGACCAAAGTAATGATTTTCGGTCGTTGTCCAAAAAAAGCATTACTTAAATGGCATGTGGGCAAAGAGATTATCTCGGCTGCGAAATCCTTTAATTACTTTGGGTGCTGGTTAAGTGAATCGGGTAAAGCGACTCTACATTTACACAAAATGAACTCCAAAGTACAGTCGACAATCTGCGCTCTGTGCAAATTACATGAGAAATTGCAAAGTCCAACGACAGTCCCAATCAGAAAAGTATTACAAGCCAAAATAAGGGCAATTGCGGGGTACGCACAGCAGGCATTTCCAGGTAAAATGGACACCATGCTAGAAAAAGCACAATGCCAGGCGTACAAACGCATATTCAAATTACCAAAATATACTCGTAACAGCCTGATCCGCCTGGAGTTTGGTCTGATGCAACAGAATAAAGAATGTCTGGGTACGCAGGCAAAATACTACTATCAAGTACTCACAGCCCCCGCAGGAAGCTTGAAGAGCATGCTGAAACCGATCTACGGAGGGACAACCAACCCATGGCAACTTTACATGCAGGAAGCAGTGGAAACACTGGACCTGGTAATACAAAATTGGGGTCACGAGGACATAAAGTACCTGCCCATCAAAAATGCAATTAACAAACAATGCTATCAACTGTCACGTAAAAAAATTGATTTAGCAGACTATGAAATGGGAGGAGGTCAACCTGGGCTGATCGCAACATACATAGAGCATAAAACCCAGCCTTACCTTAGTCAAGCATTGGGGAGGAAGGCCCTAAAAAACATTCTGTGGGCCAGACTAGTGCCCCTCCCAATCAAAGAATTAAATCCCAGGTGGAAGTCCCTTGATCTTAAAATAAAATGTAGAACTTGCAACTTTAAAACAGAATCCTTGCTACATTTGATTTGCTGCTGCCCCGGCCTGCTACAGTCTCATCAGAAGCTTTTAAAGCCAATGTGGCTACGCAAAGGAGTTCGGACAGTGAAAGAAGCAGCTTTGGTTTTATTTTCTTGCACCCTACCGTCAGACTTGCCTAGATTCAGGAGATACGTGGACGAGTTGCGCCTTAGACTTATTGAAGAAGATGGTCCCGGCAACATTGAAGGAGTCTCGACCTGCAACAAGTCAGCTTCTAGAAAATAGTCTTGTTGCTGAGTTGACTAAAGGCACATTTTAAAAATGATACATCAAATTTCGTCATAATGATGTATAGGTCACCTTTCTCCTTTTAAACGTAAATAGTATATTATTTTTTAGAACTGAAATTAGATAAAGTCCCAAGCGAACTCTTTTTAATGTATGGATCTTAAGTAATTCAAGTTTTCATTTTAAAAATTTCTATGTATGTAAGCTACACTGAAAATGGTTTTAAGTAACTGTGCAATAAAAATATTAATTAATTCGTGAACGTCTAATGGAGTCAATGGTTGGCTGTATAGGGACAGCACTTAGCAAAGTACTTAACCTGCTTAATTCTTGAGTAAGTGTCCCTTTCCAGAGTTAAACGGAGCAATGTCAGACCCTGATCCCCCCTTAAGACCCCCAAAATGCTCCACGTCAAGTCAGTCTAACCCATCAAGATTTGATGGATCCTGAAACCGATTAAATGTTGGAACATTGTAAGTTGGATAGGTCGATGGTATCGGAATGCATGGAAACTTTGGTTGAATGAGGTCCCCAGTCAAGCTCGGTTGATAGAAACAGCCTAACGGGAGAGCAGAAACAGTATTTGTAGTTACATGTGTGGCCCTGGTTCTATTCAGGGCAGCCTCCACCAATCTTAGTGTTTTGAAGGACAGAACTACACAGTCTCCTAGCAGAGTTTTCTGTGTCCTACCCACCCATTTAATTCGCCTTACCATCTTTATATCCTCAAACAGGTTTCAGTTAGACCTGATCTGACTCCTAACCAATTTAATGCCTTATTTCTAAGAGAGGTCAACAATTCCATACTCTGGGGATATAAGATAGGGACATTTGACAGAACAATTACATATGGGGTGGCAGCCGGAGGGAGATCTAAAAAATCAGTTGTCTGCGATAGTGGGGCCTGTGTGGACTAGTGTTAGCTAACGGAAGCATAGCATTATCTGTTTTTTCCCCTGCTAACAAGCCCATCCCAGGATAGACAAAAGGCATTGTATCCTGAGTATTCTGATTGCATACTTGCTTTGATTACCTCTGTGTACTATTTGTGTGTGGGTTGCGACTAAGTGCTGTGTTCCCAATAATGTCTCGTGATGTTTGAGTATTCAGTAAATCCAGACAAGTAGTGAATTTAGTTTCGAAGTATTTTAGGCGAGTGTTGATAGATTCTAACGTGACTTTCTCAAATTGTTCTAAAGAGTTGACTACCATAACTAAGAAAGTCGAAAAACTACATGATATGAAAAGTAAAAAATCATACAAAAAAAACAGAGAAATAAACCAGAAGACAGAGGCAGTTTAACAAAATCAGAATTAAAAGTTCCGTAGTAGAGTAATTGAGAATCTAATAAGAACTATGAAGTTAAAAGAAGAAGAGAAGTATTCAAACAAAAGGACCATGTTGATGCAGTAGTTGATAAGGCGTTTGTTCTCAAGAAGAAGCTATTAATTTTGATTTTAAACAGACTGAGGACACTAAATAAAATAGTGTTGTCTATGAGGAATAGAAGCCAAAAGAAAAGTCTTGCCAATAGAAGTAACTTTTGCTAAGTTTTCAGCGGTGGATGGAGACATACTTTTAGTACTGAGCCTTTCTTTAATGAACCTTACTTGCTGGAGAACACATTAGTGCATGCAGTTGAAGAATCTAGACAATGTTATGAGATGACGGATGGTATT
Source organism: Calotriton arnoldi (assembly GCA_963921515.1). NCBI lineage: Eukaryota > Metazoa > Chordata > Amphibia > Caudata > Salamandridae > Calotriton > Calotriton arnoldi. The sequence goes on along the minus strand of CAWUFW010006430.1, from coordinate 986,899 downwards.
CCCATTCCAAAAGAGGTGATGGTAACTAGAAATGTAGAAATGTAGAGGAAGTGGTAGCTGAAGAGGTACATGGAAAGCGCAGAGAGGCTCCTGCATATTAATGAATCTTGGCAGGAATCTATTGATATATTGAGAATTTTCCTACGTAAGTTTCCAAGCAAAAGAGTGAAACAGAGAATTGTGGCTTTGCAAGGATTAGATCCATGCAAAGTAAGGAAGTATAGCAATTTACAAGGACATTCACTAGAATGTCGTTCAAAGAAAGTGTGTACTAGCACTTTTCATCACTTTAGAATGTTGGCTGTTCATCATTCTAAAATGAAAAATTTAGTTTGGAGGCTTTACTATGTGAAAACTCCTGCTTTATATTTAGGAGAAATGATTAGAGCTCTTCTGCATGATACACTAACAGAGGTAGAAAAAGTTTGTGATGATGTTCAGTTTCTTTGGTCCTGAATAGGAGTGTAGGGAAAATGAGGATTTGGTATCTGCAGGTGTAGTGGAACAGGACACAGTATTACTGTTGATAACTTTCAAGAAGAGATTGCAAAGTTAAACACAGTTTGTTCTGAGAAACTAAACTGTGTTTGTTTATGTTGTCGACACACTCACTACAAAAGTCAAAATTGTTATGTTGTGTGTTTAAAAACTGAAGAAGAGAACAGAGATAAGTGGCTTCAATTTGCAGCTTATTTATTCAATCAATCAATATAGCTTTATTTCAACGAGAGTGTCATAAAAGCTGCATTTTACAATAAAAACACATTAATATTCTTTAGAGGTAAAATACAAGGTTGCGACATCAATGATTTGCATAAATGTCACTGCAAACAAATATACAGTTGGAATTGTAGTGCAAAGCCAATGTCATATTTACAAGGATAAAAAGATTATTAAAAAAATAAAATAGTTAATGTGTACACAATTTGTTTTAAGTTATTCAATACATGTCGACGTTGAAACTGGAATGAAAGTACATAAAATTTCTATAAAAAACATTATTTGCGCCTTCGGTATTTGCATATAATTTAACAAATGGAATACTTGTGCAAAATAGATTCAACAGTTCTATATGTGGAACTTTGGGCTCCCCACTAGTCTGCTTTCTGTTAAAACTGTGTCATTCTTGTAAGCTCCTGCACCTTATAAGCCAAGCCTGACCGAGAAATTTCGCCACACAGCATGCGTAAAACGGCCTACAATCAGATCTTAAGATACGTATTGCTGTGTGATAATCGCGTGTGCCCAGTTGTCGACAAAGTGGTTTCAACCATTTTGCCCGTGGTAATTTGTACGCCGGGCAAGCGAACATTAGGTGGGCAATGGTTTCGGTCGGAGCCTTACAAAATGTGCAATTTTCCTCCTTGCTTGGGCTCCACTTTGCTGTCGCCTCGCGAACAGGGAGAGATCCAAGCCTAAAATGAATATATAGTGTTCTGTCTCTTGGGACTTTGATTGTGTCAAGGAAGGGCTCAAGATGACTAATTTGTTTGTGGGAATAAAATTCTAGTGTAAGTTTGCCTACATTAGAATTACAGTTTTCTCGTAGGTCCACCCATTCCCAGTATAGGCGTTTGAGTTCCTCTTTCCTTGGAGGAGCTTGGCCCGCCCAACAGTCCTGGAGACCCATTATTGACAGCATTTTTTTAATGTTGGCAAGCCAGCCTATTTTCCCGCCTGTATCCAAGCTAACAATTTCAGTCATAGCTTCTGCGTAGGAAGAAAGTTCAGGAGTCCTTCTGATACGTGCCCAAAAGAGCAGAGGGCGCAACCTAGCTATGTCGCCCAATGGCCGCCTGCCCATATCCAACAATAGGGGAGCAAGGGGGACATATTTGGGTGCCATAACCAGGTCTCTCAGGAATTTATGTTCAGATCTTGAAAGCGCATCTAATTTCTCAAACCCCCAAAGTTCAGCTCCATAAAGAGCAGAGCTGACTGCTTTCAAGTTATAGATTTGAAGTGCTGGTGCAATGGGCCTAGTGTGCGAAAGGCGATGTTCTTTGCCAATTGCTCCAGTTATCCTTTTATGTCCCAGCAACATCTTGGCAATGTGTGGTTTCCAAGAAATTTTTTCGGAAAACCTCACACCCAGATAATCAAAACTATTCACCTTTTCGAGGGGAACGCCACCCAGCAGCGGGCCACTTTTGTAAGATCTGTGGCACTTGAAAGCCATAAATTTTGTTTTGGAGCTATTTATGACCAATCCCATGTTATCGCAGAAAAGTTGGAATCTATTGATAAGTCGCTGTAGCCCCGCTGGGGTCTTAGATATCAGCAGGGTATCATCTGCGAATAACAGGGTTGGTATCTTTTTGCCTCCTAAGGTAGGCGAATCAGCTGGCTCCTCCAGAAGAAAATCAACTACCCCATTCACGTATAGGGAAAACAGAGTTGGTGCCAGGACGCATCCCTGTCGAACCCCTCTATTGACAGGGATGCACTCAGTTGTTTGGCCCTGATCCCCCCACCTGACCTGGGCAACGTTCCCCTCATGGAGTCGAGTTAGTAATTTAAGAATGAACGGGGAGATGCCCATCCCGCCAAGAGTTGCCCACAATTTGGATCTAGGAACCAGGTCAAAGGCTGTCTTCAAGTCTATAAAAGCAAGGTAAAGACTGCCCTTGCCTAGCACAACTACCTTCCAATGGATGAGGAGAAGTCGAAATATTTGGTCCATAGTCCCGGTCTTTGAACTAAACCCGGCCTGGAACTGAGAGAGGACATTCTTCTCCTCTATCCATGCCTGTATCCTGTGTAGAAGCTTCCGGACAAAGACCTTCTGCATGGCGTCTATTAAACTAATCGGTCTGTAGTTGGCGGGGTTGTCCCTGGCACCTTTCTTGAATATAGGGACTACTTCAGCACTCTTCCAGGACGCTGGGACTGACATACCGTCAGCTATAGCATTAGCTAGTAATAAAATGTATTGAGCCCAATGCTCGGGATCTGCCAGAAACAAGTCGCCTGGCAAGCCATCCGGTCCTGCAGCTTTTGAGGGAACAATTCTACTTATTGCTGCTTCTACCTTCAATAAAGTAAAACATTCTTCTTCCACCATGCACCCATTTGCATCGCCTACTTCCCCTTCCATGGTCACCTCCTCTGCTGAATATAGGCCTTTGAAATGATCAAACCAAGCCTGGGTAGTAATAAAGTTTGGGGGTGAGCGAGCACCTGTCCTGCTCCCCCAGGTTACTATTTTCCAGAACAAATTATTATCTTTAGATACACACGCCCTCCAATTGTGCCCAACGTGACTCATCCCAGCTTGCCTTGGCCTCGCGCTGGGCTACTCGGTAAGATTTTCTGGCCGATTTTATGAGCGGCTGATTTTTCTCTCTGATGGCTTTGGCCAGAATTGATCTTTGGGCCCTACAATCTTTGTTGTACCAGGAATAAGGGTCCTTGGTGGTGCTACGTGGTTTTTGCTCATGCCTTGGGTTTGAAAGTACGAGCTTATTTGGGCAACAGTGTGAGCATGAGCCCTTTGGATGATTGTTGATCTATTTTCGCTATTAACTGCCAGTTGAAGCTTATCTATGCCTAAAATAAGCTCGTGCTTAATACCAGTGGTCTTAGCTTCGCTTAGATTTACCCTTTTCCATTCCAGAAATTTTTTACAATTGGAAGGAACTATATCTCTAGTTATTGTCTGGGATATAGTAGTTGACTGTTGGTGGGTTGCCTCCCACAGGTGCTTAAGAGTCAGGCACAAGGGATTGGGGTCGCTCTCTGTTGTCGAGCCCACTAACATATCCAGCAGATTCCTCCACAGTTTGACATCTAGGAGGATGTAATCAATTCTAGATGGACAACAGACTCTATTGTAGGTATTAGCACCTTGCTTGTCAGATGGCGACCTTCCATTTGTTGCCCTTAGACCGTGCTCCATGGTGATGGCATTAAGTTGGAGCACTTGTTGTGTCCATCTTTTGATTGTGGGGAGATCAAGTTGGGGTACCGCCCATTTGTTATCTTGGTCTTCTGCTCCCGATAGATCCTCGATTGCAAGTGGTTCGTAGGTGCAGTTGAAGTCTCCCGCAACTACTACTCGTGCTTGGGGAGGGCAATTTGATAAGCATTCATCTAATGCTGAAATGGTAGCCGAGGCTCTACCACCCTTTGTTCCTCTTGCATAGACATTGAAAAGTTCCATCTGGAGTCCACCCTTAGGTCCTCTAATACTTAGCCACAGAATATCTGGGCTTGTGGTGGATTGTAGCGTAATTCGACAATCTAAAGCTATGCTAACCCAAGCAATCAACCCACCTGATGGTCGCCCTCTTCCGATGGAAATTGCAGGTATGTGAAAGCAAGTGTAGCCTGCCTTATAAAGTGGAACCAAACTCCACGTCTCCTGAAAAAGGCAGATGTCGAATTCGCCCACAAATTCATTCCAGTGGGGTAACTGGATTTTACTAGTTAAACCCGCCACGTTCCATGACACTATCTTCAATTGATGTTTGGCTGCAGAGTTAATAACAACATTTAGCGCACGAACATCAGTGACAGATTGGGTGGCGACTAGTTCTTGCAAACCCAAGTGCAAAGAATTGTTGTCTGGAAGTTTATGGTTTATGCCATCCAAGATGCCGCTTTGGGACTCAGAAAGGGCCGAAGTGACAAACGGACTTTCTACATGGCTGCAGCTCGGATTAAGCTCTGCGGTCAATGGGGGAGAGCTGAGGGGTGCTGAGTCCTTTAGTCAATCTATGGCCTCGAGAGAAGTGATATCTGCCTGGTGTGTCAATGACTGTAAGATTGGTAGCCCATCCTGCTTGTATATAGGAAGGTGTCTAAGTTGAATGGAGGATCCATCGGGGGGGCATGTGCGAAATTCCAGAGCAAGGAGGTTTTCCGCCAGATCAACTCCCTTAAGAGTGATCTCTATATTGTCCAGATGGTAATTTGGAAAGGAACACCTCCGTGCTCGTAGAATGTCATCTCTAATCACCGATCGGCAGCCCCTCACATGGCGAATCCAATGAGTCACCTTGTTTATCAGGGATTCCTCACTCTCGTTAGCATTCTTCCGATCTACTTTTGGAACATTGGTCATATAAATATTTGTATTTTGCGCCCGTTTATAGTTAGATGTGGCTGCTAGTGAGAGAGGATGATCTCGGCTACCATAAATGCAGGTTTGAATTTGCTGTGGCCGAGTGGCCCCTTGCCTGCTTGTGATGTTCTGGGGAGCAGCTAGCCGTTTGAGCTTTTCTTGGATATTAGTATTGGATCTATTGCTTTCCCATACTGGTGGAATACTTGCAGCTTGCTTATTATTTGGGAGAAGGGCGGGGATAGGTGAATGATATTGGTCCAAATTCAGGGCAGCATTGGTTTTGCTAAAAGAAATTGGTTCTCGTGACTTCAAACCATTATTATTACCACGAGGGTGGCAAGTATGTGTAAGAGTGTCTTGCTGATTAGAGAATGAATCTGTCTTTACTAGTGTTTTCACTATGGTTGTAAGATTTTCTACCATATTTTTAAGCGCGCCAATCTCAACTCTGAGTGCATTTACCGTGAGATAGATGTCACGGGACTCTGGCTTTCGTTTTCCATAACCGCCATTGTGTCCCGTATTGTTCCGGGAGACAATGGTGCGGGCATGCTATCGCTATGGTCATCCCTATCGCCCTGGAGCGGTAAAAATCTATTTGAGCAGTGGATGGTGATTTCTTGACGTGGTTCTAGCTGTAGATTGCTGGTGCTAGAACGAGGGGAAGTGGGGGAGACACAAGGTTGGATTGTACCCTGGTCAGTTAAGGATGCCTTTTCCATTGATGTCATTTTTGGTGGGACTTTTTTAAACATTGTCGGAATGATTGGAGGGCAATTTGGTCTCAGTCTTAGGGGAGGCCTGTTGACGGAAGAATCTGCCTGATTGCTCACTAGAATTTTCTCACACTCATTGATCAAGGTGTCTATCCTATCTAAGACACAATTACTGCCAGAGTGTTTTAAGGTCTTTCTAGCCCTTTTCCCCTTTATTGCCCGGCTTACCCCAGTTCCCCCAATACTTTCCATAGATTTCCTTTTCCCCATATTACGCCTCAAACTGTGCTACCAATCAGTGCAGATGTCGGTGTTAGGGAAATAATGAATAAACCTGTCCACCCCCAAAAAACAGAAATAATAACATACAATAGCAAGTTCAAATCACGGTCCCCAACAGCTCGTAAAACACAATTCACCACAGTCAGCAGATGTAACACGAATGTTAGGCAGATGATATCGGTGCGTGCAGGATGAAGCGAAGAAAGAGAACCCAACACAGTACCTTAATTGTCTGTTGCCAACAAGCATCAACAGTTCCAAAAGTGGAATACAAAGGGGGTGGCCCTGCCCTGTCTCTTCCTGGCGATGACGGGCAAGGACGGGCCCGCCCTTGGCCCGCGCACGTCCTGCGCCGCGGTGGTTTTCGACGCTTTTTGCCGCGAATTTGGTGGAAAGCTCCTCCCCTGTGAGCAGGGAGGATTCTGGAGCTGGAAGTCCTGGGGCAAACAGTAGTGCTGGTGGCAGGCAAGGCGCGTCCTGCGCTGCAGTGATTTTCAGCGCTTTTTGCCGCGAATTTGGTGGAAAGCTCCTCCCCTGTGAGCAGGGAGGATTCTGGAGCTGGAAGTCCTGGGGCAAACAGTAGTGCTGGTGGCAGGCAAGGCGCTTATTTATTGGTAGAGGAACACTTTGATTGTCACACATGACAAATTATATGTAAGTACTGTTATGATAAGATGGAGGATAATAAAATGTCAGCAAGACCAGTCCACAACAAGTTAGAATTAGTTCCAATCCAACAAGCACTTCAAGATGTAAATGTGTATGAATCAATTCTAATACAATGTATTCACCCATTCCAAGCTATAGTTCGTATGGAGCCAAAGACAGGGAAGTTACCTCCAACAGAGTTACAGAAAGGTCTTAGAGGTAGTGTTGTGTATATGCCATTAGATTTTAAGCAGAGTATTGAAACTGTAGGGGTGCGGAGACATTTTAAAGAACCACTTATTATTCTAATCATTGGTGTCCCTATGAAGTGCAAAACAAATGGCAACAGTCAGGATCTTAGTAAACAAAAAAAAAGCAATATTATATCTAGTACAAAATAATAATTATCATAAAACCATAGATCTCCTTCAAGATATAACACATATAAAGGATGACACATCATCATCAAGATGTCAAATTGAAAAGGTGGATTGATCCAGAGCTGAAGAAATTTGGGAACATTCCAGTATTCATCCTCTGTATTCTAAAGAGAATATTGGTGATGCTATTGATCTCTTTCAAATAAAAGAAGCAAAAGGAGCTCCCTTGAGTGTGTGGGAGAAAAGCTTAGAAGCTCGCTGTTTTCCACATTTGTTTCCTACTGGAATAGGTGGTAGATATGATGACTGGCCTGTACAAATACCAGGTGCTGAGTACAGATCAACTAGACTATATTCAGAGGATCCCTATATATTTCATCTACTATTTGATAGTGACTTGTCGGAACTATCTTATGCAGTACACCACATTCTCAAAACGGGTGTGAATTTGAAAAATCTCACAGCAAAGGAATTAGTTGACAAAGTTCGAGGAAAAGATGAAAACCTGGAATACAACTTGATTAATTTGATGGCGTGCCAACGTGGCACCAATTAGTATTGGTATTGTCGACATGGTAAGCTGAAATGCATGTTAAAAATCCTAAGAGTACCTACTTAGTTTCTAACACTCAGTTGTGCTGAGCATACATGAGATGACCTGCTTGAATTCTTGCGAGACGCAAACTCGGACATAAAGGATACCAAAGTGACAGCTGGAGAACTTTGCTCATTGGATCCTGCAAATATTTGCAGATATTTTAACCACTGTTTTCAAGCCATGACATCTTTCATATGCGACAAAAGAAATCCTCCTCTTGGTGATGTAACTGGTTTATTTTGATGTAAAGAGTACCACGCAAAAGGTGCTCCACATATTCACATGCTGTCATGGGTAAAAGATGCTTCGAAATTTGGAACAGACAGTGATCAGTCTGTCTTGAGTTTCATAAAACAGTATGTGACATGCACCATCCAAAAAGATGGTGGTGAAAAGAGCTTGAGACACCAAGTTCACTGTTTCAAACTCATAAATTTGGAAAGTACTGTCGTCAAAAATACAGATGCAAAGGAAACTTTTACACAAGATGTCATTTTGGATTCCCACCACCTGTTATTTCTGAAGGAAGAGTGAGCAGCTTTCTGTCTGCAGTCAGACATACACTGACATGGAAATCACCCAAAAATACATAAATCTAAGAAGGACAGAGGCTTCAAAGTATATTAATGACTACAACCCTGTTATTCTGAAGATGTGCAATGAAAATATGGATCTATAATTTGTTACAGACAACTTTATCGCTGTTGCTCACTACTTGACTTAATATATAATAAAATCAGAGAAAACAGAAATGAAAGAGATGTGGGAGGACATTTCTCCAGAAAAGTGTCTTACCAAGAAATTGTTCAGCTTGAAAATGCTTTCCCACAGAGAAATAGGAGCCTATGAGCGCTTGGACTGGTTGAGCTTGGCTAGTTTGTTCTCAAAGTCAAGGGGAATTGCATGGGTAAGTCTAGGCCTTGCAACCAATCGAAATAGAGTATTAAAGTCTTTCCCAGAAATACAGTATCTCACAGAATGTGATTCAGAAAGTAGAGACATTCTGAAAACTAATATGTTGAATACATACTACCCAAGAAGGAGTCCACATCTTAAAAACATGTGTCTCTAGGAAGGACTTCAATATTACACATATAGAAGTAATGTAACTGAAAACATAGAAGAAGGAAGATATGTAGTACTTGGATGTGATGGTTGTTTGATGAGACAAAACAAAGAAAATCTAATTAACCACCAAAAAGTTAGTTGCCAAACTCCAGAGGGAAGAGAGTTTTTCTACTTGGCTCTTTTGCAGTTGTTCTAGCCACGGCATGCTGAATCAGATTTACGTGGACACTATGATTGTTATGAAGACTCTTTCAATGCTGTGAAAGACAGCATTTAGTGTTCAGTCTTTTCAACCTGCTTGCAAATGTTGAAAGATGGGATTGAACAGGAAGAAATCATTGCTTCTTGTAATAGCCAAGGAGAGTTCACAAAGCAGTCACAGTTCTGGACCACTGACTCAAAATCCTCTTGGAGAACCAATTATTCAAAATGATATAGCTATAGCTATGAATGAGGTGGAGAGTGCAATGCAGCAAGCAAGAGAGGAAACTGTTCATTTCGAACAGTTAGTAAAACAACTGAACAATGAACAGAAAGACATTTTGAACAAAGTTAAAGATAAAATAGAGCATGGATTTCTCCATGAGAAGAAACAATGTGAATGTTCATCCTTTAATCCGATACTACTATACATCAGTGGTCAAGCTGGCACTGAAAAAAGCTTTCTAATTAAAGTTCTCACCGGTTAGCCACAGAAGAATACAGAATGACATATGTCATTTGTAGTAACAGCACCAACAGGATTAGCTGCACATAACATTAAAGGAATTACTTTAAATTGACTACTAATGTTACCTGTTAAACATGACAATAAACTGGAATACCAGAAATTATCTGGTGAAGCTTGCCATGGGTATCAAAAGTAGTGAAGAAACTGAAGCTTTTAATCATTGATTAGGTGAGCATGGTACCAAAATTAATGCTTGCCTTCATACACTTAAGAATGTAGCAGATTTAAAAAAAACTACGAACTACTCTTTGGAGGAAAGCATTTGATTGTATTTGGTGTCCTACTGCAACTTGCCACCATAAAAGGACAACCTGTTTTCAAAGCACTTGTCCATAATGAACCAAGAAATATTTTGGGGAGTATTGGTAATGTAAATATTTGGTTACATTTTGAATACATGAAAGTAGTGAAAAATATGTGGCAAGCATCTGAAGTGGATTATGGAAATATTCCTCAGGACATAAGAATAGGAGTCCTAACAAACAATGGAAAATGTGCTTTAGAAATTCTCATCAAGAAACTATTTCCATCTAACATTACAGCAGCAGAACTAATGTATAATTTTATTCAAGAACAGAAATTCATAGTCCATTCAATGCCTACACTTCAAGAGTGCTCCGACTTCAACAAACAATTACTAAAACTGGAGAAAAAAGATGTTTTCAAAATTACAGCTATTGCTAAAATAGAACATTAGAGAGTGACAATTCTACTCACAGAAAAACTACAAAGAAAACAGGATTCTTTAGATAAGTCTGTATCCAGGACTGCAGGATTAGAAAAGTGATTAAGGGTATGCAAGAACAGTGGAGTAATTATATGGCATAATTTAAATGTTGAAGAAGGGTTAGTAAATGGTGCAATGGGTAAAGGTATTGATTTCATTAATACTCCAAATAGTGATGAGGTTGAATACTTGGCATAAAATTTGATCAGATTGATGACGTGAAACAGATTGGCCAATGTGTATGTTTTCTGCTATTGAAAGATAGGTGGCACCAACAGTTATTTATTTATTTAGTGTTTTGTATAGCGCGAACGTGACCCGTTAGGGTTTCAGAGCGTTTTACATCGGTAGAAGTTATTTACAAGATTCAGCAATAACAAGTTAAATACAGGATTGGAGCAGGCGATCAAATGAATACTATGCAGAGCTAACAAGCTATTTACAAGAAGTAGGAGTGGCAAACAAGAATACAGTTGGGGGAGTTAAAACAAAATGTTGGCAGGAGCAAAGGAAGACTGCACAACACCAGCCCTAGCCCCTTAAAGTGACAGTGAGTCAAAAATGATGCAGCATGGGAAGCAACGACAGTTCCCACTCTCTCTAGCGTATGCTGTAACTGTCCATAAATCACAAAGTATAAGTATAACTGCAGCTTTTGTTAATATCGGAAGTACTTTCTTTAAAGAAAGAATGTCATATGTAGCAATGTCGCAAGTTAGAACATTGTCCATTTTGTTTTTGATTGATTTTGGTGATAAGAAAGTTAGTGCCAATGCAAACTGTGTAAGAGAGTACAATCAGTTAAGAAGTGTATACGCTCCTCATTTAGGCCAATATCCTGTTTATGAGAAATGGATAATCTGTCCAAAGTGAAAGATTACAAAAGAGTGTACAGATGCTGAAGAAAGAAAGGCAGAAGGACAAACTAGAAGCTGTTAAGAAGGGAAACCTGGATAATGGCAGATATTGTAGGTTGCCAGTTGGAGAACAGTTCAGGTGTCAACTGCTATGCAAATGTTGTTCTCAATGTACTGTTTCATTTACCACATCTAGTAAGCAAAATTCAACAAAAAACAGATAAAAGATTGTGTTCTGCACTATATCATTTGCTTCAACGTTTACTGACTGAACATTCTGCTTCAGGTTTTCGAGATCTTTTAGATATACGTAGCATATCAGTAATATTTACTCTCAACACTCAACAAGATGCACAAGAATTTATTATGGTCATGTTTTGAGTTTTAGAACAAGAAGATGTAAATACTGATGATTCATTCTGACTGAGTTTCACATGTAACCATGACTGTCAAGATTGGGATTATTCATCTACCACTCAAATAAATTCTGAACATTTTGCCTATTTAACATTACCAGATTCCAAAACTGTGCCTTTTGACAAATTGTTAAAGAAGGCTAACCAAAATATGACTTGCCCAAACTGCAGATCAGATGTTATGTCTACGTTGATTCTGGGAGCAACTGGAAAATACCTTATAGTAATGCTGCAATGATCATAACAGATGGTTCTAAATTTGAAACTCAAATTATAAATTTAAAGCTGGACAAATATAAATTTTGGGAAGAACTTTTACTACTTTGGCTATTATCTTTCACAAGGGAATTCATACAACCTCTGGACACTAAACTGTCTATTTAAAGAGAGAAATTGGATGGACGGAATACAATGGCAACAACCTTACATACAAGCCAACACTTTCATTCAAACTACCAAGCTCCTATTGTTTCTTTCTTCAACCAAATTCTAAGGCGGAATTCTGGATAAAAAAAGTGGTGTACGGTGTTTCTTCTACGTGGTTGGTCAGTGTTTTAGACATTATTCAGCTTATTAGGGTGTAAAGTCTTTAAAAAGTTCTTCATAATTCAACAGTCCTTTTATCTTCCAGAAAGGAGTTAATACCACATCTAAATACTACACTCTCTAATTAAAGTCTGAAACTGGATGGACACAAACCAATCACAGCAACCTTAAGTTAAAACCAAAAGCTGCCTCAAAACTAAAAAATGGTCTCCTTTTGTTTCACCAACCAAATTTCTACGTACTATTTGTGGGAAAAAAACTACTCTTTGGGATTTTGTCTATATGGATCATCAGCATTTTAGACATCATTTGGCCTACCAGGTGTAATATTTTCAAAAGGCTCTCCAAAATTAAAGAGTGCTTTATATGTATTTGTAGTATTGTACCAGATATAATATTTTAAGAAACATTTTTAACATAGGTTTGTTTAGATTAGTGTAGTACTTAGTAACTCCAGATAAAACAACTGATTAATGAATTGTGGTGAGTGCAATGCATAGTGCCACTTATTTATAGCGATGCACTGCGTAGCTTTGTTTTTACAATCTATATGATTGTTTTCCCCCACCGTTCAAGGATGATGCTTCATACAGACCATCATTTATGGTGAAGAAGTATGAAAGCTGCAAACAGTAAAAAAGAGAAAATGAACATGTTCCTATATTGTGATATAGTGTTACAGTATATCCAATGTATATTATTATGTTTCTGTAATTTTGAAAATGAAATACTACCATACATTTATGTTCTTTTTCTTTTTCAATAGCGGCTGGAGTTGAACATCTTAGATGACTCAAAACACTTCTTCTACCACAGAAATATTGCTTAGAGGTACCCATGGAGAGTGTTTTTATACATGGAGTGCACTTGGCATAGCTTGCTACCACTTCTTTTTGCCCGTTTGGTAATTATAACTTTCAGTGTAGTCTAGCAAATTCATACTGTAAAACTACACACCAAGGTAGAGTCTCATAAAGCCACTCACACATTCACACATACACTGATTACACAGCTCATACACCCAGTCACTCATCCATTCAACCACTCACTTACCCACTAACTCAGTGACACAGGTAGAAACACACTGTCTCACTTACAAGTACATCTATTACTACATGCTCTTACTTACCCATACAGATATTCACACACTTAGTTACTTCCTAATACATGCACTAAAACGTGTACTCAGTCACCTCCACAGTACCTTATTCAACCAGTCAGCCATGCATACAATCACTAACATACTTAGTCACTTTCCCATGTAACTACCGATACAGCCAATCACTCACCAATACAGATAGAAAGATATCTACTCACTACTGTAAACAGTGACACATACACTTACTTACTTATCTAATCAGCTACTAACATGACCAGTCAGGTACTTATACAACAACTGCCATAAATATTCAATGTTACATACAGGCACTGACTAAGTTACTTACTCACCTGTACAGGTACCCACACAGCCAATTAGTTATTGACACACATGCTCACACACCCACTTACTCATCTATATAGATACTCACACACACATTTACACACAGATACAGACTGTGACACACCCAGTCACACAGTGTTGTATACACTACCACACCCAGGCACACACTGATACAGACACTAACACACCCAGACACACACTCATGCATAGACTGACACACTCAGGCCACACTCATTGATACACTAATACATCCACCCACACACTGATAGATACAGCAATATACCCAGGCATTTGCTGAGACAAACAGAGACACTCTTGTGTACACACTGAAACACAGAGGCATACACTTTTCTATACACTATTACACCCATACACACAATAATACAGCCACTGATAAACCCAGTTATATACTAATGCAAACACTGACATAGCCACTGACTTAGTCAGAGGCACTTATACACACATTCCCTCACCAATATAAGTACTCGCACAATTATTCACCCACACAACTTCTCACAATGCCAGTCAATGACTTATACAGTCTCTTACACCTCCTTTCAGTCAGATATACTGCTACTTACATATCCAGTGACTGGCTTCTACACACATTTCCCTACCCACTCACTCATCCCTACAGCCACTAACACACGGTCACTCACTTATACACACACGCACACACCCATCATTAACTCATATAGGCACTAACCACATGTAGTGTCTCACTTATGCAGCCAGTCACACAACAACCCACTCAATCATATAGTCACTCCCACACGCATTTACTCATCCATACAGCCACTCACACAGCATGTCACTTACTCATACAGGCACTCAGTCACCCATATAGACACTTACACACTCAGTCACTCAGTCATGCTGGCACTCACATACCTAATCATTTACTCAAATGCCAGTCACATAGCCAGTCACTAACCTATACAGCCACTCAGACAACCACTCACTCAATTACACAACCAGTGACACACTCACTACCTCATCCATATAAACAGTCAGACATGCAGTCACTCATGCAGATACTCGCACACCCAGTCCCTTATCCATACAGCCATTCACACAGTGGTTCACTCACTCATATAGCCACTAATATACTCACTATTTCACTCTTACAGTGGGTCACCCCCCCCACGTGTTGACTCAAACAGCAACTGATGCAGCTAGCCACTAACTCATGTAGCCACTCACACATGCAGACATTCATTCAAAGAGCCACTTACACCCAGTCACTCACTCTTAGAGCCACAAACATACCCAGTCACTCACTCATACAGACACTCACCTACCTAATCATTCACTCATGCAAGCACTCAGATACCTGATCACTCCCCTATACAGCCACTTATACATCCACTCTCTCTCCCATGCAGGCACTCACATAGTCACTCACTCAGACATAGAGGGACCTATACATTGAGTTACTCACTCATACATCCTCTCACACACCCCTCACTCACTCATACAAACACTCACACAGTCATTCACTCACTCATACTGCCACTTACATGCCCACTATCTCATTAATACAGCAGCTCATACACCAGCTCATACACCCACTCGTTCACTCATAAACTCACTCACTCACTCATACAGTCACTCTCACACTAATACAGACACTCACCCACCCAGTCACTCACTCATACAGTCATTCACACACCCAGTCACTCACTTATACAGACATTCACCCACCCTGTCAGTCATTCATACAGGTACTAACACACATAGTCACTTACCTATACAGCCACTAACACAAACCCTCACTCAATTATGCAGGCATTTACACAGCCCTCCACTCAGCCATACAGGCACATACAGAGGCAGTCACTCACTCACACAGCCACTAACACACCTAAGCACTCACCCATGCAGCCACTAATACACTCAGTCATTCACTTATACAACCACACCTCTTTATATTTACACAGACATACAGTTTATCTTTTTTTTACCATGAAAGGCAGATCTGACAAGAACATTTTCTTTCTTCTTTTTTCCTGTGTTTTTTTATTTATTGTTTTCTAACATTTTGTATTTTACCTTAAATAAAATTGCAACAAGGGAAAAAAACATTCTATCCACAAATACAAAATTAGTGGAAAAACTGGTGTAAATAAGTAACAGCTATGTTTTCTTGATGTTCCCAAAATAACATCAACTGACTGCTCTCTGGCTGTGAGGGTGGTGTTGCAGTCAAGACAAAAAGAACCAGACCTCTTGAATTCAAGAGAAATTTGTGTCAGCCGCCTCTCCATTTCCTCAGGTACTCTCTCTCCAGGAGCAGGGGGTATAGCCCTAGAGGTTGATGGCCCCTCTCCAGCTCTCTGCTTCTGTGCCCTCTTCAGATAGGCTAGTTCCTCATCAGAGAAGTCTCCATGGTGTTGCTGTGCCTCCTGCTATTCAGTATGTGGCAGCTACTGTTCTTCGCTTCCTCCTGTTGCCATTCCCGTCCCGTGCTCTCCATGCCACTGGAGTCCAGCTATCCTGGCTGATGAGGGGTGAAATCCTGAAACCGGTCCTAGGATGCTTGGTTCCAGTCCAGGAGGACTTGGCCTGACAGTTCGGGCTGGACTGTTCCCATTGGGCGCAGGGTCAAGACTGATTTGCATATGGCTGGGTTCAAACTGGAATGGCATGGGGAGCAAAAAAAATGGATTTAGGCCCAGATCTCTGTACTGGGGTGAATGTATGACATTGTTCTGCATTCTGTCCATCAATTGTTCTTTTTGCATACCTAGGTAAAAGGTCAATACCAAAACCCGTTCTGTGGTGTAATGGTACGGTAAATGTAGATGAAGGGTCGGGAGACTACTGAGGCCTATATTAGGTTACCCTATGAAACATAACACCCACTCCTCATCCGACCGGACAACATTCTAAAAAGGGAATGCCCTTCTAATCAAGCATAAAACATTTTTTTTAAATGTGTTAAAAGCTTCAAAAAAAATCCCTAAAAATAAACTCTAACAAAGTCCTTTAAAAATGTTCATATATATAGTCCGAGCCACTGAGTCCAATTTCAGTTGTTTTGGAAAAAGGCCGAATTCTTCCCAGCACACGGAGAGCCAAATGTTTATGTGTCCTGTGTGGGAGATGCAACATCACTGCTGCTTGCCTTCACAGACGACGGTCCCTGTAACACCTCACAGATCAGGTCAATTGAGCAAAGATGATCTTCCTCAGTTCCCAGAGCCGATGCTGGGGCAGCATTTGTGATATCCAAAGCCTGTGTGCCTGTAGTAGAGCCAGTATCCGATCCAATAGGAGCTGAAGCGTCCCGTGGTGGCTCTTAGAATGCCGACATCAACATTGGAATATGCTGGGGACACTGCAGTACGTGGGCCGTTGACAGGTCCAGCAATGCATCCACGTCCAGTGGCGCAACCAATGGAAGTGTTAGACAGAGATCCAACATGCATTCATAGCTGCAGAACAAGCAGCTGAGGACAGACAAAACACAGTCAATCCAGACTGGTCGAAAGGATAGGAACCAAGACTCGCTTAGCTCCCGAAGTCAAGGTGTGCCAAGATGGAGTACCATGCGATCACGGTAACGTCGCTCCAAAAGCATTTTTTCCATTTCCTTGGTGATTAGGATGTCCATTACGTAGCAAAAAAATTAAAATCAGGATTCCCACTACCAGTAGCAGGATTAGCGGAAGCCCTCCAAAAATGCTTCCGAATATGGAGTGTATGAAAGGTGGAATCACTCCGAAGACTGCCTGAAAGGTGCTTAACCATCCAGAACCTATGGTCTTGAGTAGGTGTACTATACCCTGCGAATCGGACATGTTAAAGATATGCTGTACCATTTCTCCGAAATGGAAAAGGCAGTTAGTTCGTATTAGTGGCCTGAATCTCAGCTGAAGACCTTGCAACCTGGAGATCAAAAGTCTCTTGGGCTGAGGTTAAGGGCACATCTTTCTGTAAAAGCATGACTTTTATTCGGCTCAGAGTATCAAACCGTATAAAGGAAACATTCAATGAAGGCCATAATGGCGCCTCCTTGACTGTGTGGATCGGTGGAAACAATACTTGCATACAACAAGTAACCCTGGAACTTACAGAGACAAGATACGCAATGCCTGGAAGCATCCCACAACAACCTTCATCATTCAGCATTAAGTAACTCCCATTTGAGAGCATCCTGAACACTGGATTAATCACGGCAGCTGGGGAACCTTTCAAATGACACGATAAGTTAGCTACTGAACCGTTACAGGCCCCGTGAAGCATAATATCCTGGCAAATGAGAGATCCACTCAAAGAATTCTGAGAAACACTTCAGTGTCCCCGTTCCTGTATCTAAATCTATACAGTAATTCCCAAGATTCATGGATGAATTCCCTACCCATTGCTTCATACCTGCCTACCTGGTGGTGTTCTATTCAATATTGAAACTGAAAATTTGTTACTGGTAATGTGATATGGCCCTGTATTAACCATTCTGTAGACTGTGACTCTGCCACGGTGAAAGGTAATTGGTCTAATTTTTCAATGCGCAGCATTGTATATTTCTCATCTCTTTGTGACATTGTTGTCTGCTTCTCAGTCACATTATATGCAGAGAACAGAGACGTACTGTTGCTATATCTCCAGGGCACATAACCAGAGCGCAGTGATTGTAGCGTCCAGCTTAATAACATAATAGAACATAACTGTGATTGTCCGTGTTGTAAGATGGACAGATCCTGGTCCATTATACCTATAGCAGAAGATACAATGTTGCGCAGTGAATACATTCTGGATGTTAGTGTGGTCATGCCTTTGTCAACCACAGCCAAAGCCTGTTCAAAGTTAATTCTGTCAATTTCACGCAATCTCTCCGCATCTTCCTGTTGAGAGATTTTCCAAATTTAATTATAAACAGCGTATAAGAAGCGTTTCTGGCGTGGCTTTCGGGGACCTAGTAAAAAATCCCTGAGATCCATGTCATCTGACAATAGGTACAAGTGTTGTTTCACCTGAGACAGTGTCGAGGTTCTTAGCCAATCTAGGTATAACTTCCCAACACTGTATGATGTCACCACCCCCAGATGTTCTCATTGTACATAGCGTAAGTCAGGCCTATGGATTCTAAACCCTTCGGCGGTACCCCTGAATCTTGACTGACACCTATTTGTGTTGGTAGGCCAGACTAACCACCCCTTCCAATTGGGGTCTGTTGAATTGTATGAAACGCCATGCATGATGTCATCTAGTGTACCCTCACCCTTTTCTGTATAATTTTGCCATCCCTCCAAGTGAGAAAGCGAGGGAATGCGAGATGTGTCCAAGTCCTTAATCTTGGCAAACCCAAGACAGGAAGGGGGGGATTTACTAAGATTTTGCGCTGTGTTTGCTGTGTTCGGAATTACAGCAACGAACAGACCTACCCATACCTGAGGGACGACTTCTATGATACACCTTACCAACCACCTAGACAACAGAAGAACTGGGGAAGATACCGTAGCCATCAACAAGTGTCTTTCTCTGACTCCTCCAACACCTTGGCTGAGGAGTCCAGCCCTCGGGAGGGACCAAGTACCTCAAGACAACAGAGAGTCCAACAACCAAGACCCCAACCATTGATACCAGCCGGTTTTTTAGACACAAACCGAGGCAGAGGACGACAAAGGGAACTATCAGTATCAATACTCCGGAGAACGACAAACCAGACGCAAGTTCTACCAGTGGGGCCCGAATTAACATCAGACAATACCAGTTTGGACACCAACAAAATGCTTCCCATATTCAACTTATCCCAACATGACCTCTCCTCCTACGAAATCAGCCTTCTACGTAAGGGATTATCTTTCGTCCCAACGGATAAAAGCAATTTCTTCGAAATACAGGAAAACCTGCTACGATTCTTTAGGAGGATAAGACTGAAACACTTATTCGCAGACAGACCACCACGTGAGCACCGAAACCGCTCACCATTCCAACCTCCTTCTACTTTTAATCCACCGTCAGTACTGATGCCAACTGAGATATTGACTTTTGAGAGAAGGGTCCTACACGAGATGAAGATCATCCAACACCAACATGAATTTGTCCCCTACAACCTCTCACTATTGGAGAAACGCGCACTCAACAATCTTAAAATCAACAAAAACATAATCATCAAGCCCGCTGACAAAGGCAGAGGCATCGTCATCCAAGACCAAACCAAATATGACACTGAAATCCTACGTCAACTGGACAACAAGGAACATTACCGCATTTTACCAGGTGACCCACTGCCCGGAATTAGGGCTAAAATTATGAGAGTGATTGAACTGGCTAAATCCAACAGCATCATAACGGACAAAGAGGCTATATACCTCAACAACAGTCATCCTCGTACCCCTGTACTGTATGTCCTACCCAAGATCCATAAGGACCACCGGAACCCACCAGGCAGACCAATCATGTCAGGCTGTGGCACGATCCTTGAACCAATTGGGAAATACATTGACAGCATAATTAAAGAATTTGTTCCCCTTACAGATACCATAGTCCGTGACAGTATGGACCTAATCAACCAAATCGAGGACAACCCCTTCATACCTGGCACCGACTTGATGGTCGGAATGGACATCGAGTCATTATACACCAATATACCGCACCAAGAGGGCCTGGCGGTAATAAAGGGGATTCTAGACACAAGACCACAACCCACAAGAATCCCCACTGACTTTGTGATGTCCCTCTTGGAGATTGCCCTGGGAAACAACTATTTTCTTTACAAAGATACCTATTACCTTCAGATCAAGGGGCGCTTGTTTTGCCCTGAACTTCGCCATCCTTTATGTTCGCCATTTGGAAAATACCATCATTCTCACTGACCTTAATCCATACAAGAATAACATAACTTTCTGGCGTCGTTACATAGACGACATTCTGCTCATTTGATCAGGAAATAAAGCAACCCTCCTCCTATTCATGGATTGGCTACACACCTGCCAACAGCATCTGAGGTTTACCGTTGACCCCAAAGAAAACAACCTGCCCTTCCTCGATTTATCCCTACAAGTAGAGAATAATAAAATTGGAACAGCATTATTCAGAAAGCCTACCGAGCGAAATACCTTACTGCACTATTCCAGCTACCATCCTCGAGGCCTACGTGATGGCCTACCATTTGGGCAATTTTTACGGATTCGCCGTAACTGTAAGTGTAGAAAGGATTTCTTCAGGGAAGCCGCAGTCCTCACTGAGAAACTAATTGCATGCGGATACCCCAAGAAATTGGCTACCAGAGCAAGAAAATGCGCATGGTACAATCACCGCGAAACCTTACTCACACCCAGGGAGAAAAGGGTCAACTCTCGCATCCCGTTTGTCCCCACATTCTCACCCACCAGCAACAAACTCTCGAGGATCATCAAAACTAACTGGAATACCCTTGCTCCGCTCAACATATTCAATGACCCCCCATTGTTCTCCTATCGAAGGGGTAGTAATCTCTCGGACCATTTGGTACATGCTATCACATGGCCGCAAGACAATACAAAAGACACAACAGTCAGAGGTCTATGGGACCTCCCACCACTTCTTGGACATTATAAATGCCAAAGATGCTCTGCCTGTCCTACCACATTGAATACAAAATGTTTTGAACATAACGGACAAAAATATGACCTGAAAATTTTCACCAATTGCAGATCACAGAATGTTATCTACTCAATACGTTGCCCATGTAATCTCCTCTACATTGGACAGACTACCCAGATGGTCAAAAACAGGATCCTGCAACACCGTAATCGAATCAGGTGCGGTGTGCTTACAGCACCCTTGGTCACACACTTCAAAGAACACAATCACAACGAAACTGATTTCATCTGGATGGTGATTGACCAACCATCCATACCGAGAGGAGGTGGCGATATCCAGAGACTCCTGAACCAATGTGAGTTCTGCTGGATAGCCCGCCTTAATACGATTGAACTTGGTCTGAACACCTTGGATGAATGGAATACCACACTGACTTAATCATCCTCTACATCATCGCTCTCCTTCTCCACCAGATAAATCTCTGACCTACATCTTGTTAAAAAGCACTACTTCTTATGTGACCCTCGTTTGATACTTCAGCCCAAAATGTAATAACATCTGTTGGCTGTATAGACTTCCCCTCACTTGGCCAGATGACCTGTTATTTGATCTATTGTATACAGGCATTCCCTTTGCTTGCCGTCATGACTTACTATCTGTTTTATTGTATACTGTGCATAAATCTGGCAAACATCTTTCGACCAGCGCTGACTGCTCCTCCCAGGAATTATCCTGCTCACTTGATTTATTCCGTAGTAATTGTTTACCAATTGTTTTTTAACTCTGTAAAAATTCCTTGAATAACTTTTGCTCTCCCTAACCACTGCATTTATACAAATGGATATATTGCATTGTGATCTGAGGTCTATCTTGACCCTTCAGTATATTTTGTCCTTTCCACCGAGTCGATCTTCTCATTTGATTTATTCCGTAATAATTGTGTTCATATTGTTTTTCAACTCTGTTAAATTCCTTAAAATAATTGTTGTTCTCCCTAACCACTGCACTTATACAAATGGATGTATTGCATTGCAATCTATGTTCTATCTTGACCCTTCAGTATATTGACTGTCCCTCCATCAAGTCTTTCTTCTCTGCCCCTTCACCTTCCTCACCGCACACTATTGCGCGCTCTAGTGCCTTAAACCTCGCACGCATCACGTGATCGGCAGCACGTCCTTTAATCACGTCAGCCGCCGCCTCCTTTCACACAACCTGACTCCTGCCGGCCGTCGCGATTCACTCCTGCGTGCTCAGCGGATCTTCAGTAAGTACTCCCTTCCCCCCTGTTTGGCCCCTGCTTCCCCATCCCCCGGCTCCTGGCCGCCTACATGCCGGCTTTCAGCAATGGCGCGCTGACTTACAACACACTGCGGTTGCCATGGCAACCAGCCTAGGCCTCCACCGGCTCTTCCCTTGCATACACGAGCCTCGCCTTGCCTGTCACTGACGTCCTCGGTACTGCTTTCCCGTTACCCAGCCGCCACGCCCATTGGTGTCTCTTGACATGCTGAACCGGCAGTTTCGCTTCTCTCGGTTCCCCGGCCACACAGCAGCAGTCCTTTCCTACCCACCACAGCCGTACCGGTTACCCGGTTTTTCCATCACTCGCGCAGCTCCACCCGCTGATGGCCCCCCGCCATCCCATCCTCCCCTCTTCCTGTCCTGCACTGCTCTTTCTCGTCATTCCCTCTACCCAGTTCCCCTTCTCCAGACTGCACCGCGCTGCCACAGCTTCACCAATGGTCTGCCTTCAACTTACATCATCCTCGCTGTGTAACAATTGTTTTCCAGGCCTTGCCCCAGTCCCTGCGCAGAGGCCATTACTTCTAAGCACCTTGTTCTTCTTCCTCAGATATCCTGCCCACAGATCTCCGGAAGTAATCTCGTTTCTCCGTCTCTGTGCTCCCCCAGTAAGTGCGGCCCCACACTATTTATCTACAGACATCCTTTGCCCACCCCCACATGCCTTGAGTGAGTTTTTTCTGACCAATTCTCTATGCGCACACCCACTTTCCTTTCTTTTCATGAGCCTAGTCACGAGGTATTTTTCTGCAGCTTGCTCTCCGCAACCCTTGATCCAACTCAGGCTCCAATCTCCTCCAATCTCCTCTTCCCCCCCACACACTGCTACCTTGTTCTATCTGTCCTTCTTGGTTCACTTATTATATTATATACATATACAGAATTCTATATGTATATCCTTTCATCCCCTGCACTGCAACTGTAATAATACGTAACCTGGTCCTGATGATGGCCTAACACTTCTACAGGCCGAAACGCCGTCGACTCCCACAGCGGAAATCTTGGCGCCCCTATTCACGGATACCCTATTCATCTGAAATTTGTATTAATGTACCATTAATTGTCGCGGTATCCTAAATATGTAAACTAGTGTGTTTTTATTTCACTTGTCTCTTGTTGCGCCCACTACCCTTGCTGTATATACCACGTCAAGTGCCACTCGCGCCGTCACTACACTTCACGAGCACTTGTGCACAGTATTTTGTTGGTTACATGTCATTTAATGTAACGCAGTGCTACTGACCCATGTGCTTGTACATATGAAAATTAATATGTCCAACATGTTTGTCAATTGAAATACACTTTACATTTACTTGAAAATGTCTCCCTGGTTTTCTCCCCCTTTGGATTTAATCCGTTGCAATTAATTGTGCCACATATAATTGACCTGTGAATGATACCCTTGAGACATTGTTGTTTGTTACAGATCATTGCCCTGGTCTCTTTAGGGTTTATGGGCTACCTCCTGTAGTCTTAGTGTTTGATTATGTGGCGCAAATCGGCGCAAAATCTTTTTTTCCCTATTTACTTTCCAGCGCTAAACTTGTTTAGCGCTGGAAATAACAGAAAAGTAACACGAAGTAGCGCATAGCGCTGCTTCGCATTCCTTCGCGCCATGGGGGTGTACCAAGGGTGGAGAATGGGCGTTCCCATGCAACCACCCAAGGTTTCTCACGCTAAACACAATTTACTAAAAACAGTAGATTAGGTTTAGCGTAAGAAAACTGTGCCCTTTTCAACTAGGCGCAAGGAAGGAGAAATGCTTTAATTTCTCCTTACTTTTCCGACTTTGCATGCCTGCTGCACTGTGAAGCACGTATGCAAAGTGGGAAAAGCTTTGCATCGTGCCTAGCATAGTATTTTGTACAGGAAGGGGATCCTTCCAGTACAAAACCTATGCTACACTCATGCACACACCCTAGCGCTGTGGCGCTAAGGTGTGTGCATGGCACACGGCAGCTGAAATCAGTGCCAGCGCAAGGGGAAGGGGAGGAGAGAGCCATATCTTTGAAAATATGGACTGTAGGCTTTTCAGAGTTTTTGGAGGTTGGAGCAGCTCACACTTTTCTAAAAAGTTAGCTGCCAGACTTTTTCCTTCACTTGATAACTCATATCCCAAAAATAGGACATGGAGGTGGGCTCTTTTTGATTTTTTAAAGTTGAATTTGTAGCCCTCAGAGGCAAACCCCAAAATTATGCTGCTCACCCTGGTCAAATGATCCTTTAAATCATCATCCATCAGATAAATATCATCTACATAGGACAATGCCTCTTCATCAAAATGTTGAAGTAACTCTGTTACCCTTGCTGAGAACAACATGGGGCTATTCTTATACCCTTGGGGCAGTCTACAGAATTGACCCTGTGAACCGAGCTCTGAGAATGCTGTCAAATATCTGCTTTCAGGCGCAATATTTTGGCAGAAAAATCCATTTGAGATATCTAGTGTTGTTTTGTATTTTTTCTGCACAATGTTATTCATTAATACGGCACTGTGTGCGTTCTGTACTGCAAATGCCTTTGTGCATGTGTTCAGATGTCTTTAGTCTAAAACTAGAGGATATGAATTATCAGGTTTCATTACAGGAAACAAAGGATTATTCATTGAAGAGGCGCAAGTTTCTATTACACCTTGGTATTCAAGTTGATCTAGATCTCCCTGACCTGTTCCTTCACTTCTTGTTTAATAGGGCATTGTCTCTGTGGAGTTGGAGTAGTTTTTACTGGGATTTCATGGTGAGGTTACTCAGCATCCCACCCTACATGGTTGCGATATAATGCTGGAGCAAGTGCTACCGCCCAATCCTGCGCATATGTATGTTTTAAGTATATTGGAACGAGGTCAGAAAAAGCCGGTAAAATTACCGTTTCTCCTTTTTGGCACTCCATAACAATTTTGGGCGGCCTATCTTTTTCAGCCAAAAGGATATCAAAGCCATAAGTCAGGTTCTCCCTAAAGAGACCTTTAATTTTTCTGGGTTTGTCCCCCTCCATTTGGAGTGTTATTTCATATAACGGGTGTGGGACACTTACCCTAGTATCAGGTGTCAGCGTCGCTGTCACCAGAAATTCCATCAGGTTCTGGCAAGCTATTGTTACTTCTGCTGCGCTGTCTAGCATCATCAGAGCCATTCCCCGTTCAGAAGTTGAGTCCTCAGAATTCTGGGCATGTTTAACTTTTAGACCTGCTACCTTCTTCTTTTTAAATTGAGGTTTTGATTTTTGTTTATCTTCTTTTTTGATATTATAGTCCGAAGTACGCTGTGTGTTTCTGGACTTTGTCCGTCCTTCTTCTTGGCTGTGTTCTGACCATCCTTCTCTCTCGGAGTTTTTTGATGAACCCTGAAAGGAACAAGAGGGACTTGTATCAGTATCCTGATACCTGTCAGGTTTTTTTAATGTTATCACGATTCCTACGGTTGTACCTCCTTTCGGAGGGCTCCCGTTGAGGAGACCCACCCCTGGATTGTGACCTATTTTCTCAATTCTTTTGTTTTTTATTATTCCATTTCTTCATGGAAGAATCAGGTGCTTACTTGGTGTTATCCTTCTCAAGACCACCCATGAGTTGAGGTTTTGTTGCCCTAGACTATCTCTGCCTAATTCGACATGTGTCCTCGATTATTTTAGGTAATGCATGCTTCTGTTGTCAAGCAGTGAAATCCCTCAGGCGTTGGCGTATTGCCACTGCGGCTGCCTCCCCTTTTATGTTTGCTAACATTATAGTTGATACCTGGGCAAAATTTCCTAACAATTTCAGCCCTAAGTTCAGAGCAGGTTCTGCTCTATACTCATTCTGTATTTGTCTCAATACATCTGGTATTACTGCTATTGAAGGGATACTATGTGTTCTGGTATATATGGCAGTGAAGACTGTACCCCAAGAGGTACAATCCTCTATCTGGGGAGCTATCCCCATTGGCAAGCACATTGTTAGCATTCTGTGTTTTTCTTGAGGGCTTGTGTGTGGAAACACTGCCTCTAGCTGTGTTATTTTCTGAGCTATCCAGAATGGCATTTGCTCATGTCTAATGGGCATTTTACGCATAACTGTGTATAGCGTTTATGGAGTTATTTTAGTTGTAGATCCCTGAATTTGTCCTGCTGGTGTAGCCCTTGTTGGCTAAAGTGTGAGTGTTCTCATAACGAACTTTGTCAGGTTTCTGTAAAGTTTTATTATTTCTTTGTGCAGCGGACATAAGTATGCTACTGGCACTGTGTCAATGTCTGGGTGCAGTGTGTAAGCCGCTAGGACCGGCCAAGTCGCTCTGTCTCTGCAGATTCGACTGAGTCTTACTTTATCTTTTGTGTGTGAGAGGGCACCTTCAAACCAGTTTATGTGCTCCTGGTAGGTGAGCAGAATTTCAATGTCCTCATATGGACAGTATTCCTCTGGTGTTTCATCTTGAGAGTAAGAGTGAAATGTTTTTGTGCATGCATCTGCTTGTGGGAATTTAAACCATGAATAGAATACCTCAGTTCTATATGATTTGTGTGCCTCGATCACGAAAATTGCTGCCCCACCCCT
This sequence comes from Calotriton arnoldi, assembly GCA_963921515.1. Lineage (NCBI taxonomy): Eukaryota > Metazoa > Chordata > Amphibia > Caudata > Salamandridae > Calotriton > Calotriton arnoldi. The sequence goes on along the minus strand of CAWUFW010006430.1, from coordinate 960,059 downwards.
TGCTGTACCTCCATAGTCTGATAGCTTTAAAGTAAGGGCAGTTCTGACATTTTCTGAAATGTTTATTTCACCTTCTTGTTCTCCTTCCTCCACTGCATTTGTACGTTGTGCTGGTGCAGGGTTGTCTTTGTCAGCCATTGTTGAAAGAGTTTCAAGGAAACTGAGATAAAGATTTATGCACAATAGGAACTATTTGTCCTTCAAGCATAAATAAACCTACAGCAAATACATAGGATATGCCTACTCAGCTGTGGCAGATTTTTTCCCTCCCACTCCAGATGTCTCTGGAATAATGTGAGTAGGGGTCTTTGAGAAAAGCACGACTGAACTACTCAGATTTTACCGTTAGATAAGTACCAAACCAACGTTGGTGGTGCCATGTCGTGTAGTTCCTATAAATCTATATAGGATCTGCACGTTTATACAACATATACTGTGGGATTTGTGTCCAGACTGATTCCAGATACCCCCACCGGGTATGTTTGCCTGTGTACCAGCTAGCTCACAGTGCCACTGTAAACTCCTCTTAACAATTAGAGAATAGTTCTTGGCAACTATCGAATATGACAACCCTGTCCTATCAAGGATCCTGGAAACAGTACAGTACTTTTCGCTCAGTCACTCGTGCTCACTTTGTCTCAGAGAGATACATAGAATAAACGGAGGGGACGTTTTTCAATAAGCATTTATTGAACCAGCGTCATTCTAGTGTAAAATAGGTGTGCTGAAACAACCATAAGACAGAAACAGATATAAATGATAAGCACCAACAGAGTAAAAGGATGGTAGATTTCTACCATAGCGCTAAAAACATTGAATATATGCGAGCATATATATACATGACAATAATAATGCGTACTCCTAAGATGCAACCCTAACTAGATGTACCTAAGTGTACCTAGCATGTATGTAGGTGTAGAGCCAAGAATTCCCCTAGGCTGAAGCCAACCCCATTACCTGAAGTGAGAGACTGTGGGACCCCGTCTTGGTCCCGAGATGGACACCCCGCGAGGGATGTCAGACCACTGCGAGGCGGAGTGTCTGCGTGCAGGCACCTCAGCGTCTCGCGTCAGTGTGACAGCATGGAAGTCTTTTCTCCTCTCTCTGCCTTCGCAAAGATATGTTGTATATATACCCAAAAGGTACCCTCAGGGGATTCTACCTTGCTGTGTCATGTTAGCCAAGGATAATGGAAGGGATGACCCTTATACATAGTTATTATGCAGAAGATGGTAATCCTGCTGTGATTCTGAGAATCATCATGCATAGTTAATGAGGCTAGTTTTCGGGGAAAACCACACAACATTTTATGCAGTGCTTAACTAGGTAAAAGGTCAATACCAAAACCCGTTATGTAGTGTAATGGTACAGTAAATGTAGGTGAAGGGTTGGGAGACTACTCAGGCCTATATTGGGGTACCCTATGAAACATAACAAACTGGCACATCACTGCTTGTCTTGGGGCTACTCAGGCAAAAGTAGAATGTAATGCAATGTAAAGTAATGTGGTATGCCAGAGGATTAACTTCTCACCTGATGGGGTATCCAGGTGCTGAGTATGTGCAGGCTCACCAAGTAGGATCACGTAAAGAGCCAGGTATACAGTCAGTAGCACTAAACCATATTGCATGCAGCTTTCCTGATGTGCTGGGTGAGTTTTTGACAGGTGTTGTCAGCTCTGTAAGAGACCACCGAACCTCTCCTTATACATAATTCCACTGTGACTGACTATAGGTGTGGGTAAGGATTCCTGCTGTCAACACATAAAATGTTTGGTGATACATACTTGTCCCTGCAGCTGTGTGTCAAACCAAAAGTCAAATTGTTAAATAATGTAGGACAGTGTCAGCAGGGTACCCTTCACTATGCAACCATTTTTCCTATGATAGATGCTGGAAAAATGTTAGTGACATGGCAAAGTTTGTCCACATCATAAAGTTGACCCATGACATGGAACAAATGACATGTCAAACTGTGTTTCTGGAAGGGTGTTAGTACATTTACATAAGTATTGATGAATCATCATTTAGCTAACTTAACTTGAGGTATGACTGTGACTGTTGTAATGCAGCCTCAGGGGTTCATGAGTCTCCCTCAGAGTAGTCCATGCTATACCTATGTGAAATGGAGTGACAGAGTAACAATTACACTGATGCCCTGGAGGCTATAGGGATGTAGACCTGCTACCCCATTGAACCATGGTGTGTACAAATCATTACCAGACTGCCTGACTGATGCACATTGTGAGTGTAGATGTCCACATGTCAAGGTTCTGGTCATATGGCTTTGCAGGTCTAAACTGAATAGTAGGTTTCATAAGTCTGTGCAATTTGTACATTTTGGAGAACACTGTACATATCTCATTGTCTTTAAACCTATATAGCGCCGGCAGGCCTCAATGCATGGATACAGTGTCTTTGGCATGGTGGGGCCAGCTGGACAAACGCATTAGTCTGCACATGGATTGGCATTGAAATGCCAAGCTTATGCCCCATATATCCCCTATGTGCCATTTCTGGGAGGCATTCATACATTGCAAAGTATAAAGTCATGTTGCAGCACTCTGTAAAAGTTCACATGCTGGAATGCACATTGTTATCAGCATACAGCGCATTACACTGCTCACTTACTTATGGTGTAAGTTAGACTGACTAGCACAAATGCAGGTACCCTTGCATCATGGGGCAAGGGGCCCTGCTTTATGCCCAATAAAGTTCTTCTACAGAGGAGTACTTCTGCATACATACACACACTCCTGAGATGTTATTTTCTTATTTAAATTGTGCTCTGATGAATGCAGCTCTGGAAGAATGAGTGTACACAAAATTCAGCTTTCCTGATGTGCTGGGTGAGTTTTTGACAGGTGTTGGCAGCTCTGTAAGAGACCACCGAACCTCTCCTTATACATAATTCCACTGTGACTGACTATAGGTGTGGGTAAGGATTCCTGCTGTCAACACATAAAATGTTTGGTGATACATACTTGTCCCTGCAGCTGTGTGTCAAACCAAAAGTCAAATTGTTAAATAATGTAGGACAGTGTCAGCAGGGTACCCTTCACTATGCAACCATTTTTCCTATGATAGATGCTGGGAAAATGTTAGTGACATGGCAAAGTTTGTCCACATCATAAAGTTGACCCATGACATGGAACAAATGACATGTCAAACTGTGTTTCTGGAAGGGTGTTAGTACATTTACATAAGTATTGATGAATCATCATTTAGCTAACTTAACTTGAGGTCTGGCTGTGACTGTTGTAATGCAGCCTCAGGGGTTCATGAGTCTCCCTCAGAGTAGTCCATGCTATACCTATGTGAAATGGAGTGACAGAGTAACAATTACACTGATGCCCTGGAGGCTATAGGGATGTAGACCTGCTACCCCATTGAACCATGGTGTGTACAAATCATTACCAGACTGCCTGACTGATGCACAATGTGAGTGTAGATGTCCACATGTCAAGGTTCTGGTCATATGGCTTTGCAGGTCTAAACTGAATAGCAGGTTTCATAAGTCTGTGCAATTTGTACATTTTGGAGAACACTGTACAGATCTCATTGTCTTTAAACCTATATAGCGCCGGCAGGCCTCAATGCATGGATACAGTGTCTTTGGCATGGTGGGGCCAGCTGGACAGACGCATTAGTCTGCATATGGATTGGCATTGAAATGCCAAGCTTATGCCCCATATATCCCCTATGTGCCATTTCTGGGAGGCATTCATACATTGCAAAGTATAAAGTCATGTTGCAGCACTCTGTAAAAGTTCACATGCTGGAATGCACATTTTTATCAGCATACAGCGCATTACACTGCTCACTTACTTATGGTGTAAGTTAGACTGACTAGCACAAATGCAGGTACCCTTGCATCATGGGGCAAGGGGCCCTGCTTTATGCCCAATAAAGTTCTTCTACAGAGGAGTACTTCTGCATACATACACACACTCCTGAGATGTTATTTTCTTATTTAAATTGTGCTCTGATGAATGCAGCTCTGGAAGAATGAGTGTACACAAAATTATTTATTTAAAGGTCATCATGGTTTTGGTACAACTGTATACCAGAAGCTTCATGTCAGATTTCAGTGTATTTGCCTGAGGGTAAATTGGTGAAGTGTACTATGCTGATGTTTTGCAGGAGGGAGCCACCACCCTACATCTATGGATTTGCTACCTGACGCAGAGTACGTAAATTCAGCAGTGTGTGCTGCCTTGTGTAACTCCAAATGAATCATGCAATGCAGAATCACACTTGCTGAACTTGCTTACCTAATCACTGCTCACGTTTGTTTGTGACAAACTTTCAGTTCACTTGTATGATGCCATGCCAATACCAAAAGTGTACATATCTGGACCATGTGTCCAATTTCCTATTAATACATCGCCAGGAGTGTGACTCACCGTTAATGGTGATATGGTTGTAATCATATCGTGACTACATTTCTATATTGTACACCTACTCTGACCTCACTTGGCTCTGTTTCCCTTGTTGTATTAGGAGATGTCTTTGTAATGAAGGTATATTGTCAATATCTCTATCTCAATTTTTGGTGTAGGTCGTATGGCAATGGCAACCTATTTTAAGAAACATCATGTACATTTACAACTTGAGCTAATATGTGTTTCCTTTAACTCCCTAGAAAACATGACAGCTGTGTTACTCGGATATGAATTTACCTTAAAGAAATGAAAAGACAAGAGGTGTTTGGCAACACAGGAACAAGTTATTTTAATCAAACACAGCGGCAGGGAGTCTCGAGAGAATGTGTCTGAGGAAAGTCTCCCGGTGTACAAAGTTTTGTCTGGTTTTATACACATCTTGTGAAGTACAATAAAATGATTTCTGAATTTTTGAAAAGCATCTTAGTCGTAAATTAACAAGTTGGGGCATCTGATAAGGACACAGATGGCTCTCAACCTCGGGAAGAGCTATTATGGGCCAGTGTGTATGTGTCCAGGTGTTCAGCTTGAGGAACGCATGATCACTACTTATTGTGTGCATGTCATGTCCTGATTGGCTGAGTGTATCTATCTACATGGGGTATCTAGCTTTGTGGAATTTTTGGGAAACTCGAGCCTTTGGCCAAGCGTATTTTATTGGGGCTAATTACCATGGACCTGTTTGTGGTGCTACTATCTATCTGTGGGATTGATCAAGGTATTCCCTGGGCGTGCGTGTATCTTTGGGTTAAGAGAGACCCCACCTGTGACCTGCTATTTGATAGGTGTGGGTCGCAGGGTCTGTCTGACCATGGATCTCTGACTCGAGGTTGATGGGGAGGTCACCTTGGGTAAATCCAACAGCAATGGTGCGAGCTCACTGAAACTCCTGAAAATATTATGGCAGTCACTGGTGTCATTTTTTTTAACATTTTCAATAGTTTGTGTACGATTGTCATAGCGTACACTGGTATTGTTTTTACTGATATTGATATAGTTATGCATTCCTAGATCATGACATACATTGACATCGCTTTTACTCGTAACAGCACTGTCACTCACACAAGGATTATGGCATACATCGACATTGCTACTGCCGGTATCATTGCTGTTTGTTGTGCAGACATAGATTATGACATATATTGACATTGTATTTATGAGCATTGGCATTGTCATATGGGCACAGGTTGTGGCATACGTTGGTATCGCATTTATTGGTATTGCCATTGTCAGGCCTGTACATATCGTGGTACTCATTGACATTGTATTTTCCCATTCCAACAGCTGACAAGGCAGGGACCTTTGAAACAAGACAGTACCATTGTAGGCACATCCGCCAGTTTGCAAAGGCCTACCGCAAGATGGGTGTCTTATGTGAAAGGGCAAAGGCATTGGGGACATAGAAGAGTGGAAGGCAAAAACACCCAATCTGCTGCCCCCACACGTGTGGAGGGTGTCCAACAGCAGCAGCAGCAGGTCCAGACACAGGCCACACCAAGACCATCAACGTCTTCCTAACAGCCAACCACACAGGATAGGGGACTCAACGTTGCCAGAACAGCTAATTTTAACTTTACAATCATCGGGCAGATGCGTAAACTGAACCGGAGGATGCATGCCATTCAAAAGGAGGAGGCCAGCCATTAGGGAAATTTTGTTGACATTGCAGGAGGCAACGGATGGAAAGAATTTAGAACTCTCCCTCAGGACATTCCCTTTCTCAGTTGTTTTTATGTTGGGTAATTGTTTGTAGTTAATAGTCATAGTGTTAATTAGGGTTTAATATAGGTGTAGGTTTAGTGTAGGTAAGTGTTAGGTAAATATGATATTTTGTAGCTAGTTTTTTTAATGTGTTATTTAATCGTAGTATTTTTAAGAGGGTGGGGGTTGATGTTTAGTATGTTAAAAAAATGTTTAAAAAAATGCAAACCAAAAATACCCCAAAAAATATACTTGTTTAGGATTAAATGTGTAGGTGTAGTTTATGTTTGTCTTATACTGAGCTATGTGTATTAAGGGGGGGGGTAATATTTAACCTGTCATGTGTGTATACTGCTCAAGATGGTTTAAGATAATTTAAGATAGTGTAGACTAGTGTTAAGGTTATTTAATGTAGGCTAGGTAGGTGTAAGTAGTTATAATAGTTTTTTTATATATTAAATTGTTTTCTGTAGTGTAGCTCCTATTTCCCTAATAGGCTCTGCGCATTGGAATAATATATCCTATAGGTTTGACATAGGACTAAGGTCAGTATGTCCCTATCGAGTATATTAAACTTCATCAGCCAATGAATTCCCTGCAACGTGAACGCCATCACGTTGATGACTCAGTGTGTGGATCACGTGAGCCTTTGGTAGTTCGTTTTTCAACTGAACTACTTGTTCCCAAAGCGTTTTGTGCTTTATTGTGCCACCTTTCGCATCTTTGAAATCATTTTCAAGCCAGTTTTGTATATATTCATTATACGACTGAACACAGTAAAAGGAATCGCACACTATTAGTGTGGGGAATTCTCGATCTGTACTTTCAAGTGCCAGTTTGAATGCTTGTAGTTCAGCTCGCTGAGCTGTACAATCTCCTAGAGATTGAGTTTTTGTGACCATAGGTCTGAAGATGCCATTTCGCATGCGACCTTTAACGATTGCACACGCTGCACTGTAAGCTTGCTTACTCCCTGTTGCGGGTTGTGCCGATCCGTCAGTGTAAATTATGAATTCGTACTGATCGAGAGGCAGAATTTCAGTAGGCAGAGGACATTCTTGTTCATATTGCAGGAATGCTTGTGTTTTTAAATCTGGATCAAAAACATATTCAACATCTGTTGCAGCAAGAGAATTAACCCATTGTATCCATCTTGGATGTAATGCTTTAGCATTTGGAATGCTTGCTTTTGTGACCGCTTCTAAAGCTGGTACCGGGGTTACGACAATAATGCGTTTCCCTTGGGCTAAGGCTCTTTCTGTTGCTACAGCGGTTTGAACTGCTGTTAGAATTTTTTCAGTTGAACTGAAGCGCATTTCCGCTTGTGTGTACAAATGAGATTTGTATGCGATTGGTATTTTCTCACCCTCATTCAAGGTTAAGTAGGTGAATCCGCATTGACCCGAAATTATTCGGATCACAAAATTGCGTTGACTTACGCGTGTTTGTAAGTGATTTGTTGCTAACATGTTAGCCTGGAGTGAACGCAAGATTTCTGTGTGTTCCTGTGTCCAGTTTCTGATCGAAAAATCAGGTTTGATTAATGCGTAGAGAGGTTTAACCCTTTCTGTGTAATTTAGAATGTATGTTCTTCCAAAGTTTAGGAAACCCAGGATGGATTGTAAGTTTTTAGCGTTTTTGGAGGTTGGAGCAGCGCACATTTCTCTAGAAAGTTAGCTGCCAAGCTCTTGCCTTCCCTTGAAAGCTCATATCCTAGAAATAGGACATTGAGATGGGCAATTCTGGACTTTTTAAAGTTGAACTTGTAGCCCTCAGAGGCGAAAACCAGTATAATGGTGCTCACCCTGTTCAAGTGTTTTTCCAGGTCATCGTCTGTCAGATAGATGTCATCGACATAGGACAATGCCTCATTGTCATAAGTTTGTAGTAACTCCGTTACCCTCGCTGAGAATAAACCTGGGCTGTTCTTGAACCCTTGTGGGAGTCGACAAAAGTGACGCTGGGTCCCCTTTATGGAGAATGCTGTTAAGTACCTGCTTTCAGGTGCTATGTTTTGACAAAAGAAACCATTTGAGATGTCTAATGTTGTTTTATATTTTTTACGCACAATGTTATTCATTAATGCTGTGCTATGTGCATTTTGCACTGCAAAAGTTTTAGAACAAGTGTTTAGGTGTCTGTAGTCCAAAACTAGACGATATGTATTGTCTGGTTTGGAGACAGGAAACAAAGGATTGTTCATTGAGGAGGTGCATGTTTCAATCACCCCTTGATATTCAAGTTGATCTAAGATCTCCCTGACCTGTTTTTTAGCTTCTTGCTTTATTGGGTACTGCCTTTGTGCAGTTGGTTCATGTTTCAGATGTATTTTATGGTGAGGTGAGTCCTCATCCCATCCTACATGATTTTTATATAATGCTGGGGCCTGGGCCACTGCCCATTTCCTGGCATATGTATATCTTAGGTGAATTGGAATATGGTTGGAGAAGGCAGGCATAATAATGTCCTCGCCATGTGGGCACTCCCTGACAAATTGTGGTGGCCAGTTCTTTTCTGCTAGAAGTATGTCATAGCCCTTTGATAGTCTTTCCCAAAAGTGCTTTCACCTGTCTAGGTTTGTCTCCCTCCATCCGGAGAGTTATTTCATATAACTTTTGTGGAGTACTAACCCTGGTGTCTACAGTCTCTACTTTAATGTACTCATTCAAGTCCACTATCTCCAGAAGTTCCTTCAGGTTCTGGCGAACTGTTGTGACTTCTGCTGCACTGTCCAGCATTGTCTGAGCCCATTCTCCGTTCTTGAGTTGTGTTCTCAGTATTCTCGGCATGTCTGATTTTCAGACCTGCTACTTTCTTTTTGGAGAATTGAGGTTTTGCTTTAGTTTTTGGAGCGTGTTTGTCATCTTTCGATTTCACGCGTTCTTCTCTATTTTCCGATCGTCCTCTTCTTTCTGAAGTCTGTGATGAGATCTGAAAGGGACGAGAGGAACGTGTATCAGTATCTTGATACCTGTCAGGCTTTCTCAAATTATCCCTATTCCTGAGGTTATACCTCCTTTCAGAGGGCTCCTTTTGAGGAGACCTACCTCGGGATTGAGAACGTTTCTCATTTGAATTTGAATCTTTTTAGAAGATGTAGGAGTTTGTTTAATTGAGTCCTTCTCAGGACTTTCAGATAGCTTCGGCTTCACTGGTCTTCCACCCAAACTATCTCTGCCTAATTCTGCATAAGATTGTTCAATTATTCTGGGTAGCTCAGTTTGATGTTCTGTAACATCAAATTCCCTTAATTTTTGGTGGATCGCCAATGCTGCTGCCTTCCCTTTAATATTAGATAATATTATTGTTGAGACCTGGTCGAAATTTTTCAGTAGCTTCATACCTAAATTTAGAGCAGGCTCTGCCCCGTATTCATTTTGAATTTGTTTCAGGACATCAGGTATTACTGCAATTGACGGAATGCCATGTGTTTTAGTATAGATGGTAGCAAAGACTGAGCCCCATGTGGTGCAGTCTTCCAGTTGTGGTGTGATCCCATTGGTAAACTGATTGTTAGTATTCTGTGTTTCTCATACGGGCTAGTATTTGGAAATACTGCTTCGATTTGAGTAATTTTTAGAGCTATCCAGAATGGAATTTGCTCACGTTTTGTGGGCATTTTACCCATGACTGCGTATAGAGTCTGTGGTGTAATTTTTAGTGTATTCCCCTGTTGGGGAGTTGGATTTGGAATTGTTAATGGTTGCTGGACTGTAAAAGTCCGCATGACATATTGGACCAATTGTCTGTAGATTTTTATTAACTCTGTGAGTTGAGTAAGTAAATCCTCGTCTGACATCTCTTCAATGTCAGGATGAGGTGTGTAGCCGGCTAGAATCGGCCATGTTGCTCCTGGTCTACCTAGTGGACCGAGCCTAGTAATGTTTTTGTGATGTTTTAGGGCGCCTTTAAACCAGAGCAGATGCTCCTGGTATGTTAATGGAATTTCAATATCCTCGAAAGGAATATATTCCTCTGGTGGATCATCTTCTTTGTAGAAGTGAAACATATGTGTTACTGGATTGGATTCAGGAAATATTACCCATGAATAGAATACCTCTGTCTGAAAGGATTCATGTGCCTCTATCACGAAAACAGCTCTACCTCCTCTTGGTGGTAGGCCATGTTTTATAAGTTTTAGAGTGATGGCTCTTCTTAAGTTTGGAGTGATGTGTATAACACCCTCCTCGGTTTCATTTAAACCTGTAATGTTAAAAACTGCTGCTTGGGCTGGATCAGCCACAGCTTCACCGTTTCCGGCTTCAGTCATTTTGTTTTTTGAAAAATGTAGAACAAGTTTCAAGGAAACAAAGATAAGGTGCACAATACTTTGGATCACTGTATCCTTCAACGTTGAGCAAACCAAACAGCTAATATATAGGGTGTTTCCCTATGTAGCCGTGGTGGATACTTAACCCTGCCCACTCCAGACGTCTTTTGGAGTATATGGGTAGGGGTCTCTGAGAGAAAAAGCACGGCTGAGTTACTCAGTATCTAACGTTGAATTACCGCCTTACCAAACCGTTGGGCGCCATGTAGTGTAGCTCCTATTTCCCTAATAGGCTCTGCGCATTGGAATAATATATCCTATAGGTTTGACAAAGGACTAAGGTCAGTATGTCCCTATCGAGTATATTAAACTTAATTACTTGTGCCAGCTAGCTCAGAGGCCACTAGAAACTCCTTGACAAACAAGAAGGAGTAGTTTCTGGCAGCCGCAAAACATGACCACTTTGTTTCCCTTTAGAATCAGAACGTGTCCCAGAGTCGTGGAAACAATAGATAACTATTTCACTCAGCTCAATCGTGCATGCTTAGTTTTCTCCAAGTTACACAGAAAGAACAGACGGGCGTTTCAATAAAAGATTTATTGAACAGTCTTGTTTCTGGTGTAAGTAAAATGTGCTGTTACGATCACAAGACAGTATGCGAGATAAATAATGTACAGTGTGAGCAGTAGAAATAAATAATACTGCGATAGCATTATCTTTTAGTACATATGCCTTTACATAAATAACACAGACTAAAAATGCGAGTACTCATACGATGCATTTCTAATCTAGTTCTACCCCAATGTACCTAACCTAACCTAGGTGTAGGGAGAGGTATGAAGTAGGTGAAGTATTCCTTACTATGGTATACTAAGAGTATGTTAAGTCTAGTATGCCTAGTATGCCTAGTATGCCAAGAGTCCCTCTAGGTTCTTGTCAGCTCCATACCTGAAGAATGAGAGAGGTAGGAATCTCTTTGCCAGACTCGAACTCCAACACCCCGCAAGGGAAGTCAGATCACTGGAAGCTGGACTCTCTGCGTGCAGGGATGACAGCGTCTTCTCAGTGCGTCAGGCCGGGAAACGGGCTCCTCTGAAGTCGAGGTCTCCTCTAGTTTACAAGGGCTAGGGAAGGTATATTTATACCTGAGAGGTACCTCAGAATGTTAGCATTGACGTGGATCGGACAGCGGAAGACGTCATGACTGAACCCCTAAGGAATAATGGTTCATGCATAATATATGAGTCCTTGAAGAAATCAATAGTCCTGGGCTAGGGAAACTCCCGCAGCCTAAGGGTCTGTTCTTCATGAATTCGTTGTGACGTTAGGGTGGGCGGATATCAGAAACCATGCCTGTATTTGGAGTGCACGGTTTAATGCCTAAATAAGGGCTGGGATTTTATGCCTATATAAGGGCAGGGCGAATTGTGCCTATATAAGGACATGATACTGGAAAGCCCGTTTATGGACACCCTAAGAGGAATACAACACCCACTCCACTTTCGTGTGTAGGATAATACTAAAATGCTAAACATTTAAAATGCTAAACATTAAATGGAGTACCGCATATTTAAAAATATTTTTTAAAAGCATTAAAAAACATAGTAAAAAATGCAAAAGGAACTGTACATTTGAAGCAAATGCTTTTCATTTCAGGCATAAAGTTCGAAAATAAATGCAATTGGAATGAAATAAGCAGTAATATTTACATGTGACAGAAAATGATCGATAAGTTGTTAAAAAATCAAAGTCATTTCATGTCATAAAAATTAATGAACTGTTTTAGACACACAAGATGACTAAGTGTCCGTGGAAGTACCGCGAAGTCTGTACTATAAGGCTAGTTCTACTTTAAGCAGATTGAAGTGCCATTTTCGTTCGAAAAATGGGAAAAAGTTCAATATTGGTAGAGTTCCAAGTTTTTTGGAAAATGAAGGCCAAATTGTTACTGCATCTCTGGAACACTGTATGCTGAATCAGAGTCAGTTTACGGGTCTGGTGTAAACATGAGATCATCTATTTCTATAGACAAAACATCATCCACTGTAGTTGGTGTCAGTTGGAACACCTCGTGTAGTAGATTAATTGCACAGAGATGAGAAGCATCGCTTCCAGCATAGGTTGCCTCAGCAATGTTCGCGTCCGTTGTTACCTGTGTGCCTGTAGATCTTTCTCGTACCTCAGCAGGAGCCGGAAGCGTCTGTGAGATCTCAATGAATGCTGACATCAGGATTGGTAGCCTCTGGGGACAACACAGAGCATGGGCCGTTATCGGGACCAGCAGAGTATCGACATCCGTTGGCGTAGCTGATGGAAATGTGAGACAAGTGTCTAACACGCATTCTTCACCACATAGCAGGCATCGTAGAACAGGTAAGATGCAATCTTGCCAGATTGGTCTGAATGACAGGAACCACGTGGTATTAAGTTCCCGTAGACGAGTCATGCCCAAAAGCTGTACTATTCGCTCACAACACTTTCGTTCAAGGAGAGCTTTCTCCATTTTGCTCGGAGTGATGTCTGCGAATAGGCTGGCCATAGCGCAATAGCAGGAAGAGAAATAGAATTCCGGCAACAAGTGCTAGAATTAATGGTATGCCACCAAACACCGAATGTGCAAAGTTCGGGATGATTCCGAGTATTGCCTGGAAAGGTGCTAACAGACCGGAGCAGATGCTCTTAAATACATGTACAATTCCGGTTGTATCAGACATATTGAAGATACGTCCTATCATTTCTACGAAATGTATAGGGCAGTTTGTACGTATTAAAGTCTGTATCTCAGCCGAAGTCCTTGCTACTTGTAGATCATAGGTTTCTTTGGCCGAGGTCAAAGGCACTGTTTGCTGTAAAAGCATGGCTTTCATTCTGCTCAAAGTATCAAATCTTATAAAAGAGACGTTCAGCGAAGGCCATAGAGGCGACTCCTTGACTGTGCCTATTGGGGCAAACAATACTTGCATACAGCAAGTGACCCTGGAGTTGACCGTTACTAGATATGGGATGCCTGGCAGCATGCCGCAGCAACTCTGATCATTCAACATGAGGTAACTCCCATTCGAAAGTTGTCCAAACGTTGGATTAATCACAGCAGCTGGTGTACCCTGCTGATGGCAAGACAAATTTGCCACAGAACCATTACAAGCCCCGTGTAAAGAAATGTCCTGACATATAAGTGAACCGCTCAGTGCACGTTTACAGTGTGTACCGCTCAAAAACACTTCACGATCCCCACTCCAACATCTATATGTATACGGTAAATCCCAAGATGTCTTAATGTATTCCTTACCCAACCTTTCATATTTGCCTGCTTGCATTTGTCTGAGGCAATACTGAAACTGAAAAGTAGTCACAGGTAATGTTATTTTGCCATGAATAAGCCATTCTGTAGCTGGTTTTTCTGCCACTGTGAATGTTAATTTTTCCAGTTTTTCAATGCTCAGCACTGTATACCTTGCTCCTCTTTGTGCCAATTCGATCTGTTTATCAGTGAGATTGTACTCTGCAAACAGAGCCGTTGTGTTGATAAAATGCCAAGGCACATAGCCCGCTCGCAAAGATTGCAGCGTCCAGCTTAATAACACAATAGAACGTAATTGAGACTGGCCTTGTTGTAACATCGCCAAATCTTGTTCTAGTATGTCGATAGCAGAGGATACAATGCCATCCAATGAATATATTCTGGAGGACAAAGTTGTTAACCCATTGTCGACCACAGAGAGTGTTTTCTCTAAATTAATACGATCAAGTTCACGTATTCGTTCTGCAGCCTCTATTTGTGACACTTTCCATGCTTCATTATAGGCAGCATAAATGCCGGCATATATGAAACGTTTTTGACGCGGTTTTCTTGGTCCAAGCAAGAATTCCCTAAGGTCTGCGTCCTTTTTAAGTAAGGTTAAGTGTTGTTTCACATCCTGTAGTGTAGACTTATGCAGCCAATCGAGGCATAATTTTCCTACACTGTATGTTGTTACTACCCCCGGATGTTGTCTTTGGACGTATCTTGAGTCTGGCCTATTAATAGTAAAGCCCTGAGTTTTATTCAGGAATCTTTCCTGACAGTTATTCGTGTCTGTGGGCCAGATCAACCATTTTTTCCAATCAGGATTAGATCTGTTGAGTTGTAGTATATTGTCAACTGTCACCGCTGCCTGTGTATTATTATCACTTGCAGGTGCTGGTACAGAAGTTGTGTTCATCTCTTTTATCTTGGCTAATCCAAGGCACGATGTTTGTTGGATGGTTTCATTCAAAAACATTATTTGTTCAGGGATGATACAGGCTCTAAATAAAGCTTCTATCCCCTGCACTTGCCAATCTTTAGTACCCCAGACAGTTTTTGTGTCTTTCCAAAAGTCGAAACCCTGTCTAGACAGTTGGGCATTAAATATTGCAGAATAAATCTGTTTTGTATTTGTTAACATAATTTTCAGTCCTGTCTTGTTTACATTTTTATAGTAAAACATTTCTGGATTAGATGTATTGTATCCTGAAAAATATGGAAACTTACTAGCAAATGTTTTTGAACTACCTTTAGGTGGTGTAGGACAATGTTCCCATTGGTTAAACATAAACACATTTCTTGGATATGCAGATTTATGCAAATAATGATGACCATAGTGGTTATAACAATACAGTTGTTCATAGTCTGATGAACCCTCTAAATATTCATTTTTAGAAAATGCAGCAGATTTTTCTAGGTCATACATTATGTCGTTAACAGTCTCAAAGTCCCGATCATCAGAATAGGTACTGGACGAACTTAGATCACTTAGTGAAATTTTAAACAAATGTGGAATGTTCAATTGTTCCGTCGGGCCGAAGATGTCAAAATCTGTTTTGTCCCACACTATACCATCCTGTATAGGAACAGCTGTGATGTTCATTGATGACAAGTCTCTTGCTTCACGATGGGAAGATTTATGAGGTTTCAAAAGTACGTTCACGCCTTTTCTTTCAGTATTCACATGGATGTATCTGCCACTTATAAGCACGCTCACAGTTGTAACCAAAGCTAGCCAGAGCAGGAAAACAAAAAGTCCAGATATAATCCAGAGTTCAATCCATGGAGAAACCAAATAAGTCTTTTTCAGAAAGTGAAGAAAGTCTTGTACTTGCTGTTTGAATTTGAATGATGCTGTCGTCGTTTCAGGTTCACTCGGATCTTCTGAGAACGTATCAAAGTTAATGAAATAGCCAGAAGCAGTTCTGTCAATTGTTGGAATTGCATCAGGATTTGTAGAAATCACTGGAACCAGTTCATCACTTGCTACATTGGTGTAGACAGGTGTATTTGGATGAACTGTTACTTGGTGTTCAAGAGGGATGAGTTCCATAGCGTTGTTGCTTAGTCCTCCATCTGTTACAGCTGAATTCTCGATTGTTATCAGTCTTTCAGTCTGAACCTCTTGGATAGTAGCGTGAGGAGTGCGTCTGCTACTAGGTTGGAGTCCACGAGGCCTACTATTTAGTATTGGCCACATACTGTGGTTTGATCAGGTCGATGGACGCAAATCTTTTCTCCTTTCTTCCTGCAAGGTGCGGCAGAAGTACTGTTCTTGTTCCTTGAACTGCTAGGACAGGTACTGGTTGTCTGTAAGAAGGTCCAAATTCCTTCTTGTCCGCAATCTTTTCTCTGACTAGATCCCCAACTTTTGGGATCCAGACAGGCCTTGCTGGGACCGCCGATTTTTCCCCAGTGGTGGTTGGCTGTAGGAATACGTTGCTTTATTTCGTTCTTAACTCATTCAGTTCCTGTAAAACAGCCAAACGATCTTTGATATCAAACGGTTTATTTTCCACCACTGTGCCTACGTGTTCAAGGTCTGGTACCCACATTCTTGTCCCAAATAGGACCTCATATGGAGTGACCCCCCCTAGAGAACTTCTTGGCAGATTATTCAATGAGCGTTGGACCCCATTAAGATGTTTGACCCACCCATCACCCGAACCTAATACCCTAGCTGTTATAGACTGCTTTATCTCCCGGTTTTTCCTTTCCACAACCGAATTTCCCTCAGGATGGAACGGAGAAGAGTACCGCAATGCAACGCCCAGACTGGCCATGTCTTCGTTGTAAGCCTGAGAGCTAAACGCAGGACCCTGGTCAGAATGTAGCGTGCCTATTGCGTATGTGCCGATAAAGACTCGCAAATCTTTTATAACAGTTCGAGCGTCAGCCGAGCGCTGAGGCCATATCCATAGGAACCTAGAGCATGAATCCACTGCAACCATGATATATTTATAGTTACCGTCCCTTTGCAAGGGACCGCAGTGGTCCAGGTAAACACAAGCTAATGGTTTGTCTGAAATTAACAGGGGTGTCTGCGCAGGACGTTTCACTGTTGAGACTTTCATCTGTTGGCAAATATCACATTCTAAAACATAGTTTTTAGTTTGTTTCCGAATGCCAGGCCACCAATATCTTTGCTTGAGTAAAGATACTGTCGCTGAAACACCTGCATGGGCAGAAGCTATCCCTTCGTGTGCTGCTAGGATTAGTCCTACTCTGCGTTCCTTGTTTGGAATTACCCTATCCCCGACTCCAGGGATTCGAGCAAAAGGAACGTTGTTCACATCAATTACATAAGAGTACTTGAGTGGAAACTTTTTGGGTAACGCTGCACTGCTGCCTTTGCTTGAAGCATTGACAGCCAACATTATCTCACCGTCTATTTTTGTTTTTGAACGAGTGATCGCAGCTACGGAAGCCGTCTGCACAGCCCCCTTTGCGGCTTCATCAGCCAATGAATTCCCTGCAACGTGAACGCCATCACGTTGATGACTCAGTGTGTGGATCACGTGAGCCTTTGGTAGTTCGTTTTTCAACTGAACTACTTGTTCCCAAAGCGTTTTGTGCTTTATTGTGCCACCTTTCGCATCTTTGAAATCATTTTCAAGCCAGTTTTGTATATATTCATTATACGACTGAACACAGTAAAAGGAATCGCACACTATTAGTGTGGGGAATTCTCGATCTGTACTTTCAAGTGCCAGTTTGAATGCTTGTAGTTCAGCTCGCTGAGCTGTACAATCTCCTAGAGATTGAGTTTTTGTGACCATAGGTCTGAAGATGCCATTTCGCATGCGACCTTTAACGATTGCACACGCTGCACTGTAAGCTTGCTTACTCCCTGTTGCGGGTTGTGCCGATCCGTCAGTGTAAATTATGAATTCGTACTGATCGAGATGCAGAATTTCAGTAGGCAGAGGACATTCTTGTTCATATTGCAGGAATGCTTGTGTTTTTAAATCTGGATCAAAAACATATTCAACATCTGTTGCAGCAAGATAATTAACCCATTGTATCTATCTTGGATGTAATGCTTTAGCATTTGGAATGCTTGCTTTTGTGACCGCTTCTAAAGCTGGTACCGGGGTTACGACAATAATGCGTTTCCCTTGGGCTAAGGCTCTTTCTTTTGCTACAGCGGTTTGAACTGCTGTTAGAATTTTTTCAGTTGAACTGAAGCGCATTTCCGCTTGTGTGTACAAATGAGATTTGTATGCGATTGGTATTTTCTCACCCTCATTCAAGGGTGAATCCGCATTGACCCGAAATTATTCGGATCACCAAATTGCGTTGACTTATGCGTGTTTGTAAGTGATTTGTTCCTAACATGTTAGCCTGGAGTGAACGCAAGATTTCTGTGTGTTCCTGTGTCCAGTTTCTGATCGAAAAATCAGGTTTGATTAATGCGTAGAGAGGTTTAACCCTTTCTGCGTAATTTAGAATGTATGTTCTTCCAAAGTTTAGGAAACCCAGGATGGATTGTAAGTTTTTTTGCGTTTTTGGAGGTTGGAGCAGCGCACATTTCTCTAGAAAGTTAGCTGCCAAGCTCTTGCCTTCACTTGAAAGCTCATATCCTAGAAATAGGACATTGAGATGGGCAATTCTGGACTTTTTAAAGTTGAACTTGTAGCCCTCAGAGGCGAAACCCAGTATAATGGTGCTCACCCTGTTCAAGTGTTTTTCCAGGTCATCGTTTGTCAGATAGATGTCATCGACATAGGACAATGCCTCATTGTCATAAGTTTGTAGTAACTCCGTTACCCTCGCTGAGAATAAACCTGGGCTGTTCTTGAACCCTTGTGGGAGTCGACAAAAGTGACGCTGGGTCCCCATTATGGAGAATGCTGTTAAGTACCTGCTTTCAGGTGCTATGTTTTGACAAAAGAAACCATTTGAGATGTCTAATGTTGTTTTATATTTTTTACGCACAATGTTATTCATTAATGCTGTGCTATGTGCATTTTGCACTGCAAAAGTTTTAGAACAAGTGTTTAGGTGTCTGTAGTCCAAAACTAGACAATATGTATTGTCTGGTTTGGAGACAGGAAACAAAGGATTGTTCATTGAGGAGGTGCATGTTTCAATCACCCCTTGATATTCAAGTTGATCTAAGATCTCCCTGACCTGTTTTTTAGCTTCTTGCTTTATTGGGTACTGCCTTTGTGCAGTTGGTTCATGTTTCAGATGTATTTTATGGTGAGGTGAGTCCTCATCCCATCCTACATGATTTTTATATAAATGGCATATGTATATCTTAGGTGAATTGGAATATGGTTGGAGAAGGCAGGCATAATAATGTCCTCGCCATGTGGGCACTCCCTGACAAATTGTGGTGGCCAGTTCTTTTCTGCTAGAAGTATGTCATAGCCCTTTGATAGTCTTTCCCAAAAAAGTGCTTTCACCTGTCTAGGTTTGTCTCCCTCCATCCGGAGAGTTATTTCATATAACTTTTGTGGAGTACTAACCCTGGTGTCTACAGTCTCTACTTTAATGTACTCTTTCAAGTCCACTATCTCCAGAAGTTCCTTCAGGTTCTGGCGAACTATTGTGTCTTCTGCTGCACTGTCCAGCATTGTCTGAGCCCATTCTCCGTTCTTGAGTTGTGTTCTCAGTATTCTCGGCATGTCTGATTTTCAGACCTGCTACTTTCTTTTTGGAGAATTGAGGTTTTGCTTTAGTTTTTGGAGCGTGTTTGTCGTCTTTCGATTTCACGCGTTCTTCTCTATTTTCCGATCGTCCTCTTCTTTCCGAAGTCTGTGATGAGATCTGAAAGGGACGAGAGGAACGTGTATCAGTATCTTGATACCTGTCAGGCTTTCTCAAATTATCCCTATTCCTGAGGTTATACCTCCTTTCAGAGGGCTCCTTTTGAGGAGACCTACCTCGGGATTGAGAACGTTTCTCATTTGAAATTTGTTTATTAGTCTCCCACTTCTTTTTAGAAGATGTAGGAGTTTGTTTAATTGAGTCCTTCTCAGGACTTTCAGATAGCTTCGGCTTCACTGCTCTTCCACCCAAACTATCTCTGCCTAATTCTGCATAAGATTGTTCAATTATTCTGGGTAGCTCAATTTGATGTTCTGTAACATCAAATTCCCTTAATTTTTGGCGGATCGCCACTGCTGCTGCCTCCCCTTTAATATTAGATAATGTTATTGTTGAGACCTGGTCGAAATTTTTCAGTAGCTTCATACCTAAATTTAGAGCAGGCTCTGCCCCGTATTCGTTTTGAATTTGTTTCAGGACATCAGGTATTACCGCAATTGACGGAATGCCATGTGTTTTAGTATAGATGGTAGCAAAGACTGAGCCCCATGTGGTGCAGTCTTCCAGTTGTGGTGTGATCCCATTGGTAAACTTATTGTTAGTATTCTGAGTTTCTCATACAGGTTAGTATTTGGAAATACTGCTTCGATTTGAGTAATTTTTAGAGCTATCCAGAATGGAATTTGCTCACGTTTTGTGGGCATTTTACACATGACTTCGTATAGTCTGTGGTGTAATTTTTAGTGTATTCCCCTGTTGGGGAGTTGGATTTGGAATTGTTAATGGTTGCTGGACTGTAAAAGTCTGCATGACATATTGGACCAATTGTCTGTAGATTTTTATTAACTCTGAGTTGAGTAAGTAAATCCTCGTCTGACATCTCTTCAATGTCAGGATGAGGTGTGTAGCCGGCTAGAATCGGCCATGTTGCTCCTGGTCTACCTAGTGGACCGAGCCTAGTAATGTTTTTGTGATGTTTTAGGACGCCTTTAAACCAGAGCTGATGCTCCTGGTATGTTAATGGAATTTCAATATCCTCGAAAGGAATATATTCCTCTGGTGGATCATCTTCTTTGTAGAAGTGAAACATATGTGTTACTGGATTGGATTCAGGAAATATTACCCATGAATAGAATACCTCTGTCTGAAAGGATTCATGTGCCTCTATCACGAAAACTGCTCTACCTCCTCTTGGTGGTAGGCCATGTTTTATACATTTTAGAGTGATGGCTCTTCTTAAGTTTGGAGTGATGTCTATAACACCCTCCTCGGTTTCATTTAAACCTGTAATGTTAAAAACTGCTGCTTGGGCTGGATCAGCCACAGCTTCACCGTTCCGGCTTCAGTCATTTTGTTTTTTGAAAAATGTAGAACAAGTTTCAAGGAAACAAAGATAAGGTGCACAATATTTTGGAACACTGTATCCTTCAACGTTGAGCAAACCAAACAGCTAATATATAGGGTGTTTCCCTATGTAGCCGTGGTGGATACTTAACCCTGCCCACTCCAGACGTCTTTTGGAGTATATGGGTAGGGGTCTCTGAGAGAAAAAGCATGGCTGAGTTACTCAGTATCTAACGTTGAATTACCGCCTTACCAAACCGTTGGGTGCCATGTAGTGTAGCTCCTATTTCCCTAATAGGCTCTGCGCATTGGAATAATATATCCTATAGGTTTGACATAGGACTAAGGTCGGTATGTCCCTATCGAGTATATTAAACTTAATTACTTGTGCCAGCTAGCTCAGAGGCCACTAGAAACTCCTTGACAAACAAGAAGGGAGTAGTTTCTGGCAGCCGCAAAACATGACCACTTTGTTTCCCTTTAGAATCAGAACGTGTCCCAGAGTCGTGGAAACAATAGATAACTATTTCACTCAGCTCAATCGTGCATGCTTAGTTTTCTCCAAGTTACACAGAAAGAACAGACGGGCGTTTCAATAAAAGATTTATTGAACAGTCTTGTTTCTGGTGTAAGTAAAATGTGCTTTTACGATCACAAGACAGTATGCGAGATAAATAATGTACAGTGTGAGCAGTAGAAATAAATAATACTGCAATAGCATTATCTTTTAGTACATATGCCTTTACATAAATAACACAGACTAAAAATGCGAGTACTCATACGATGCGTTTCTAATCTAGTTCTACCCCAATGTACCTAACCTAACCTAGGTGTAGGGAGAGGTATGAAGTAGGTGAAGTATTCCTTACTATGGTATACTAAGAGTATGTTAAGTCTAGTATGCCTAGTATGCAAAGAGTCCCTCTAGGTTCTTGTCAGCTCCATACCTGAAGAATGAGAGAGGTAGGAATCTCTTTGCCAGACTCGAACTCCAACACCCCGCAAGGGAAGTCAGATCACTGGAAGCTGGACTCTCTGCGTGCAGGGATGACAGCGTCTTCTCAGTGTGTCAGGCCGGGAAATGGGCTCCTCTGAAGTCGAGGTCTCCTCTAGTTTACAAGGGCTAGGGAAGGTATATTTATACCTGAGAGGTACCTCAGAATGTTAGCATTGACGTGGATCGGACAGCGGAAGACGTCATGAATGAACCCCTAAGGAATAATGGTTCATTCATAATATATGAGTCTTTGAAGAAATCAATAGTCCTGGGCTAGGGAAACTCCTGCAGCCTAAGGGTCTGTTCTTCATGAACTCGTTGTGAGTTATTTTTAGTCAATATTGAAGGTCCCTCAAAAGGTTTATTGTGCGTCTAATTGTAGATTTTTAGGCAACAACAACAGTTATTGGAAGCTAATGATGACCAGACAGAGTGCATTTAGGAGACTTGTCATGCAACATGTGGAGGTGACTACTATTTCAGTGAGGAGGTACAAATAGCCATTAGGGAAGGTAGGCTTGTTCAAAGTCCACAACTGGATAAGATTAACAAGTGCGCCAAACAAAAAGTACAGTACTGGATGAGAAAGGAGGTGGCATGAGATTAAACAAAGGACCACTAGAAAACTGGCCAGGAGGCATTGACAAATTTTATCTTGCATGTCACCAACAAAAACAAGTGAAGTCCACATCTTCCTCCTCTAATGGGTTTTGCACCTCCCCTGCAGTTGATGGGGTTTGCATGGGAGGCATCTGAGGCACGCACATATCAGAGGCAGAAGATGTGGCTCTCCTGTCCCCTCCAGCATTTGTCTGTGCCAGTAAGGCAGCCTGGCAAGGGTCTGGTGGCTTGGCAAAAAATCAGCAACGTTGCTATTGAGGGCACCCATTGTTGTCATGTTGGGGTCCAACTTGCGCTCCAGGGAATCCATGATGCTACGGGTGTCTCCCATCTGCATGGCAACTTCACTGGTGTCAGATTTCAAGGCCTGTTGTTTGGCCCTCTGCATCATGACTCCAGCGGTGTGAGCTAGGGAGTCATCAATCCCATGGAGCCAAGAGAAGATGATTGTAATAGCCTTTGTTAAACCCTTATTAGGGCTCAGACACCTGCAGACACCTTCTAGGGTGCACACTATGGTGTCCATTCCCTCCCGCACCTCATCAATCATTCGTTGCTTGACTCATACCACTCACATATGAAATTTAACTTGGGGGACCTCGGAGTCCTCATCTGGGATTGCACAGCTAGATGGGGCATGTCCTGTGGGTGATGGTTCCTCTGGAGAACCTGCAACATCGTCTACCCTTGCCAAGACCAGAGTAGAATATCTAAAAGAGTCCAGGAGCTGTTGGAAGGTGCCATCATCCATGAGGGGCAGGATGGCATCACCAACAGGTTCATCTTCAAGGACAGGCTGTTCTGCAGGCGGTGTTGTTTGTCCCTCTGGAAGGAGATAGAAATATGTCAATAATGATCCGTGATAATTGTATACATAGAGGATTTTGGTGACAGTCAGACCGATTTTGTATTCGCTTTCAAGTATACCGGGATATGTAGAGCATAAGTTACTAGAAATTAGGCATGTTACACTATCTATGCCTTTCACATTGCAATACCTTTTCATTGACAATGAAGCACAATACCTTTTCGTTGTTCACACAACCTTTGTATAATCAAGGGGGCCTAGTTGCGTAATGACACAACGCAAAGCAGCTAGGCAGCTTGCTCGCATGCCCTGCCTGAAAGAGTGAGTGCAGGTAAGGGCCCCATTTGACATATTTTGTTGCTCTTCTGGTTATAAGCAACACTGAAGTTACATTAGTATCTGGACACCACTGCTGAGACCAAGGTGGCTGTATTCTCTCTAGCCATCAGTTAACGCCCAGCACTGACCAAGTAATGTTATTATGTTATGTATTATATCTAATCCTGCACTCTGCCTTTTACACAGTACGACACACCAGTCTGGTTTGCTGTACTGTCTTGCATGCAATTTGTGTGATAGTGTGGCCTAGTGGTCCTATCTGACACACATCCACACAACTCTACACAGCAAAAAACCTTGCTATACTGCAGGAATGGGTAAGGACATGTATACACCATACTTTGCTTATTTGTGTGGAATCCAGTAGTTTCCTAGCACACACACAGTCATTCCCATTGTCCCCAGCAGTAGAATCTCTGAAGGGAATAGCCACAGTCACACTTGGAAATATGCAACAGCTCAAGCTCACCTCATTTCCTCAGAACCCAAAATGCTAATCTGCAGAGTCCTACAAATGTCTTCACTCAGCCCCACTCACTTGTACTTTTACATGACTCCTCTGGCAATCAACATTCAGACCCAGGGACTCTACATCATCTCACACACTGATGACATCCAGATTATACATTGACTCTCAGGAGACCACAACACCACCAGAATTTGTTCCATTGTGCCGTTGACCAACAGGCCTACCTGATGTGATATTAATGGCTCATACTGAACCTCACAAAAGAGTAGTGAGGATATTCAGCAACATGTACCTACCCAGGTTACCCACACGACTAGATCCCAACATCTTACATTCCAACCATCCCAGAAACCTGCCTCCTGGACACCTACCCCACCCTGAAACTTCACAATTCCCAGTTTCAACTCCACCTGCTTTCACATATTTTCCATAGTGAGACTTTAGTAGACTGTAGTACACCAATGCCCCCACAATGGCATCCTTGTACAGCTGCTACACAAGTGGCAAACTATCAAACACAGCAGTGCCAGACTTTTGCTCAGCTTACCTTGTGGCAAACACATCACACCCCACATCCTTAAGATACAGTGGCTCCCATTAAGATACATTACCAGTTCAAAATGCTCAGCCACACCTATAAGGCACTACACTACCAGGGGCCCACCTAGATCATACACCAGCTATGCTTCCATTGGTTCAGGAATGAGGTGGCACCACTTGGCAGGTCAGAGTGACAGGCAGCAGTCTCTGGGTGCTGAAGCGGTGGTTGGAAGTCTTTCATGCCGCTGAGACTTAATGACAGGAGGCCAGGCAGATTGCCCTTGGAGTCAGTCTGGGTTCAAGGGATGCATGTGCAGTCCTTATCACCAACCAGAGGACAAGCAGGCAGCCTGGGGGCACAGCAAGCCAGGGATCAAGAGTGAAATACTCACACATCAATGTTCACATACGTTACCAGGGTACACACCTGGATGTCCCCCACAGTCATTTGTGCCTGTAAAGAATGATCCTGGGGCCTATGCCCACTCTTTTTATTCCCTAATCAGTCCAATCTCTCTCTTTCTACGATGTGTTGAGACCCATTCCTGGTTATGTGTCACGGATGCAGCACACACTTAGGGAAGCACAGATACAGGCTGGCTCCCCCATACTCCAGTGTATGCCCCACGCAACTTGCAGATTTGCTGTACTGTCAAACTCCATCTGGTGTAATTCCAATAATCCTCATGTTTTGACTAGGAAGCCATGTCTTACTCACAAAGGTAGCCAAGGTCCTCCATGTAATGTAGCGGAGCAGCCACTTCTGCACTCAGGGATATATGTATCACCCAAGTTGCGTGGCGCTTGCACCATGTAATGTGGTACATGCGCAAGCTAACTCAAATATGATATTTGTGAAGCCATGCAAGGCTACCTTGCAAAGCCCTGAGTGGCTTCATAAATCTTGAGTAAAGCAATGCATCACGAATCGCTGCATTGCCTTACTCTGCACTAGGGACACATTTCATGGGTGTTCCAATGCATCTCCCATGGTTTTAGATAGATTTCCAGACTTACCAGACCTGGTAAACCTGGGAATGTGCCAGAAAGACACACCTTCCCAGTAAAGGCATAACAAGGAGTGATATCTTCAATCATCCATTCTGAGGCACATATAGAAAGAGAAATATGCCTCTCAGGATTAGTTTTTTGCTGGAATGTGCCCCATCATGCACAAAAATAATGCTGCATGCAAAACAAGCACCCATGCACTATGGTGCAAGGGTGCCTGCATTGGCACTAGGCATTCAAAACAGCACCAGGTCAGTGAAAAAAGCAGAAATGTGACGTATTATTTTAAATACAGCACATTCCTGCCCTTTCCCTGTCATGTAGTGCAGCGCAGCAAAGTGACTTGATGAACTGCATGATGAAACTTGTAAATCTACCCCACTATTTGTTCTACACTACCTTTGAACTGTACTAGGGTGAGTCATGTAGAACACACACTACCAGGAAACGCACATTACCCAAGTGCACAGTGTTAGAAATGGGATCTCTGGTTGGCTAAGGCTTGCGCCAAAGCCAGGCAGAGACCACCACTCTAGTCAGGGCGAGGGAGTTACACGCCAAAGATAACCCCTGCTCACCCCCTTGGTAGCTTGGCACGAGCAGTCAGGCTTATCCCGGAGGCCATGTGTAAAGCGTTTGCGCAACACACCCACAGCAACAACATACTAGGCACACCACAAAAAGGAACTCCACACAAGGTTATATATCAAAATAGCCTTTGTATTATCATAAAACACATTAGAATAGTACTCACATAATATACATCGTGCCACCTGGCACGGGGTCATATTTACAAGGGATTATTTACACCTGACATGGCCAACTGGACCACTGTCAGAACCAGCACAAAGCGAACTTAGTACCTGTAGCACTTATCATAAAGGTAGAACACATCATGAACGTACAACCAGTAATCACTGGTAACCACTGTACTCAGCATCAGCCTGTAACATAAACTACAATATGCACAGTATCACATCAGGCGCGAATTACATTCTGCGCCAACCTCACCAGCATAAATACATTATGCAATCCTCTCATAAGTCGAAACACATTAGACCCTAACCTCCTAAGTATAACTCACATTAGGGGCGTAAATCACGGTAGAGAATAACTCACAACCTAAACGCATTAGGTAATAATAAAATCACAAGCATAAACACATTATGCAAAACCTCATAATCATAACAGTACATTAGAGGTATAATACAGGGTGCGTAAATCATACTACATGATTACATTTCCTAGCACCCAAAATCACATCAGCACATAGATCAGATTAGGGCCTGGCGCCCTATAAACCTAACTGTCCCCCTGGCCAACTGGCCATCTCTAAAGGGGCTCAAATGCACTATGTCCACAGAGTCAGGGCGCGCTGCCAACGCAGCGAAAGTCAAGGGTGCGCAACTGCGCAAACCTAAACGTAGCAGCTGGCACTAAGTGCTGCGCAGCTGTTGATCAAGTGGAGGTCCTGGCACCACTGTGCCTCCTGTCCCGCTCAGGGACTCTCTAAGATAAAACTGTGCGGAATGTGGCAGCCGCCTGCGCTCTCACAGGGCAGCTGGGATCAGCATAAACATACGGGCACCACTGTGCCTCTGAACCCCCACTGGGGCCCTTTAAATAAAATTATGCCCCCATACGTTGCAGCTGCCCTCTCGCAAGCGGGGCAGCTGTAGACAAATGGCCAAAGGTAGGGGCAAATGAGGGCCCTCTGGACCCTCCGTAGACAAATATGGCCATCGGTGGAGCCCTCTAGGTTCTAGAAACACTTATGCCACGTGGGAGCCCTCTGGGCTCTAACACCACAAAAGAGGCCCAACGTTGGAGCCACGCAGGCTCGGGAAACAACTGTGCCCCGCGTTGGAGCAGCCCTCTGACAAGCGGGGCTGCTCGGGAAGGAGGCACCGGCGTGGTGCCTTGACTTTGCTCCCCCCCAGCCAGCTCCACTCACCGGCTCTCTTGGCGACTCCTTCTACCCAGCGCGGAGGGGCAGGCACCGACAATGTGCCTCGCGCCCCCTCCACACCAGCTCCTCACTCGGGACTCCGCTCTCCGCCCTGCCTGCACCGGGACTCTTCTCGTGGTGCTGGCGGCAGGCAACAGAAGAACCCCCACTCCTCGGTGGCTCCTCGTGTTCACTTCGCCCGGTCTGCCGGCTGGCCGCGCTGCCATTGGCGGCCACGGCAGCCTCTTCCTGGTTTGGGCCCGCCCAGAGTCAGGCGGACTCTGCCTGGCTTCCGGGTCGGGCCGGCTGACTCGTTCTTCGCGGCGAGGCGGGGTGGGCACCCGCTCACCAAATAATTCATCACGGCGGGGTGGGCACCCGCGAGGACAGCACCAAATGCGGGGTGGGCACCCGCGATGAAGGCAAACACGGGGGAATCCCTACGCTGGGGATTCCCTCAGAGGCCATGTGCAGCTCAGCGCTGCGGCAGTGAAACGCGGCACATGAGGGGTAGGTTCCCTCTCAATTCAAAATACATGGCGGGGTGGGCACCCGCTCCTACAGCATCACCGGGGGAGTCCCTACGCTGGGGATTCCCTCTCTCTCCCTGCAGGCAGCACAGCGCTGCCAAGCCGGCTCGCTCCTCTTCTGGGCAAAGCTGGAGTCCTCCTCTCTGGGGCACCAGCAATAAAAGTATAACTCTCACAGGGCGCAAAGGGATGCAGCAGTCCTCCTCCAGGGGAGAACAAGTCCTGGAAAAGTAAAGGGGCATGCAGGCCCCAGGGAGGCAGGCCCTCCTGGCAGCCCCCCCTGGGCCCTCAGCAGCAGCACGCCCTGCAGGATCAGCACATCAGAACTGCACAGGAACACTGAACAACATTCATGGGGTCACAGCCCCTTCTTTTATCCACAAAATCCCCTTTGTGTCACAGCACAGGGTTGGGGAAAAACCAGACGCAACTGGTTTGGGGGAGCTTTGGAGCACTTTGTTTTGCTCAGCTCCTCTCTCCTTTCCCAGGACAGGCTAGGGACATCAGACGCACCACAGGGGTGGAGCCAGCATTGTGGAGGGAAAGCACAGCCCTATTCAGGTCCCAGGTGCAACTCCTCCCTCCCATCTACATGCAGATCTCCCTATTCAGCCCTGCGCTGACTCACCCTGCCCCTCCTGGAGCCACACACACCTCCCAGCCCCTGTCACTCACAAGCCAGACATGCAATTCACATCAGGCAGGCAGACACAGAGCACACATAAATGCCAACTTCTAAAAGTGGCATTCCTACACCAGTTATAATAAATCTGCGCACACCATTGTGCAGCATTTATTCTCACGAGTTCGCACATACTAAACTCGCCCCTGCACTCCTCTCACCCTAGGAATTACCACTGGCACACAGATCCCCAATGCATTCCTATGGGAGGCAGGTCAATCTCACTAAATGTGCACAGAGCGCGCACGCACTTTCCACTGGACACAGTGCAAAAGTGCCCAGAGGCCTAAAACCACCAACACTAGGTCACAGACCAGGCAAAAAGTTTAGGGGTGACCCACAGTGTTCCACATTTCAAGCTATGTATTGTGTATGTCTTGCACAGGCACATGCATTCTGCACATTGTTTTTATCATACTCACATTTCTTGATCAACCTGATGTTGGGCAGGGGTGAGTGTAACACAGAGCAACAGAACTTTTGAACCGCTGTGTGAGCCAGTAGGCCTCACTGCAGTGAACCAGAGTTGAATGGTGATTTACCTTACTACTGTCCACTGCACAGCCTGCGGCCACCCCCACTTTTACTCTGTCTTACTCCTGGCAAAAACAATAGCGCACATCTACTATGATGAGAAAGCAAAAGACACACAATTGATGGACGGAATGCAGAACAAATCAAACCATTCAAAACCAGTCAAGAGATCTGGGTTAAATCCATCATTCTTTTGCTCACCATGCCACCCCAGTTTAGACCTGGCCATATGAAAATCAGTCTTGACCCTGTGCCTCATGGGAACAGTCCAGCCCAATTTGCCAAGCCAGGTCCTCCCTGGATGAGAAACAATCAACCTAGGACCGGTTTCGGGGTTTCACCCGTCATCAGCCAGGATAGCTTGAATCCACTGGCACAGTGAGCCCGGGACCCACGTCTGGGCATACCCGGCGCACTTAGGGCGAGAAAGCAAAAGACACACAATTGAAGGACGAAATGCAGAACAAATCAAACCATTCACCCCCAGTCAAGAGATGTGGGTTAAATCCATCATTCTTTTGCTCACCATGCCACCCCAGTTTAGACCGGTCTTCCGCCGGTCTGAGAGGGGACCGGGCGGAAAAGGGCACTAATATGGTGGCGGTGTGTGCAAGACACCGCCATCCATATTAGGATGGTGGCGGAGAGCAGCCTTTCCATGGCGGCAACGCCACCATGGAAAGGCATACGGTCTTTGCTGTTGGGGGCCCGTTGCGGGCCCCCCAAGATGTTGGGGGGTGCACATGGGGGTACCTATGGTACCCCCCTGCATTTGCGTGCACAAGGTGGCAGGCACCGCGCGATGCCTGTCACATTGTGCACGCAAATGCACAACATGCATATATTGCATTGTGGCGGGTGCTGCTTACAGCACCGCCCGCCGCAATTCAATATATGCAGGATGCCACCACCACCGTGGCGGTGGCATCCTAATACCCACAGCGGGACCGCTGCTCCTCTGGCGGACGGTCCCATTCACAGTTACGGTGGCGGGCAGACTTTGTCCGCCCGCCATCGTAATGTGCCCCTTAGTTTCTGCATCGTTAAAGCATGCAGATGACAGTAGAATAGATGAAATTGTATTTCTTTGAATAATATAGGTTCTAAATTTTATTAACTAGCCTTAGTATATTAATTTAAAGTGTATTAGAGTGGTAAAAAGATGTACTCACGTGTTATGAAATTCCTAGTTATCCTTATCAAAATAGTAATGTGTGTAAAGAATTAATGAAATCTAACGTTATTTAGTTAATTTTACATGTGACAGAATTATTGATTTGTATGATACATCTTCGACTAAATTTCTTTAGAAGATTTGGACTAGCAGTGATAATTCTTTACTTATATAGCCTGGTTTTACAAGTCATATACATGAATTTGATCACTAGCTTGTAAGTTGGTTGCTGGATTCCTGGTCCTCTTTGGATATCTGGATATTGGTTCCTCTATGTCCAACCCCTCATTGGCACAAAACAAGGTCCATCGGAGGACCAAATAAGTGTCAGAAAGAGCTAGTGCTGAGAAAACTAATTTTAACCAAAAAGGGCCAGTAACGCTAAAACAATAATCTGGTAGCAGAGGATGGTTTCTCACTGATGAAGTTAGGATATAGGGGGGTCCCTACTGAGATCCCTATTGAAATTCTCTGCTTAAAAATTGCCCATCCCTGCCCAGGTCCAAGCCCCATGTTCAACTGAAGGAGATCGAGTACCGATACCGGTACCGGTGAAGTGGAACGAAGATTTGAAGCAGTGGTATAAGTATCAATAGCGTTGTGAAGCTGGGAATGCTTAAGCTTAGATTACAATATTGTACAATTGTTGTAGGATGTCATGTGAAGTGGTTAAAGTCCATGTTTGGGTGATGTGCTTTATGCAAAGAAGTTGAAGTTGTTATCGAGTCCGACGTGACCTAAGATCCGGGATATGCACCTATGGGTGGTCTCAGTGTGGTATACGCTGATTAAGTTGTCTGCTGTGTTTTGAAGGTGCTGTTCGGGATACTTCGTCGACAGTACCACTAAGAGATGGGAAAATGTTTTTGTGAGATTGAGGGTCATGGTTGCTACAATTGCTTTCAGTGCACAGGGAGTAATTGTATCAGCCTGGGTGAGATCGCGCTGGTGGAGGTTTCACCTGAAGTGTATGCTAAATTAGATTAGATAGTTGTGTTTAGTTAGACTTTTTTTTTGCAGTTTTATATAGCACGTACTTGACCTGAAGGTATCAGAGTGTTTTCCATTAGCACCAGTTGCATTACAGACGGACACATTAATTTTTAGGCATTCGGAGATTAAGTGATTTGCCCAGAATCACAGGGTGTTTGAGCCTCCCGCCAGACTCGAATCTGGTTCCCCAGCTTCAAAGTGGGCCGCTCTAGCGATTTAGCCACATCCTCTCCCCAGACTTCTAGTTTGAAAGGATCTGTCATTTCTTTAGTTGAGCAGACAGAGTTTATTGAAATTGGCTTGCACAGTGTGAGGATTGAATTAGAAGACAAATGCACATGAAGGGTTGTAAAGGAGAGGTAGCTGCTGTGAGGAGTGAGAGTGACGTCACAGGGTGTTGCCATGGTATTGGTCGGTTGGCATAATGCCACGCTGTGATAGGTTGACTACGTCACAGTGTGCTGCGCTGGTATTGGTTGTAAAAGCTAATCAATGAAGCGAAAGAGAAATTGATTGCGGGGAATCATTTGTGAAGAAGGAAAATGTAATTAGACCAAAAAATTTAAATCCTGAAGAATTTGAAAAGCCTGATGCAGGGAGATGTGCCTGTACCTATTAGAGAAGGAATACTGATACCACCTGAGTGTATACCAGCACTGTATATGTCACAAGAGAGAGGATATCATACATGTACATGGCTTTAAAATTGGATGAAATACACTGATAATAATGTTCCTTTGGCTTTTACAGAGTATGGAACATAAAGGGGCCAATTCTGATGCAGTTTGGGAGGCCTCCTAATGGCATTTGCTTAATCCGAATTGGATTGGGAATGTGTCTTTCCGACCGAATTGGAAAGGTTTCTGACCGACCGAGTACGATGCGAGTTAGGCATTAGGAATATCCCAATCCGAACCCGACGACATTTGGAATGACCGAGCCGTACGTCTCTACGAGCCGCGTTTCTGAACGACCGATTACGCTGCTGGATTCAGACAGCCTTTCCGAATCGTGCCGTCCGACTCGAATCAGCAGTCAGAATCAGATTTTGGGGCCCATAGCAGGCCCCCCTGCACCCGAAGCCTTCCCAATCGGTCCCGTGGGGGTACCCATGTGACCCCCCTACCAGCCTTGCACATTGTGGCAGGCACCAGGGAGTGCCCGCCACAGGGTGCCCGATTTTCCCCAGCCACCCCTTTCTTCAATGGGAGCCTATGCATTCGGTCGGAACATAGGCTCCCGTTGAGGTCAATGGGAGTCCAACCAAATCGTATCTGGAAGCATCCGGATGCATCGTAATTGGTCGGTCAATCTCTCCCGATCCGAGTCGGTCGGAAACCATTCCCAAACCAATTCGGTCGGGAAGATTTCCAAACCGCATTGGAATTGGGTCCTTAATGTTAGAATTCTTGAAAATGTAAGGAGACAATTTAAAGAGATTAAACTGCCTCAAGGACTAATGCAATTCAAAGCACTTATTGAATGGGAGCACATAGCTCACCAAAAAGAAAAACAGAAATATCAGGGAAGGTACAAGAATACCCTAAATAGATATGTTGAAGCCAGATGGGAAGCACAACAAACGGATTGGAGAACTGACATAGCAGAAGGAACTAGAATGTATCCTGTAATAGTTGCAGAGAAAGAGGGTGGAGGGAAGAGAAAGGAAAAGAAAAAACATCTTGAAGTGACAAAAACACTAGCTCCAGTTGGA
Organism: Calotriton arnoldi; assembly: GCA_963921515.1. NCBI lineage: Eukaryota > Metazoa > Chordata > Amphibia > Caudata > Salamandridae > Calotriton > Calotriton arnoldi. The sequence continues at coordinate 926,878 of CAWUFW010006430.1, read as the reverse complement.
GATAGTGATAGTAAATTTGATGATTAATTTTTCAAATGAATTATTGTTGAATTTCCCACCACCTTATAATGAGAGTCAGCCCCGAATTTAACAAACTCATATCTTGGGAAAATTCCTGATGCACTTGCTGTGCCTACACATCCAGTTCTACGCACACCTTTCATGCCAATGGAAGGTAATACCAAGTGCCAAACACTACTAATCAGACTGTTCATAATGCATCAGCCGTTCCAGTAACTATAGATCCTGTGGTCCCTTTATATCAGTCTAGGAACGGGGAAAGCCAGGTACACACTTTGGCTGTCCCTACTGGGATGAATTGTCCAACCTCTATTCCTTTTGACTTCAGACTGAGACAGCCTACACAGACACCAATGGTACTAACTGCAGCTGACGTTTCTAAAACGAATGCAGGTTCAGTTGTAAATTGAGCACAACTTAATTCCTCAGCAGGGAGGTCAAGGCAAACTCAACCTTTCTACATACCTGAGAATGATGTGGTAACTCCACGAGTAACTCAGAGTGCCACTGGAAACACTCTTCCCTTGCGAACACCAGATTCTGATTTGTCCCTTTTACATTCAACACCTACTGCAGGAAAGGAGGATTTTCATGGATGGGGATTTATTTCTGAATACACCAAAAGAAGAAGCAGGTCCCACTTCTCAATAAACTGAAGATTGGCTTAGAGTTATTGACACTTCGGCAAATGATAAACGAGCCGAAATTAATGGATAAAATGCCCCAGAAATGAACAAAATAGGTTCCTTGATGTAACAAGACTTAAAGTAGAACTGGAAGAGATGATTTTAGGGACAATAAGCTCAGCCAGGATAAGTGCTTATCAGGACGATGAACTACCGTTCATTTGCAGAGACATTACTAGATGTGCTCGAAGCACTCATGCAAAGTTGTCCGAAGTGTCTCAGAAATACAGGGTGGATGTACAGAACTAGAAGGCATTGCTGAAACCCTACAGAGTAGATTTTAGTGACAGAGATATTGAAAACATGAGACCTTCAGGAATGAGATTGCAAGTTAAGGAATTGAGAGATGTGCAGAATATAAAGTAATGGAAATACACATTTCATGGATAAAAAGCAATTCACTAATATTCTTTCAACTTATATGCTCAGAATACATTATTAGTTGTATTGTAAAACTCACACATAACTATGACATATTACTGCATTTTCAAAGTACCAAATTGTAAAATTATTTCAACTGATAAAATATTAATATTGATTCAAGTGGTTTACATTTGTAAATATATGTAGATCAAAATCTGAAAGTCTGATCTTATTAGCGTTCAATATGACCTTGCAGCACCTCTTTCTCTTTTCTCATTTGGTTCATGATTTCACATATGAAATGATAAAATTCAGAATGAAATACTTCAATATCACACATAAAAATAACTAGATTACGTTAGATTTCATTAATTCTTAACGCACATTATTATTTTGATGAGGATGATTAAGATTTTCATATCATGTGAATATATTGTTTTAGCACTCTAATGCACATTAAAATAATATAATAAAGATTGTTTGTACACTAAGAGCCTATATTATTGAGTGCATATAATTTAATCTATTGTACATTTATCTGCATGCTTTTACGATGCAGTAACTAAGTTCTCTCATATCTATTTTTGTTTTTTTCTTCAATGTGTAATTGGTGCACGTTGGTTCACAGATTACTCAAAATGTCTCATAATCAGTTTATGTATCAAACAAAGGATCTAGCAGCTTATCAGCAGCATCAACGGTTAGAGGGACTTTACCTCATATAATAAGTTGGTGTTTGTATCAACCATAGGTCACTCAGGGTTCCCCATATCAGGCCTGAATAGTTTACTGAGTAGTAGTTATTCTGGACCTGAAGTTTAGTTTTTCTGTTTAAATAATCAGGACTGCAACCCTAGGAATTAAATGAAATGTCAATGAGTAGTGGTACTGTTCAAATTGTAATTCTACTAGATCTTAATGGAATGGAAGACACTTCAGGCTCCATTCACAAACAAAGTCAGAAAAGTATAGACAAAGATCTCAGGCTTCGCTTAAACATACCTTAATGACTTTATTTTATTCACAAACATCTGCAAGAGTACTCCTGAAAAACTCAGTCAAATGCAAGTTACCAGGCATAATGTTGGACAATCATGTAACTTTTCAATCATGGTCCTATTCTCCTTAAATGGAGTTCTCCATTGCTGAGAACTCTGGACATGGTGAATAGGATTTTCCCTTTGGAGAAAATTCTTCCTCTACACAGTCAGCTAATTTGTCTATGATCCATTCCTCTCCAAAGGAATTTATGCCAGCCCCTGTGGTGAGTAAAACTCCTACTGTTTGAGCACAGAAAGAGAAATAAGAAGAGCTTGTGAATGCCTATAAGCATATTTGGTTGTGGGCTATCCAGGGCTAATCACTTTTTATTAAGTCTTGGAATGTCAATTTTTGCACCCCCTGAGTGGAATTTTCGGGTGCAGAGAAACCCACACTCGTGGCAGATATCTCTGCACCTGTAAATGCAAATGATGTTATTGCTGCCAGAAATGCCTTTGTGTGAATTCCTGCCAGGCGTGAAAATAGTGAACTTATGTTTATGGCTGAAATAACGTTTCCGAATAGGTCCTTTTGTATTCTCAGCCTTACTCTCTCTTTTCATAAACATTTACTTCCAGGTATGCAAGTGGTGGTGTAACTGTAGAAAGGGCAGGTATCAAGCAAAAGGTTCTGGAAGGTAGGCGGCAGGTGACCTGATGGTGCAAAGAGGTGGACTGCATCGTCTATTGAAAGGCAGGCTGCTCTGCTGCTTACTCTACAGGTGCAGGGCTGTAGATAGCTGGGCAAGCAGCAGGCAGGTTTTAGCATACATACACTTTATGGGCAAACCATTGCTGCTGACAGGGCTCCTTCCTTTCAGAGGGGGAAAATGGGGAGCCTTCAAATACACAAGCACAAAGGATAGCTGGTAAAGTGTTGTAATACTTTATTACGAGAAAGTAGTGATGTGTGTTTTGTATTACCGGTACGTTGTGATTTGAGAATGAGCCTTCATAAGAAAAATGTCAGATATTTACAGGGCGATACCAGTCTTCCACCACTGCTACTACTACTACTACTGCTACTACAATTACTACTACTAATAATAATAATATTAATGTTAGAACATTGGAATTGTGGGAGCTCCATTGAAGACAATAGAGTGCTCGGGGCATCTAATGGCTGGTAGAAGCCCGGAGCTTCAACATTTCAATGTTTTCCTCTCACAGCTGTTTCTGTGAACAAAGGCCTCACGGAGTCCATGAAACCTTTATTTTATGTGTTAGAACATTCTGCCCTCTAGTGGCTGAATGTTCTAATAGCCTTATAGCACTCCGCAGCTGGGCTATACTGGCCATTAAAGTCCCGCTCCCTTATCAAGCTTTAACGCCTTTAACACTGGAGTGGTCCGTTAATGGCCGGTGTAGCCCGCTACGGGGTGCTATAAGGCTATAATAATAAACAAATAATTAGAGGAAGAACATACCATAAAACATATTTTACCTTGAGAAAATGTAAATAATTAAGTACGGCCGCTTAAGAGACACAAATAGGTAAGATTTAAATACTTGACAAGTTTTCCAATAAAACAGTTTTCTTTAGATGAAAAGCAATACTTAAAGGCTTGATCAATAGTTCTAATATTGGGTGCGATCAATAATGCTCTAAGAAATTTCCCCTGTAAGTCTAAATCAAGCTGTGTATATGCAGATAAGATGCTTGATGGGCTAATCTTTGTATCCACAGGATTTACCACCTTTGGAAATCGAGCACTGCAGATTCCATTTCCCCTCGAACAGAGATATTGGGGTGTCCATTAAAAGGAATCGTGGGTACTTTTTTTTTCAAACATGCAGGCTCGAGGGAGGATACTAAATAGCCCTATTGGGGCTACAGTAGGAATCTATGATGTAAGTCACATGTTTGTTGGAATAGAAGTAGAGAATGTCATTCATCCTATTGCTAATTTGTAGGGTACTTCCTATTAAATAAAGCCTTGCGTTTGAGGTGAGAGATGTTCTTAAGATTCATTAGTGATAGAAAATGATTTTCAGCGATGATTGTGTCGACCGTCGCAAGCCTCAGGTTGGTGGCAGGTTTCCTGGATCGAGTTAAATCTATTGATATCAGCCATTTTAAAGAATGTTCCTTGGCAGAAAAACAATTGCACATGAAGTTTAAAGTGGCACCAGAATGAGAAGTGAATAACAATGGTAAAGATAGGTCAAAGCATAATTTACTGAGAGGTGTTGATGTGAGTAGGTTTAGTATTGTTCTGATCCCTTTCATATAGGTTTTACTGAAATCCATAATTAATTTATTGGAGAAGGAGAAAGAGTGATAAAATAAAGCAGGAATTAGCTTTGCATTAAACACTTTTAGAAACTGTTTGATGGCACATCAACCACAGATTTTGGGGACTCTCTATCATGATTGTACAATAATGTTTTCCTTCCTTTGCTTACTAAAAATGTGATCTACCCAGGTTAGTTTTTTGTATCCGTTATTAGACCTAAGTAATCATATGTGGTCACATGTTTAATCGAGTTCTCATCGATTTCCCATTTTAGTTGTTTTTGAGATTAGCCAAAATTACATCATTTTAGATTAATCTTTAAATCCGTATTTCTGCTGTAATCCTGTAGATGTGATAACTGTGACTGAATGCCAGCAGCTGTTAAAGAAAAGATGACAATACCCTCTGTGTATGCTAAATAAGAGATTGGCTTAGAGCCCAACTTTGTTGGCAAATCCTCAGTTTTGGTCAGATAATGAGACACATCCAAGATATGAAGCAAAAAATGTAAGAGAGTCAAAATGCAGCCCTGGTTAAGTCCATTGAAAGTACTACTTTTTGGGGAGTGAAACCTATCAGCAAGTTTCACTTGAAGCCATTTGTTTTCATGTAAAGTCACAAGGAAGTACAGTAGCAAATGGTTGATGCCCCACTCCATCAGTTTTTCCCACAGTTTTTTACGATTAACCTTGTCAAAAGACTCCGGGTATTTAATATAAGAGATGTTCAATGTCTGGTGATTTCTTAAAGTCTGATTCACTAATAAAGTAAGAGTGACAATATTGTCTAATATAGAGCAACCTGGCCTAAATCTGGTTTGATTATTAGGAAGTAATTTGGTATCAAGAGCCCATTCAAAAATATTATTCAACAAGAATTTAGCAAAGAGTTTCACCTCGGTATAAAGATGGACAACAAGCCAATAATGTTTAGGATTCTTGATTGAGCTATTTTTATGTAATGGGTGAATTATTGAACCTTTACAAGATAAAGGAATTCTATCAGAGTGCAGTATTTTAAAAAATAAATTTTAGAATAGCATGCCCCATAAGTCTGGGTTAGACTTTGAAATGTCTAAAGGAATACCGTTAGATTTGGAGAATTTAATCAAAGCGAAAATGTCTTGGTCCTGGTTCTGGGTTGCTTGCGTTCCGGTTCAGGAAGGACCTAGCCTGGCAGTTCGGGTTGAACTGTTCCCATGAAGAGCAGGGTCAAGACTGATTTGCATATGACTGGGTCCAAACTGAGGTGGCATGGCGACCAAAAGAATGATGGGTTGGGATGCTATCTGAGCGATTTCCAATGATTAGACAAATTGCAAGCATTCCTCCCATCACCTTTTGTGAGTCTCACTAATGTGTGTGCTCCACTTTTCAAATCAAATATGGAAATTAATGCCTGCTGTACTAACTTCAATGCCATGGTCTACAAGGGACCAAAACTTTCTGTTAAATGTAGCAGCTAATTATAGACACATCCATGCTTCTTCCTGATGAAATACTCATAACTGGATGATTTTTCTTCTATATCATGTTATCCTTCTTTGAGCAATGTATCCCAATCAGGAGTATGAGGAAGTTTTAAGTAGGCTCTGAACTGTCTGTGATAAAATCTTTTTTCAGCAGTTAGTGATCTATCTCTTATGTTTTTACATGAGGACAAGTTGGATTACAATATGTTATCTTGGAATGAATAATGTGTTTTGTTTTTTACTTAACTTCCTCAATTCTTTATACAGCGCTTACAGATAAAATGTTAAAAAAAAAAACAGTTATTAACCCTGAAAAAGAGAAAGTTATTGCGGAAGTTGTGACTGAGTCGTTTAATAAAACTTTGGTTCCATTAGATTGTAAGATATGATTTGAGACTTGATTCTGATGATTAATGGCATTTTCAATATGTGATTTTACATGAATAGCTAAGACAGTTGATCCAGTGGTGCCATAAAAGGGAAAAAGTGTTTACAACGCTGTCATCACATCGCAGTGCTTTTACAACGCGGTCGTTAAAACGACTGCGTTGTAAGTACGCGAAAACCTTTCCATCGCAAGTCATTAGAACGACTTGCTGTAAGGGGCGCTAAGGTATTGGATACTTCATCGACAGTACCACTAAGAGATGGGAAAATGTTTTTGTGAGATTGAGGGTCATGGTTGCTACAATTGCTTTCAGTGCACAGGGAGTAATTGTATCAGCCTGGGTGAGATCGCGCTGGTGGAGGTTTCACCTGAAGTGTATGCTAAATTAGATTAGATAGTTGTGTTTAGTTAGACTTTTTTTTTGCAGTTTTATATAGCACGTACTTGACCTGAAGGTATCAGAGTGTTTTCCATTAGCACCAGTTGCATTACAGACGGACACATTCATTTTTAGGCATTCGGAGATTAAGTGATTTGCCCAGAATAACAGGATGTTTGAGCCTCCCGCCAGACTCGAATCTGGTTCCCCAGCTTCAAAGTGGGCCGCTCTAGCGATTTAGCCACATCCTCTCCCCAGACTTCTAGTTTGAAAGGATCTGTCATTTCTTTAGTTGAGCAGACAGAGTTTATTGAAATTGGCTTGCACAGTGTGAGGATTGAATTAGAAGACAAATGCACATGAAGGGTTGTAAAGGAGAGGTAGCTGCTGTGAGGAGTGAGAGTGACGTCACAGGGTGTTGCCATGGTATTGGTCGGTTGGCATAATGCCACGCTGTGATAGGTTGACTACGTCACAGTGTGCTGCGCTGGTATTGGTTGTAAAAGCTAATCAATGAAGCGAAAGAGAAATTGATTGCGGGGAATCATTTGTGAAGAAGGAAAATGTAATTAGACAAAAAAAATTTAAATCCTGAAGAATTTGAAAAGCCTGATGCAGGGAGATGTGCCTGTACCTATTAGAGAAGGAATACTGATACCACCTGAGTGTATACCAGCACTGTATATGTCACAAGAGAGAGGATATCATACATGTACATGGCTTGAAAATTGGATGAAATACACTGATAATAATGTTCCTTTGGCTTTTACAGAGTATGGAACATAAAGGGGCCAATTCTGATGCAGTTTGGGAGGCCTCCTAATGGCATTTGCTTAATCAGAATTGGATTGGGAATGTGTCTTTCCGACCGAATTGGAAAGGTTTCTGACCGACCGAGTACGATGCGAGTTAGGCATTAGGAATATCCCAATCCGAACCCGACGACATTTGGAATGACCGAGCCGTACGTCTCTACGAGCCGCGTTTCTGAACAACCGATTACGCTGCTGGATTCAGACAGCCTTTCCGAATCGTGCCGTCTGACTCGAATCAGCAGTCAGAATCAGATTTTGGGGGCCCATAGCAGGCCCCCCTGCACCCGAAGCCTTCCCAATCGGGCCCGTGGGGGTCCCCATGGGACCCCCCTACCAGCCTTGCACATTGTGGCAGGCACCAGGGGGAGCCCGCCACAGGGTGCCCGATTTTCCCCAGCCACCCCTTTCTTCAATGGGAGCCTATGCATTCGGTCGGAACATAGGCTCCCGTTGAGGTCAATGGGAGTCCAACCAAATCGTATCTGGAAGCATCCGGATGCATCGTAATTGGTCGGTCAGACTCTCCCAATCCGAGTCGGTCGGAAACCATTCCCAAACCAATTCGGTCGGGAAGATTTCCAAACCGCATTGGAATTGGGTCCTTAATGTTAGAATTCTTGAAAATGTAAGGAGACAATTTAATGAGATTAAACTGCCTCCTAGACTAATGCAATTCAAAGCACTTATTGAATGGGAGCACATAGCTCACCAAAAAGAAAAACAGAAATATCAGGGAAGGTACAAGAATACCCTAAATAGATATGTTGAAGCCAGATGGGAAGCACAACAAACGGATTGGAGAACTGACATAGCAGAAGGAACTAGAATGTATCCTGTAATAGTTGCAGAGAAAGAGGGTGGAGGAAGAGAAAGGAAAAGAAAAACATCTTGAAGTGACAAAAACAGTAGCTCCAGTTGGAGATAGTGATAGCAAATTTGATGATTAATTTTTCAAATGAATTATTGTTGAATTTCCCACCACCTTATAATGAGAGTCAGCCCCCGAATTTAACAAACTCATATCTTGGGAAAATTCCTGATGCACTTGCTGTGCCTACACATCCAGTTCCACGCACACCTTTCATGCCAATGGAAGGTAATACCGAAGTGCCAAACACTACTAATCAGACTGTTCATAATGCATCAGCCGTTCCAGTAACTATAGATCCTGTGGTCCCTTTATATCAGTCTAGGAACGGGGAAAGCCAGGTACACACTTTGGCTGTCCCTACTGGGATGAATTGTCCAACCTCTATTCCTTTTGACTTCAGACTGAGACAGCCTACACAGACACCGTTGGTACTACCTGCAGCTGACGTTTCTAAAATGAACGCAGGTTCAGTTGTAAATTGAGCACAACTTAATTCCTCAGCAGGGAGGTCAAGGCAAACTCAACCTTTCTACATACCTGAGAATGATGTGGTAACTCCACGAGTAACTCAGAGTGCCACTGGAAACACTCTTCCCTTGCGAACACCAGATTCTGATTTGTCCCTTTTACATTCAACACCTACTGCAGGAAAGGAGGATTTTCATGGATGGGGATTTATTTCTGAATACACCAAAAGAAGAAGCAGGTCCCACTTCTCAATAAACTGAAGATTGGCTTAGAGTTATTGACACTTCGGCAAATGATAAACGAGCCGAAATTAATGGATAAAATGCCCCAGGAATGAACAAAATAGGTTCCTTGATGTAACAAGACTTAAAGTAGAACTGGAAGAGATGATTTTAGGGACAATAAGCTCAGCCAGGATAAGGGCTTATCAGGACGATGAACTACCGTTCATTTGCAAAGACATTACTAGATGTGCTCGAAGCACTCATGCAAAGTTGTCCGAAGTGTCTCAGAAATACAGGGTGGATGTACAGAACTAGAAGGCATTGCTGAAACCCTACAGAGTAGATTTTAGTGACAGAGATATTGAAAACATGAGACCTTCAGGAATGAGATTGCAAGTTAAGGAATTGAGAGATGTGCAGAATATAAAGTAATGGAAATACACATTTCATGGATAAAAAGCAATTCACTAATATTCTTTCAACTTATATGCTCAGAATACATTATTAGTTGTATTGTAAAACTCACAAATAACTATGACATATTACTGCATTTTCAAAGTACCAAATTGTAAAATTATTTCAACTGATAAAATATTAATATTGATTCAAGTGGTTTACATTTGTAAATATATGTAGATCAAAATCTGAAAGTCTGATCTTATTAGCATTCAATATGACCTTGCAGCACCTCTTCTCTCTTTTCTCATTTGGTTCATGATTTCACATATGAAATGATAAAATTCAGAATGAAATACTTCAATATCACACATAAAAATAACTAGATTACGTTAGATTTCATTAATTCTTAACGCACATTATTATTTTGATGAGGATGATTAAGATTTTCATATCATGTGAATATATTGTTTTAGCACTCTAATGCACATTAAAATAATATAATAAAGATTGTTTGTACACTAAGAGCCTATATTATTGAGTGCATATAATTTAATCTATTGTACATTTATCTGCATGCTTTTACGATGCAGTAACTAAGTTCTCTCATATCTATTTTTGTTTTTTTCTTCAATGTGTAATTGGTGCACGTTGGTTCACAGATTACTCAAAATGTCTCATAATCAGTTTATGTATCAAACAAAGGATCTAGCAGCTTATCAGCAGCATCAACGGTTAGAGGGACTTTACCTCATATAATAAGTTGGTGTTTGTATCAACCATAGGTCACTCAGGGTTCCCCATATCAGGCCTGAATAGTTTACTGAGTAGTAGTTATTCTTGACCTGAAGTTTAGTTTTTCTGTTTAAATAATCAGGACTGCAACCCTAGGAATTAAATGAAATGTCAATGAGTAGTGGTACTGTTCAAATTGTAATTCTACTAGATCTTAATGGAATGGAAGACACTTCAGGCTCCATTCACAAACAAAGTCAGAAAAGTATAGACAAAGATCTCAGGCTTCGCCTAAACATACCTTAATGACTTTATTTTATTCACAAACATCTGCAAGAGTACTCCTGAAAAACTCAGTCAAATGCAAGTTACCAGGCATAATGTTGGACAATCATGTAACTTTTCAATCATGGTCCTATTCTCCTTAAATGGAGTTCTCCATTGCTGAGAACTCTGGACATGGTGAATAGGATTTTTCCCTGTGGAGAAAATTCTTCCTCTACACAGTCAGCTAATTTGTCTATGATCCATTCCTCTCCAAAGGAATTTATGCCAGCCCCTGTGGTGAGTAAAACTCCTACTGTTTGAGCACAGAAAGAGAAATAAGAAGAGCTTGTGAATGCCTATAAGCATATTTGGTTGTGGGCTATCCAGGGCTAATCACTTTTTTATTAAGTCTTGGAATGTCAATTTTTGCACCCCCTGAGTGGAATTTTCGGGTGCAGAGAAACCCACACTCGTGGCAGATATCTCTGCACCTGTAAATGCAAATGATGTTATTGCTGCCAGAAATGCCTTTGTGTGAATTCCTACCAGGTGTGAAAATAGTGAACTTATGTTTATGGCTGAAATAACGTTTCCGAATAGGTCCTTTTGTATTCTCAGCCTTACTCTCTCTTTTCATAAACATTTACTTCCAGGTATGCAAGTGGTGGTGTAACTGTAGAAAGGGCAGGTATCAAGCAAAAGGTTCTGGAAGGTAGGCGGCAGGTGACCTGATGGTGCAAAGAGGTGGACTGCATCGTCTATTGAAAGGCAGGCTGCTCTGCTGCTTACTCTACAGGTGCAGGGCTGTAGATAGCTGGGCAAGCAGCAGGCAGGTTTTAGCATACATACACTTTATGGGCAAACCATTGCTTCTGACAGGGCTCCTTCCTTTCAGAGGGGGAAAATGGGGAGCCTTCAAATACACAAGCACAAAGGATAGCTGGTAAAGTGTTGTAATACTTTATTACGAGAAAGTAGTGATGTGTGTTTTGTATTACCGGTACGTTGTGATTTGAGAATGAGCCTTCATAAGAAAAATGTCAGATATTTACAGGGCGATACCAGTCTTCCACCACTGCTACTACTACTACTACTGCTACTACAATTACTACTACTAATAATAATAATATTAATGTTAGAACATTGGAATTGTGGGAGCTCCATTGAAGACAATAGAGTGCTCGGGGCATCTAATGGCTGGTAGAAGCCCGGAGCTTCAACATTTCAATGTTTTCCTTTCACATCTGTTTCTGTGAACAAAGGCCTCACGGAGTTCATGAAACCTTTATTTTATTTGTTAGAACATTCTGCCCTCTAGTGGCTGAATGTTCTTATAGCCTTATAGCACTCCGCAGCTGGGCTATACTGGCCATTAAAGTCCCGCTCCCTTATCAAGCTTTAACGCCTTTAACACTGGAGTGGTCCGTTAATGGCCGGTGTAGCCCGCTACGGAGTGCTATAAGGCTATAATAATAAACAAATAATTAGAGGAAGAACATACCATAAAACATATTTTACCTTGAGAAAATGTAAATAATTAAGTACGGCCGCTTAAGAGACACAAATAGGTAAGATTTAAATACTTGACAAGTTTTCCAATAAAACAGTTTTCTGTAGATGAAAAGCAATACTTAAAGGCTTGATCAATAGTTCTAATATTGGGTGCGATCAATAATGCTCTAAGAAATTTCCCCTGTAAGTCTAAATCAAGCTGTGTATATGCAGATAAGATGCTTGATGGGCTAATCTTTGTATCCACAGGATTTACCACCTTTGGAAATCGAGCACTGCAGATTCCATTTCCCCTCGAACAGAGATATTGGGGTGTCCATTAAAAGGAATCGTGGGTACTTTTTTTTTCAAACATGCAGGCTCGAGGGAGGATACTAAATAGTCCTATTGGGGCTACAGTAGGAATCTATGATGTAAGTCACATGTTTGTTGGAATAGAAGTAGAGAATGTCATTCATCCTATTCCTAATTTGTAGGGTACTTCCTATTAAATAAAGCCTTGCGTTTGAGGTGAGAGATGTTCTTAAGATTCATTAGTGATAGAAAATGATTTTCAGCGATGATTGTGTCGACCGTCGCAAGCCTCAGGTTGGTGGCAGGTTTCCTGGATCGAGTTAAATCTATTGATATCAGCCATTTTAAAGAATGTTCCTTGGCAGAAAAACAATTGCACATGAAGTTTAAAGCGGCACCAGAATAAGAAGTGAATAACAATGGTAAAGATAGGTCAAAGCATAATTTACTGAGAGGTGTTGATGTGAGTAGGTTTAGTATTGTTCTGATCCCTTTCATATAGGTTTTACTGAAATCCATAATTACTTTATTGGAGAAGGAGAAAGAGTGATAAAATAAAGCAGGAATTAGATTGCATTAAACATTTTTAGAAACTGTTTGATGGCACATCAACCACAGATTTTGGGGACTCTCTATCATGATTGTACAATAATGTTTTCCTTCCTTTGCTTATTAAAAATGTGATCTAACCAGGTTAGTTTTTTGTATCCATTATTAGACCTAAGTAATCATATGTGGTCACATGTTTAATCGAGTTCTCATCGATTTCCCATTTTAGTTGTTTTTGAGATTAGCCAAATTACATCATTTTAGATTAATCTTTAAATCCGTATTTCTGCTGTAATCCTGTAGATGTGATAACTGTGACTGAATGCCAGCAGCTGTTAAAGAAAAGATGACAATACCCTCTGTGTATGCTAAATAAGAGATTGGCTTAGAGCCCAACTTTGTTGGCAAATCCTCAGTTTTGGTCAGATAATGAGACACATCCAAGAAATGAAGCAAAAAATGTAAGAGAGTCAAAATGCAGCCCTGGTTAAGTCCATTGAAAGTACTACTTTTGGGGAGTGAAACCTATCAGCAAGTTTCACTTGAAGCCATTTGTTTTCATGTAAAGTCACAAGGAAGTACAGTAGCAAATGGTTGATGCCCCACTCCATCAGTTTTTCCCACAGTGTTTTACGATTAACCTTGTCAAAAGACTCCGGGTATTTAATATAAGAGATGTTCAATGTCTGGTGATTTCTTAAAGTCTGATTCACTAATAAAGTAAGAGTGACAATATTGTCTAATATAGAGCAACCTGGCCTAAATCTGGTTTGATTATTAGGAAGTAATTTGGTATCAAGAGCCCATTCAAAAATATTATTCAACAAGAATTTAGCAAAGAGTTTCACCTCGGTATAAAGATGGACAACAAGCCAATAATGTTTAGGATTCTTGATTGAGCTATTTTTATGTAATGGGTGAATTATTGAACCTTTACAAGATAAAGGAATTCTATCAGAGTGCAGTATTTTAAAAAATAAATTTTAGAATAGCATGCCCCATAAGTCTGGGTTAGACTTTGAAATGTCTAAAGGAATACCGTTAGATTTGGAGAATTTAATCAAAGCGAAAATGTCTTGGTCCTGGTTCTGGGTTGCTTGCGTTCCGGTTCAGGAAGGACCTAGCCTGGCAGTTCGGGTTGAACTGTTCCCATGAAGGTCAGGGTCAAGACTGATTTGCATATGACTGGGTCCAAACTGAGGTGGCATGGCGAGCAAAAGAATGATGGGTTGGGATGCTATCTGAGCGATTTCCAATGATTAGACAAATTGCAAGCATTCCTCCCATCACCTTTTGTGAGTCTCACTAATGTGTGTGCTCCACTTTTCAAATCAAATATGGAAATTAATGCCTGCTGTACTAACTTCAATGCCATGGTCTACAAGGGACCAAAACTTTCTGTTAAATGTAGCAGCTAATTATAGACACATCCATGCTTCTTACTGATGAAATACTCATAACTGGATGATTTTTCTTCTATATCATGTTTTCCTTCTTTGAGCAATGTATCCCAATCAGGAGTATGAGGAAGTTTTAAGTAGGCTCTGAACTGTCTGTGATAAAATCTTTTTTCAGCAGTTAGTGATCTATCTCTTATGTTTTTACATGAGGACAAGTTGGATTACAATATGTTATCTTGGAATGAATAATGTGTTTTGTTTTTTACTTAACTTCCTCAATTCTTTATACAGCGCTTACAGATAAAATGTTAAAAAAATCCCCAGTTATTAACCCTGAAAAAGAGAAAGTTATTGCGGAAGTTGTGACTGAGTCGTTTAATAAAACTTTGGTTCCATTAGATTGTAAGATATGATTTGAGACTTGATTCTGATGATTAATGGCATTTTCAATATGTGATTTTACATGAATAGCTAAGGCAGTTGATCCAGTGGTGCCATAAAAGGGAAAAAGTATTTACAACGCTGTCATCACATCGCAGTGCTTTTACAACGCGGTCGTTACAACGACTGCGTTGTAAGTACGCGATACCTTTCCATCGCAAGTCATTAGAACGACTTGCTGTAAGGGGCGCTAAGGTATTGGATATGAAATCCAACACCTTTCCTGCTGGAGTAGGAATAGTAAATAATACTATTCCTAAGTACAGCGCGCCCCCTACAGCAAATCGTTCTAATGACTTGCGATGTAAAGGTATCGCGTACTAACAACGCGGTCGTTGTAACGACCGCGTTGTAAAAGCACTCGATGTAATAGCATGCGTTGTAACATGCTATATTTGCCATAAAAAAGCACAAGGGATTCTGAAACTGGTGTCTTTGCAATAAAGGCGGCCTCTGGATGTTGATTTAATTTGCCCGCTAATAGTTGGAGAAGGTACACTATGTCACCATGTCTGGATAGATTTGCTACATGTGTTTTCATATTATTGTAATTGTATTGTATTGCAATTGCATTTATATAGCACTTCCTACCCCTGACGAGGCGTTGAAGCGCTTTTTCGGAGAGGGAGCACGCTACTCTGGAACCCATAAAGGATTAGTGTTGAATTAGTATAGTGAAATATGAAAGTAATTTGAGTGGTGGATATGTTAGTCAGTTATTTGGATTCAGGAGGATAGCGGAGGGATAGAAGAGGGAAAAAGGTTTGCATTTATATAGCTCTTGTTACCCCTAATGGGGTGTTGAAACGCTTTTTTGGCGAGTAGCACGCTACTTCGGAACCCATAAAGGATTAGTGGTGAATTAGGACAGTGAAATATGAAAGTAATTTGAGTGGTGGATATGTTAGTCAATTATTTGGATTGAGAAGGGTAGCGGAGGGATAGAAGAGGGAAAAGGTTTGCATTTATATAGCGCTTGCTACCCCTGATGAGGTGTTGAAGTGCTTTTTCGGCGAGTAGCATGCTACTCTGGAACCTATAAAGGATTAGTATAGTGAAATATGAGTGGACATGTTAGGCTGTTATTTGGATTGAAAAGGATAGTGGAAGGATAGAAGAGGGAAGGATTTAGACTTTTTTTTAAAAATATTTTTTGTTTTGTTTGTTTTGGAGGTCATAGCAGTAGGAGGTGGCTTGGGATGAGTAAAAGGGATGTGGAGGGGAAGAGTCAGAGGGAAGGGTTTAGAAACGCTTGTTTTGGGGGATCAGTATAGTAAAAGAGGTATTAGATGATGCAAGGAGGGGTAGAGTAGGGAAGAGTCTAGAAAGGGTTATTTTGGGGTCCAACGTAGTGGTATGGGGTTTGGGATGAATGATAGAGTGGAGGTAGAGGATATATTGATGGAGGTATAGGGTGAGAAATAGGGTAGTGCATTGGACATGCTGAATTAGAAGAAAAGTAATAAATATATAGATCCATAAGTACATGGAAAATATATAGATGCATAAAGGAAGTAAATATATGTAGATTAAAGATATTGATGGGGTATAGGGTGAGAAATAGGGAAGTGCATTGGATATGCTGAATTAGCAGAAAAGTAATAAATATATAGATCCAAGTACATGGAAGTTATGTAGATGCATAAAGGAAGTAAGTATATATAGATTAAAGATGCATTAAATAGATTCCGGCTTTCAAATGTTGTTGTACTTAAAAATTTATTTTATTTATTTGTTTTAAAACATAATTATTCTACACGTTTACACAAAGCAATACACATATATAGGTACATATCTATAGTACAAATAAATGCTTATATACAGAGGGATATGCTGTATATTTCTGATTGCATATGGTGCTTCTGTGTGGAAGAGCCAATTCTCAAGTAGTTTTCTGAAGATAAGGTGGTTGTCCGTGGATCTTATGTTGGGGGTAAAGAGTTCCATAGTTTTGCTGCTTGAACAGAGAAGGATGTGCCACCCATGTTTTTTTTTCTTGTATCTTGGGATTTTGAGGTGAGGTACCACTCTAGAGCGGAGGTTCCTTTGTTGAATGTGTTTGGTGATTTTATTCCTGATGAAGAGTGGTCCAGTCACATGTATCGCTTTGTGGGTGATACAAAGCAGCTTGAACGTGGATCTTCTGGCAACTGGTAACCAATGCAGGGCTTTCAAGGCAGGGGAGATGTGATCTTGCGGTTTGATATGTAAGAGTAGTCTGGCAGCTGAGTTCTGAATCCGTTGTAGTCTTTTCATGGTCGTTAAAGGTGATCCGTGGTAGAGCCTATTGGCGTAATCGAGTTTGAACAGAACAAGGGAGATGGTAGCTTGAACTTTGTGTGGAAATCCCAAATGGGGGAAGATTCGTCGCAGAGTTTTTATAGTAACAAAGCTTGAGCTTGCTAGTTTGTCCACTTGGGCATTGATTGAGTCCATGGTGATTCGGAGGTTTCTTACTTCCTTCGATACTTTAGGTGGTGATCCCAGTTCATCAGATCAGGCGGCGAGCAGGTCATAATGTTTCCAATCGCCACACATGAGTATTTCCGTTTTGGAAGCATTCAATTTGAGATGGCTCCACGTCATCCATTGATCCATGGCTCTGAGACAACTGAAAATTTGTGAGTTTCCAATGTCTTTGGGCCATTCCAGTTAAAGGAGTATTTGCGTGTCATCTGCATAGTTATAGCATGTGAGGTGAAATTTATTGATCAAAACCGGTAATGACTTCATGTAAATATTGAAAAGCATGGGTGAGATGATAGAGCCTTGAGGGACCCCTGCTTTTGTGGAGTACAGTTTGGACAAGAAAGGTGGGGTATGGATGGCATTCATTCTGTTGCGAATGTAGGATGCGATCCAGTCTAGAGTAGTCCTCTCTATGCCAGCTTTGTAGAGTCTTTGTACCAGAGTGTTATGGTCAATCGTGTCAGAGGCAGCCGAGAGGTCCAAGAGAAGTAGCGCAGCAACCCCGTTGCAGTCAACTGTGCTATTCAGGTCATCCCAGATAGCAAGGAGGGCAGATTCTGTGCCTCTTCCCGGATGGAATCCCGTCTGAAAGTATGGCATTGTCTTCAATTAATTGTGACATCTGAGCAAATGCTGCTCTTTCTATAAGTTTGCCCAGAAAAGGTCCATTTGTAACGGCACTGTAGTTGTCAGGGTTCAGTGGGTCCAAGTTTGTTTTCTTCAGTGATGGGCATATGTATGACTTTCTTAGTTCTTTTGGAAATATTCCAGAAGTTAGGGAATGGTTGATGATTCTTCTTACTGGAGTGGCAGCAGAGGTTGTTAGAAAAATTGTCTTGAAAGTTTGCGGTGGACACGGGTCAGAAGGGCTGCCGGTAGGCCTGCTTGCTTTAACCAGGTCCATAAATTCATTGTGTGAAAAGTGTTGGAAGGAATGGAGAGGCTGGGTTAGAGTATTCTTGGATTGTTGTTTTGGAAAAGGGTCAGTGCTGGTGCTTTGTCTTTGTTTTAAGTATGAGTCCAACGTGTCTGCTTTGTCCGAGTAATGATTTGTCAGTTTGTCTGTGAAATCTTGAGTAATGGGATGAGTTCTTTCTAGGCAATTCGGTTTACGAAATTCATTGAGTATTTTATAGAATTCTTTATTTGCACATTTAGCATTTTCAAATCTGTCTGAATAGTACCTTTTCTTTGCTTCTTTGATAGCTGACTTGTATAATATGTTAATTTTCTGAAGGCGAAGTTTGTCTTGATTGGCGTTTGTTTTGAGCCAGGCATGTTGCAGCTTTCTAATTTGTTGTTTTATATCTTTTATCTCTGTATTTCTCCAAGGTGCTTGCTTTCCTTTGTCCTGTTGTGTGGTTTTGAGTGGTATCAGGGTATCAAAAGCTTCCTGTAGCCACTCATATAGGTTTTGAACAACATTTATTGTTTCCAGATCTGTACTGGATGTTAGTTGTGTTTCTAAGTGTTCCAAATTGAGTTTGTTCCATGGTCGATAGCTACGTAAGGTGGTTTTAGGTGCGTCGCTTAGTGTTGTTTTATGTTGGAAAGAAAGCAAATGGTGGTCTGACCATGTGACCGAGTTATAGTTTGAAAGGTAACTAGTTTGTTATTAGCAAAAATGACATATAGGATGTGTCCAGCATTGTGTGTGGGTTTGTGGACGATCTGATGCAGGTTCAGTGCATCTAGGCCAGCGTTTAGTTTTTGGATGGGGCATATTGGGTTTATCAAACCAAATGTTGAGGTCACCCAGAATGCATAGGTTGAAGTGTAGTTTTATCAGGTTTGAAACCGTGTCTAGAAGCGTGTCTGGGAATGTTGCCTTGCTAGGTGGAGGTCTGTAAAGGAGCAGGAAGTTACAGGAGGAAGATGGTGTAGAATTGCATCTGGTGAAAAGGACCTCAAAATCTTCTATGGAGATGTCGTCAACTTTAGTGATATGTAATGTTTGCCTGAACACAACAGCTAGGCCACCTCCTTTTTTGCCTATACGATTTTGGGTGATCGTTTGATAGCCTAGAGGAATGGCTTCATGCAGGACTGGAGCCATATCATCTCTCAACCATGATTCAGTTATGAATAGTATGTCTGGTTTCGTGTCAGTGAGAAGGTCGTAGATGTGATGTTTGTTTTTATAGAGCGATCGAGCATTTATTAGTAGACAGTTTAGAGAATGTGCTTTGGAGTTGGTAAGATAAGATAAGATAAGATAATATTTATAAAGCGCACTATACCCAAAGGTGTCAAGGCGCTAGTTTGTGACTTGGTTTTGTAGAAGAGGGATCAGTATTTTGTGGGCATGTAGCAGGTGAGTCCTTAGTGCTGGTATTAGCTGTATGAGGATAGCAATAGTGTAGCTGTTCTGTATAGTGTTCCTGGTCCAGCATGCTAAGAAGGCATTTTGATGAGTCTGCGTGTGTAGGTGGTGGAGACGGTGTTTGAGGGTGAGTTGGTGTGCTGTGTTGTTTTTGTGGTGTAACCTTGTTGTGCAGTAGACATGGAGAAGCGAAGTTGTGAGGTGTGGCATGTTGCTTATATTGTTTGCGTGTGTTTAGGGCAGAAGGTGTATGATTCAAGGGTGGTGGTGCAGCATGTGGGTCATGTAGTAAGGTTCTAAATTGTCCAATGGATGAGAGGCGGTTGGAAGGGAGTTGCTGTGTTGCTGTATGTGTGTTAGGTGGGGTGGAAGAGAGAAAGCTTGGCATTTGAGTTTGTTCATTTCTGTAGTTTGAAAGGTGGGTGTATGTTTGTATTTTGTGACAGTAAGTATTATGAGGTGTTGTGCTTGAGAGATTTTGTTGAGCTGGTGTGCGTGATATGTTTTGTTTTTGAGGAGTAGTGAAAAGAGGTGCTGGTGTATTTGTTTCATGAGATGGATTTGTTTGTATAGTATTGTTTGCGAATGGAAGTTTTAAGGTAAAGGGGGTGGTGATGTGTTTGTGAGTAGATTGTATGTTGTATGTAGGAGGGGATGAAGTAGAGCTAAGAGTGTTTGTCTTAGACTTGTTAGCTGCAAGAGTTAAAATGTGTGGTGCCGTTGAGTGTATGTGTTGTGCGGGTGTGGTACTGTGGTAAAAAAGAAGAGGAGGGTGTTGGTTGGACAAATGATGGAAGGCTGAGTATAGGTTTGTTAGTGATAAAGGGGGTCTGTTAGGTTTACTTAGAGTGGGGAGTGTGTGTCTGGATGGGTTGTAGTTAAGTATGGTGTGGAATTGGGTTGTGTTAGTGATGAGTGGATTGGTTAGTGATATAGGATAGAGTTGTGTACTGTTCGCAGGTGATGGTAGAAATATGTGATAGCTGGGATAGAAGGGTATATAGGTGTGGTTTGTGTGGTTTAGTAGTGTGTGCTGAGACACTGGATTGTGCATAGGGTTAGTTTGTAGTAAATTAGTGGAGTACATTTGGTGTGAGTGTGTTACTCTGATCTTGGATGTGGATGGGGTAGGGTGTGTGCTGATGAATGAGAAAATGGGCAACATTTCTGGCCCTAGTCCCGACCAGGCTCAAACAGGCATTTACCCTTGTCCTCTCTGCCCTTAGCCTCGATGCCCAGGCTGAGACGCCCTAAGCCCAGGCCTTATATAGCCCTAGTAATCCGGTGACCCCTTCAGCCAATGGGAACCCTAGCCCTAACCCTAACCAATCACAACACTAGCCCTAAACCCTAGAATCAATAGGAGACCAAAATCTTACAACCAATCATAGCCCCAGTCCAAGCACTCAATCAGGTACAAAACCCTAAACCCTGCGTCCAATAGAAAGCCTAAGTCCCAACCCTATTCCCAGCAACCACTCACACAAGAAACCCTAAGCCGTATATCCAATAGAAAGCCTAGCCCTAGGCCTAGTCTCAACCCTAGTTCCAGCAACCAATCACACAGGAAACCCTAAGCCCTATATCCAATAGAAAACCTAACCCTAGCCCTAGTCCCAACCCTAGACCCAGCAGCCAATCACACAGGAAACTCTAAGCCCTACTTCCAATAGAAAGCCCAGCCCCAGGAACCAAATCGAAACACTATGTTACGGTCTGACCTTGTCCCTTACCTTCTTGTCCCATGTGCATGGTCTCTCCTTGATTTATGAAGAGTGCGTGCTGTTTTCTTTCTACAGTGTGAACCTCTTGGGGTTTGTTTGGCATGCCTGGTGTCCCAGTGAAGTTCAGTGGAACCAGATTAATGTTACCCACTGCCATCCTTGTTTTCTTTTCCTTCCTACCATCCCCCGGTGCGTTGTCCGCTCGTGCTTTTGTTTACGTGGGCACAGAGGGTCAAGGCACAGGGTAGGCGAATGGGACTCTCTTCGTTCCTGCAGTACCTGTAATTCAGGTGAGTGGGGCTGGAACAGAAACCCAAGCCCACGATAATTAGGCTGCCCGAAAGAAGATGAACCCGGAAGATTCCGCCCCCTTATCCGGTGGCTTGGGGGTGGGTCCTACCCTGCAGGACTTAGCGTTGGCACTTTCCTCAGTACAAAATGAAGTGAGGGATTTACGACAAGAGAATCAGGCCTTGCATCTAGAACTTAACACTTATACGGCTAGGGAGAGTTCTTAGGGAACGTGATTTGGGGGGAGCTTCTAAAACACATGCGCTCCTTGGTGCAACCGGCTACCTTTCATTTTGATCGGGCTTCTAGCGTTGCTGGGGGTTCCCCTGTTGCCCTTACTGTAAACATGCCTGTGCGGGTACCTTAGGCTGTTCCTGAAAGGTTCTCTGGGGATAGCAATAAATATGGTATATTTATGAATCAATGCCATCTACACTTTATGTGTAGACCAGCAGCTTTTCCAGATGATGCCGCTAAGGTGGACTTTGTGGTGTCTTATTTGGCTGGTACGGCAGCAATCTGGTCTGTACCTTTGGTGGATACTGATGATCCCATCCTTTATAATTTTACGGCATTTAAGGAGCAGATGCGTCGCCTGTTTGCTAAACACACCTTTATGCAGGCAAGCGATGCGGAGTTGCTCAAACTGAGACAGGGGAAACAGGATTTATTGGTGTATATCACTACCTTTACCCGACTGGTGTCTGAAACACATTGGCTCACAGCAAAGAGGACTTCTCTTTTCTATCAGGGTCTCTGTGAGGAACTGAAAGATGTTTTGTCTCAGGTTGTGAATCTTCCTGATGATTGCACAGAGTTTATTGACCTGGTGGTCAAATTAAATCACAGGTTAATGAAATGTAAGGGTGAGAAAAATCGGATACCCATACCTCGGTTATATACCGTTCGGGGAAAACACAGAGAAGAGGTCGGGGACAAAAATTCACCAGAACCCATGCTGATTGGAGGGGTGCGTGGTCTTTTGTCTAAAGAGGAAAAATACAGGCGACGAGTACTTAATCTCTGCCTGTATTGTGGGAAGAGCGGACATTATGCGCGCAAATGTCCGGTGAAACCTTCTGTTGTGTCTACTAGGAAATCTGTGGCCTTTGTTGGGCCTGGGGAGACATTGACATGTCAGGAATCGATAAGTAACAATAATCCTTATGATATGGCTGGTTTGATATCTCGTAAGCCACGCCATTTTACGATTTCAGTCACCCTGGTTATTACCAATAGCAAGAGAAACACCTTTCCTATTTTACTCGATTCTGGGGCAACGGGCAATTTCATGGATATTCAGTTAGCCCAAAAATTTGAAATCCCATGAAAGACACAGCCAGAACCTGTGAGGGCGATTGATGGCACTGATCTCACGTCGGGACTGATCACGAAGCAGACCGAACCTCTCGTTTTGATCTGCAATAACGGTCATTCGGAAACCGTTTGCTTTGACCTTATAGATGCCCCAACTTTTGGCATCATTCTTGGGGTACCTTGGTTGCAGACACATAATCCCAGGATAGACTGGGCTAGACGTACTGTGACTCTGGATTCTATATATTGTCTGCAACATTGCTATCAGGAGGCTACTGATTGGGTGTCTCCTTTGGTTTGTGCGACGGGTTGTTATTCTGAGGTTCCTAGTATTCCTGCTCAATATAAGGAGTATACTGATGTGTTTGATGAAGTCAAGGCCTGTGTTTTGCCACCACACCGTGATTTTGATTGTCGTATTGATTTGGTTCCTGGTGCGGTTTTGCCCTGTAGCCGGTTCTATGCCTTGTCTGAGCCCGAAACACAGCATTTGCGGGTTTATCTGGATGAGATGTTGTCTGCCGGTTTTTTTCGGCAGTCCTCCTCTCCGGTGTCCTCTCCCCTCTTTTTTGTAGGCAAAGAAAGGCGGAGATTTACGTACTTGTATAGATTACAGGGCCTTAAACAAGGTGACGATCAAGAACAAATATCCCCTTCCCTTGATATCAGTATTGTTAGATCAATTGCGACACGCCACTATTTTCAAATTGGACCTGCCGGGGGCATACCATCTCATTCGTGTCTGTGAAAGAGACGAATGGAAGACCGCCTTTCGCACGAAGTTTGGCTTGTATGAATACTGCGTTATGCCCTTCGGTCTTTGTATTGCCCCCGCAGCATTCCAATTTTTCATCAATGAAGTGTTAAGGGAATTTTGGGATATTAGTGTCATCGTATATATCGATTACATATTGGTGTTCTCAAAGAATTCCTTGGACCATGATTCTCATGTGACTCAGGTTTTGCAGAAATTACGTGACAACCACCTGTTTGTAAAAATGGAAAAATTTACATTCTGGACACCCCGAGTGGAGTTTCTAGGTTTTGTTATTGCTTCGGAAGGTATTCAAATGGATCCTAAAAAGACCAAAGCTATAACTACCTGGCCTGTTCCGACATGTGTTAGGGATGTTCAGGTTTTGCCAATTTCTATCGGCGATTTATATCCCATTTTTCTGATATTGTCACTCCCATCACCTCTTTATTGAGAAAATGGGTCACCTTTCAATGGACACCGTCTGCGCAGTTGGCCTTTCAGCCCTTGTTTGAGAAGTTTACCTCTGCTCCTGTCTTGAAACATCCAGACCCAGCACTTCCGTTTTACGTGGAGGCCAATGTCTCACAATATGCTGTGGGTGGGATTTTGTCTCAGCGGGATATTGATTCCAGACACATGCATCCCCTTGCTTTCTTCTCTAGAAAGCTTTTGCCGGCCGAACAGAACTATACTGTGGCTGAGAGGGAATTGTTGGCTATCAAACTAGCCTTCCAGGAGTGGAGACATCATTTGTGGGGCGCGAGACACCCTGTTGCGATATATACAGATCATAAGAATCTTGAGTTTTTTCGCTCTGCTCGGGCTTTGACACCGCAGCAGATGAGATGGGTGTTGTTTTTTAATGAATATGATTTTACCATCACATATAGGCCAGCTGCCCAGCAAGTGAAATCAGATGCTTTTTCTCGTATTCATGTGTCTCCTTTGTGTGATTCTACTCCTCAGGGTGAGAGGCATTTGATACCCATAGAGAGGATTATAGGTTGTTGTTCCTTTGACGAATTGGTAGGTGAGGTTAAAGTGTTGCTAACCTGTATAGCTATGACACCTTGGTTAACTGACACCTCATTTCAGTTGAAAGATGGGTTGTTATATCATGGTACTCAGTTGTTTATACCCCCCGAGCTCAGGAATAAGGTACTAACTTGGTGTCATTCTTCATCCTTGATGGGTCATCCTGGAATCACCAAGACACTAGACGTATGTCTTCGTTGGTTTTGGTGGAACACTATGTGTCATGACATACAGGTGTTTGTGTCTTACTGTACGGTGTGTGCCATTAATAAAGCTTCGCATACCCTTCCTGCAGGTCTTTTACATCCGTTACCTGTTCCCCCTGCCCCTTGGCATACAATTAGTATGGATTTTGTTACAGATTTACCCATGGAGGCAGGGTTTACCACCATTTTGGTGGCTGTTGATTTATTCACCAAAACCGCTCATTTTATTCCTTTGCCCAATTTGCCCACTGCTAATGAGTTAGCGGAGGTGTTTATAACACATGTTTTACGTCTACATGGTATTCCTACTGCCATTGTTACTAATAGGGGGGCGCAGTTTGTGTCCCATTTTTTGAGGGGATTGTGTTCTTCTCTTCAAATGGAGCTCCGTTTGTCCTCGGCTTACCATGCTCAGAGCGATGGGCAAACAGAGCGTACTAATCAGATGATGGAGCAATATATTCGTTGTCTTCTCACCTCACTTACTGGCAGTTGGATGAAGGCTCTTCCTATTGCCGAGTTTGCTTACAACAAAGCCTGCATTCAGCTTTGGGTGTCTCTCCTTTCTTTTGTTCTATAGGTTTTCATCCCACGGTTATACCCATCCAACCTTCCGGCAGAGTTCCTGCTGTGGACTCTTTGAGTCATGATTTGACTGCGATATGGAGTACGGCCCAGGAACATTTGTTGGCTGCCAAGGTGGGGATGAAGGCCAAGGCAGATAGACGCCGTCTTCCAGCTCCTTCTTATGCCCCGGGGATAAGGTGTGGCTGGCTTCTAGGAACTTGCGTTTGGGGGGTCCCAGAAAATTTCAACCCCATTATGTGGGTCCCTTTCGGATACTCAGAGTAATTAATCCGGTTGCTATGGAGCTGGTCTTGCATGACGACTACCGGATTCACCCTGTGTTTCATACTTAACCTTCTTAAGCCCTATATTTCTACCACTGTGGCCTTGCCCCCACCTCCGCCCTTGTTGATTGATGAGTGTGAGGAGTTTGAGGTCAATTCCATTTTTGACTCCAGGAGACAGCGGGGTCATTTGTTTTACTTGGTGGATTGGAAGGGTTATCCCCCTGAGGATCGTACTTGGTAACCAGCTAGTTTTGTGCATGCTCCTAGGTTGGTGCGTTTGTTCTATGTCCGGCACCCTGCGAAGCATCGTCCGGTGGGGGGTCATTTGAGGGGGGTACTGTTACGGTCTGACCTTGTCCCTTACCTTCTTGTCCTGTGTGCATGGTCTCTCCTTGATTTACGAAGAGTGCGTGCTGTTTTCTTTCTACAGTGTGAACCTCTTGGGGTTTGTTTGGTGTGCCTGGTATCCCAGTGAAGTTCCGTGGAAAGCAGATTAGTGTTACCCACTGCCATCCTTGTTTTATTTTCCTTCCTACCTTCCCCCCGGTGCGTTGTCCGCTCGTGCTTTTGTTTACATTGGCACGGAGGGTCAAGGCACAGGGTGGGCGAATGGGACTCTCTTCGTTCCCGCAGTACCTGAAATTCATGTGAGTGGGTCTGGAACACCCTATACCTATCCACCAATCAGATCACTAACCCTAAGCCCTACATCAGTAGAATCACTAACCCAGGAACCAATCGGAACCCTCAATTAACCAACCAATGAGAACACTAACCCTAATCCAATCGAAACACAAGATGCAACCGCCAATCAGTGCACACATGTACCATCCAATAGCAGGCTATATAAGGTCCCTGCAACCTCAGTCAAGGGTTGCTGTCCAGGGAGTTGGAAGCTGCTCCTCTATCCAGAATCTCCTAGGAGACAGACAGGCTCAATCCACACTTTGGACTCTACAGGTAAGGGCCTAACAAACTTTGTCCTCTAACAATACTGTTTGTGCAAAACTTTACTCACTCTCCTAGCCAAAAAACGAGTGCACAATCCCTACAAAAACACATCTTAAACAGCTCACAGCAGATTACTACTGTCTCAGAGCACTCTCTGTTCACTCTCGGATGCAGAATATCCCTGTTGCTAAGCTTAGTTAGAGTTTGCTGTATTTTGATGAGAAGATTCATCATATCAGAGATCGAGGCAAGATCTTTTTAACATCTTTTAGTAATGCCATTTTATCTGACAGTAGTAATGACTGGTTTCCCATTGTGTCCACCATTTTTGATAAAGTTGTATTTATTGACTCCTTCGCTTGAACGACTGCATAACAGGTGATGTATTTATATCGTTTGGATCACCGGTGGTCGGAGTGGACTTGTTCAGGTTACGAAGTTGTGGGCTCGATTCAAGTTCATTGGATAGAAGATTCCTTACACCTGTCAGTACATCTGATAAATCAGAATTGTCCAAGGGGCTTGTGTGTAGCTTTTTTGAAGATAAATGAACAGACTGTTGCCCATCAGGACGTTCCTCATCAGGCAAATGATCAGGACCATAGATGGAATCCGAGTCAATTTGTCAAGTGAATTTATTGTAATGGCGTCTTCAGGGATTGACCTAATTGAGGTGATCAAAGTAGTTGGAGCAGTCGTATTTTTTAAATTGAGGAATGAATTATGGAATTGGATGTTAGAAGCGGCATTGTAATGGACACATCGTGATCTGATAAATTTAGGCTGATTATCTGAAAATTGAAGGTTCTGTATAGTAGCACATATATAAAATAAAATACATTTGGAATTTGTACTTTGAATATAAACATGCCAATACGCAGCTTGCAATTTTTAATCTAGGAGGTTTATTGTGAGTCAATTTTAATTTTTTAAACATGTAGTTGATTGAGTTTTCAAGAATAATATGTAAGTATAAAAATTAAAAGTGGGTTCCTACCATATGGAGAACAAATTGAAACAAAACTAACTTTTATGGAAGCAATAATTGATAATGTTCAACATTTCATAGTCATAAAGTGGGTCAGGGAGAAGAAAGGCGAGGACAAGAGCAAACATAGTGGAGGTGATGTAAAAAAAGGATAAAGAGAGTGGGTGGAAGGCTGAGAGAATGGAAATACACTACTAGTTTCCCTTTGGACCAATGGGGGGGAGGGTTGCAGTTTTGTCAGTGGTCAGAGCTTCTTCTTAAGCCTTCATCCTGGAGTTCATTGGCATCAATAGCATAATGTGTTGGGAGCACGCCAATGGCTCTCCTCCAATCTGTAATGACTTTTCAAGAGTCATTCCTTGTGTCGGAAAATGATTCACGAGTGGCATAATTAAATTGAGAGTCAAGAAGAATTCATCTAGGTAGGGGAGCCTATTTCTAGTGAATCAAACAAACTATGAGCATCCATTGCATTCCAAAATACATATCATTTGCCATTGGTCACAACATTAGGTTTCACTGGGTGAAGTATCCTTGCCTGGGCAGTTTTAGTCTTTCCTGTGCTGCATCGTCCTGCATTTCAACTGCATTTCTCTGTTGTCTGGGCTGTGTCCAATAAGATGTAGATCTGGCTGCCTTAAAAATTAATATTTCCTTTGTGCCATTCCCCCTCTAGAATCCTATCCTCGATGTCTTACTCTCTGAAGTACAGCATTACAGTTGGACTAGCCCCCCTTTTCACAACAGACTAAATTAATCACTTATGTCTAACACATCTTTTCATCCCTGTGGTAAGGTCCTCCAAAGAAATTTCAAGCTCCTTCATCATTTTTTTAGAACCTATGTGTCTAGTTTGGTTCCTTCCTTTTATTCCGGGTTCCTAGGAAGTCTCAAATTCTTCCCTCATACTGCATTCTCTGGAACCTCCAGTCATCAATCCATGACACTCTCACCCTTTTGAGTCACGCCTATGCTCTTTTGTATCTCTTTAAAGTCTCTTTGATCCTTTTTTTCTGGTATACTGCATATCCTGAGGGCATGAATGGACTCTTCTCATTGCAGCGCCATGCTTTCTATTGCCTCCACTGACCCCTACAATGCATCAAAGTTGGTGTATAAAAAGAGTGTTTTTGTCTATTTTCTGGAGAACTTCAGCCACCTAGGAACTGGAACATCGAGGAACATAAAATTTGAGAGTACAAGTGAACTGGATTTTGACTTCATCAGTATCCGTTTGTTTGCTGGGCAAGTTCTTTGCCACACCACTACAAGGTTTCCACCACTCTTGGGTAGGGGAATGTTGCAGCAATTACTCCTTTCCAAGTGGTAAGAGACTCTCACAACAAATTGCATTAAATCTTCTTTACTGACTCATGCCTCAGGACACTTCTTCCCAGGTATGATTCTGGTTAAGTGCCAAGACAGAGATAAACAAGAAGGCTCAAATATAAAATAAGGCCAATGGAGTTCTTTAGAGCTGATGTCTCTCAGCGTCCATCTGGCCATGGCCCATTAAGTCACCTTCTAAACCAGCTGTACCTCAGGCTGTGTAAAAACATACACAAAGAGTCCTGCGTCTGTGTAATAAAATCCAGCAGGGCTTTCTCCTCATCTGTTAAGGAATGCTAAATTTCACAACAAAATGCTCGGAGGTAAAAGATTAGAAACTCTAGCTGTCCCTTTTATTAAGATTAATTGTAATTCTGCTCCTTGAGCTGTCTTTCATACTGTCTGCTGCCTCTGGCTGCGGTCGTTGTGACATCACAAATGAAGTGAAAGGTATTAGAATTGAGTGAAGACATGGTTTTCTATTTTAAGAGGACTAGTTTTGTCCAAGGATGCTTCAAAATGGAGTTGAGAGACAGTGTATTATAAATGTATTGCATGCTTAATAATAGTAAGAATAATATTAATACTAATTCTACAATTACCATTGCCTTATTTTGGAAAATCATGTCAAAACAAGTTTGTGTTTCTTTTAAATGGTAATCATAACAAGAGGATCGCACTGCCTACAATGAGCAATAAAATAGGTTGGTTGTCAGAAATATCAAAAGCACAAAACATCTTTTTGATCTTTTTATCTTTCCCTGAAAATTAGTCCAGACATCTATTTTTAAAGTGGTTAATTATTTTACTAAATCACTGCATAAAATTAGTACTGAGGAAAGGAGGAAAGCCCTCCCTGCACAGACCCTTTTAATATCCTGCATGCTCAAGGAATGTGTAAATTTGGTCTTTCGGGAAAAACTGTCTTTAATTAACACTGCAAACAGAAGTTGGTAAGAACTTTGCTCCAGTTATTGACAGACAAGCAGGGGAGGGCTGTGGGCAAAGATCTTAAACTGCCGCAGAGCTGCCCTCCAGGGAGACAAGTGGAATCGATGTCTTTCTTCATCTTGAGATTCTGTGCAAGTGCCTGGTAGGCTGGAGCTAACAAGACACATGGAGAAGCACACCATGAGACAGAATATAACTTTCATATTTGCCATGTTTTATGTATTGTTCTCTGTGCATTATTTTAAACCCTTATTGAATTACACCGGCATTCTCTGGATTGAGACGTCCAGAATTTAACCTCTGTGGATTTCATCAGAGGGACAGGCCAGCATACAAGGCATATGCTTAGGACTAACTTAAATTGGGTTCAGGAAATATGATACAACATCTCAATACATATTCTTGCCTTGTATGAAGCATAGTCCGAATATGAACAATTAGCATCAGAAGAGACCAGGGGGTGTACAAATTATCCAGTGACAGATATCTATGCAGTCCATCTCCTAGCAAGTAGTCTAATTTAAAAAAGAAAGTCATACACAGATGTTTATGTCTATATTACATTTGCCACTCATGTAGCCACATCATGTTAAACTTTAGAGCATATAGAACATATCAGGACATCATGAAGTGGGCAGAATTTATTTGTAAGTCCACATTTGAGCACAGTCAACAACAGTCAAACTAAAGTATGTGCTGGCATTCGCTAGCTTGACTGCACCTCCACTACTCAATGGTAAACATTTCGGGGGAGTTTTTCTTAAAATTGCAAATGTTGCAGATTTGCTTGAGTACTTTTGAGATCTACAGTGAGTCTCACTCAGGTTAGAAATTACCCATCCAAGCACCCTTTTAACTTTTCATATTGCCGTTCGTGGATTGGGCTCATAGTAAGGTCTGTCCCTTGTGAGAGGGAACCATCAAATCTGGGTGCCATACAGGAGACAGAAGGAGGATCAACCTCTCTTTTGGAGCATTGCAGAGGTTCAACAGAAGCTGTTAAATGCTGACTGGCTACATTTTATCCAAAATTATGATATAGTATTTTGCCAAGAAACATGGGATTCAAATGATTTTCACATTGATGGTTTCCAATCATTTTGCACCCCAGCCATTCCTTCGCTATCAGGTAGGGCGAAAGGGGGACTGGACTGGCTGTCCTAGTATCTCTCAACTGTAGTAACACTGATGTTGAGGACCTACTGTCCACTTCATGTTATCAAAGTTTAAAACTATACCTGCCATTCCATGGAAATTTTTTGTTAATTAGTTTTTAGTTTAACTTCTTTTTTGGCCAACCAGTACATTTAATAGAAGACCTAGATTGTCATATCGCAGATCTGGTTGAAATCAACTGTAATCATGCAGACATAATTTGGGCAGGAGATTTTAACATTGTCAGGTGTCCGTATAGTGGAGATCGTCTCTGTGGGGTCACGGATTAGTAGAGAGAAGATACTACCCAGTTCTCCAATACACCCTATGGGGAAGCTGTAAATCGTACAGTTGTGAAGTACAACTTTTCTCCTCGATAGACCTACAAGGAGAGGGAATAGTCCATCAACCATCTTTTGTGGGGAGAGGTAGCACTGTTGACTTCATTTTGTTATCCCTAGGGCTTAGAGATAAAATTGTGAACTCAGATATCAGTTCCTCCGTCTTTAGTGATCAGAATCCCCTGATAGTTAGCTTCATACTCTCCTCCCAAATGAAAACTAAGACAGGAAGAATGCCTACATTACAACTCCATCCAAATAAGGGAGTTCACAGAAAGTCAGACAACATAGACCTTACCCAGTTTTTTAGTGATCTAATAGCTTGAGGAGATAATGTGCTATTTGTCCAAAGAGGCTGTGCCAGATAAAATCGTGGACAGCTTTGTTGAGACATGTAACATGATATCCTGTATGTTGACTGTAAGAAAACCTTCGAAAGACCCCCCTGCTCAAAAATAGTTTAACCATGACTGCAATGCCGCCCTTAAACATTTTAAATGAGCAACCAAAAAGTCACCATCCAACATAGAGGATATAAGATTAGCCAAGCATAATTTTAAACTGGCCCTAGAAAAGAGATGGGAAGAAATCAGAGTGAAGGGTTGTGAGGGCGTGGAGGTGGCTTCGCAACTCAGGGACAACAGGACATTTTGAGAAATTGTCAACCGTGTCTTTTTCCCTGAGCAAATCACTAGAGAATGGTTGTCATATCCCAGCAAAAGTCCGGGTACTGCATTTCATGAAACTTTTCAATCCAGATAACCTGCCGACATTTGCAGAACCCCCACTCCTCAACTCATTGGGTGCCACCCTTGAAAGTGACTCCTTAAAGGTTTGCAATGTGGTAAATACTTTCTTAAGATGTCCACCCGGGAAAGCTCCTGGACCCAATGGATTTCCAATTGATTTTTAGGCACAACCCTACTTTTTGAACTTCTCCATTAACAAGTGCATTCTGTGCTCACATTACGGGAGGACTAATTGAATCATGGAGGGAGTCAACTATAGTTCCAGTCATTAAAAAGGGGACAGAAACCTCCCACCCTGTTACCGCCCCATTTCCTTAGTGGACTCTTTTGCAAAAATATTAGGGAGAGTATTCCTGAAAAATTAGAAGACTGGGCTGAAGCATATACCTTTTTTCTGATGTGCAATTTGGCTACCACCCAGGCCTGGGCATGGTGGAACAATCCTTACATTTATTCCTGATAATAGGGAAATACAATAAACCGAGGAGAGGTCCCCCTACACATGGCTTTTATGGACAACTTCTGTGTCTTTGACCTGGTGGATGGGAGAAGCTCTAGAACCTGATGGAGTTGGCAGGAATTGAGACCTCCCTGATAGAGCAACTTAAGAGTTTACACTGAGGTACAACTACTAAAGTCTGTTATGGCCAAAACGGGGAATGCACCAAACTTATTCAGTCAAATTGCGGGGTAAGGCAGGGATATATTCTAGCTCCCTCTTTATTCTTAATTTAAATCAACGCGCTTGAGTCAGATTGGCTAAAAAAGGAAAATATTTACCTAAGGTTGGGAGTCGTCCAGTCCTAGTTCTCCTTAACGCAGACGACACGGTTTAATCGCATGTACTGCAAATGGGCTCAAGATATTGCTAGATTCCTTCAATGATTTTATGGGTAACCTTAACTTAAAGGTGAGCCATCAAAAATCCTATATAATGACCTGTGGCCCTAAAAATACTTGCACATGAACACACTCAGGGCATTATTACAATGTTGAGTGGACTCACGCCCGCCCAACACTGTTGCTGTCACGGGACCGACCGACCTCCGGTCGGAGGTCCCGACTACGCAATTATAATGTGACCGCACATGGTGCAGTCGCAAACTCCCATAGCTCCATGGGAGCTTTTGCTGCGGTCAGAAACCGGCCGCAGCACAAGCTCCCATTGAGAAATGGGAACTTCTGTTAATCCCTTCACCGCGTGGCAGGCACCTCATGGTGCCTGCCACACGATGCCCGACCCCCATCCGGAGGCCACTGAAAGATGGGTGCCCTGCTAGGGGCCCCCATAGTCACTTGCAGACAGGCTTTTCATGTCTGAAAGCCCGACATTAAAAGCCTGTCGGAAACTGACATCATAATCCCGACGGCGGAAACGCCTTCCATAGGGATTTATGAAAGGTTTCCGACGGGCTCCTTGAGCCCATCGAAAGCCAGTCTGAAAGACCGACCGGTTTACACTCTGACCGCCTACATTATAATTGGGCTGTCGTACTGTAAAACTACCATGTCGGTCTGTAAGCCTCCGACGAGCGGTCGGAGGCTTACCGAGCGAAATCGTAATCGGCCCCTCAGTAGGGAGCTCTCCATAACCAAGCTCCAAAATTTAAATTACCTTGGCATCTTGCTCAATGCTAAACTAAACTGGGACAGGCTACATGCCAAAAGGGAAAACAAGTTGTCAGGAGCATGTGAAGCCACTTTCAGTTTTGCGAAAAAGTTAGGTCATAAGACACTCAAAGAACTGATATTACTCTATAAAAGTAAATGTCTATCAGTTAGGGCATACGGGTAAGTGGTTTGGGGTTATGTTCTCAAGGGAAACTTGCAATCCCTAGAAAAAAAATTCTGTGCAGGCTGTTAGCGGCCCCCAAAACTACAGCAAGCTATATTACCCATGTAGAAACAGGCCTCCCTTTTTTGGAGGACCATGTGACGATTTCACCTATACTTCTGTGGCTAAAAATGTGGTCCTCTCCAGAGACAAGGTTTTCCCGCTTGATCCTGGAGGACTGTATCAGACAAGATAATATGGCTTCAATTCCTTGGCTCACACATGTCAAGCAAGCCTTCCAGGACCTTGGCCCTCCCAATTTTTTTTATATATCTCATTGCATTATCATCAACTCAAAGGAGAAGGTAAACACTACATTCTATACATCTTGAAATGAGGCCAGAATAGCAAGAGCATTGGCGTTGGAAACTGTCTTCCGTTAGACACCGGTTTCGACCACTGAAAGGATGGAACCTTACATCATGTTGGTAGCACAACCTGAATACAGATTTTACCTTGGACGCTTGATTATGTACAGTGCATTTTCTAGCAGCCTTTCCATTAAGGGGGACTTGGTTCTCTTCACTGCCTTGTTGCCATGGAATTCCAACTCACTGCAATCTATGACCCATTTTATTCTTTTTTTAAAGTTGTATAGTACCCCAGGATCCCGCTTTTTGTGCGCCGACTTGGGCCCTAAGAGGTTTTTATCGCATAAAGAAGGTCTGCTGTTTCTACAGCACTTAGAATAACAATCTACATGTCATGCTGTGATTAGCTACATTTGCTAGGCGCTACAGATCAGAAAGAAGTATGCTTGGAATGAAGCAAATGCGTATGATTTGTATTCAGCTCACCTTTCGGCTTTTAATTTGTCAAAAAGAATTGAAACCCTAGTATGCTTTTACTTTTTTGTATCTTGATATAGCACAAAATGTAAGAACCTTAGGTTAAATATTTTGCATATTTTTGAAAACTGGTTCTTGGCACATATGTCCCCTACAACCATGCCGTGTTCTTTTATTGACTTCGCAAATTCTCTATATTCTAGCTTTTAAATTGTTTTACTGTTATTACTTCTTTTAGGACTTATGTGGATTGTCAGGTTATTAATGTTGCAGTGGCCCCAATCTTTCCTGCTGACATAACGGACTCTTTTTGAGGTTTTTGTTCTCACATACATGTTTGGGAAATCCCTCTGTCAGTATACTGTCATTATTGCTTGAGCTTTGCTTCGACTTTACATAATGAAATGTCTTAACACATGTACGATTTTTGGGGCTTTTATGCTGTTATTTTTATGCTTTAGTGGTCAATATTGACCGAATAATGAAATACTGACTTGACTTGGGCGACGTAAAGGATGAGGAGGAAATGTCTTGATATTTTGCCAGTAATCTCTTCCTTAATAGTCCTTTTCTACGGCCTAGGACAAATTACTCTCCTGCAGTGTGTTTTACAGTCAAATTGTGACTTTGTTAGCAATTAAAGAAGGAGCACAGGTAGGGCAGCTGTTTATACTGCAGCGAAGTGGGGAAAAAGGTTTTTTTCATTCTTTTTGGGAGGTGACTACACTTCACATAGTAAGCAATGGCTCCAGGAAAACCAATCATAGTAATGAAATTATTCGTAAGTAACAAGGGGCCTGATTTGGAGGTGATTTAGAGTTACTGAGTGCATACGGCCTGACAAAAACTGTCTGTTATCTGTCTACCTACATGGAGGTCCATCTCGTCAATTTAAAGTATGGCGGGTTACCGGACAAAACTCTATTAAACTTTTACCGACTCCATCTCTTTTTTCTTCCCCCATCAACGAAGGAACATTTCAAGCAGCAAGTGGAGCAATTCAGCTCAGAACTCAGTCTGCTGCATTTTAAATTAGCTTTCTATTAACGTAATCATGGCAATTTACCTGCCACACCTGAGGTGACAGAAAAAGCACTGGCCAAAACGACCATTACAGCGACTCAAACAAGATGTCCCGGGCCCTCCAAGGCGTTCGTCTCTATCCCGCACTGCTAGATGATGAGCAAAGGAATCACCCACAAAATCGAAGGTAATTGTTTTTAATAACCAAAATGTTTAATATAATATTAATGATAATAAATGCAATGCTTTAAAAATAAATGTAACAAATTGCAGGGTAGTCATCATTCACGTCTTGCCACTTGTATAATTTTACACACCCATATCTAAAACTTACCTATGTTATTTTTACAACTCCTCCACACCTCATGTAAGTTTGTGAAGTTATCTTCTATTATAACTAAATGTTTACAGTAGCAAAGCAATACGATTCAATAATTACTTGCAGATAGAACACAGCAGACAATCTTAAATCCAGGCAAACTACATATTTGTTTTCTCTTTATAAACAAGAATAAAATGTAAAATGTAAAATTCCCACAAATATGCAGTGTAACTTTTTCAAGTGTCAAATACTATAAGGGCAACTGAATACATTTTAAAAATAAATTATTTGAAACAATATCAAAAAGCGCACAAACATCAATGATAGTTTGAGGCTAATCGGTTTTTGGAGACACCGTTCCTGATTGTGTGCTTTAACCCTAACTTGCTTTTAATCCTCGTTTTTACCATTCTGCACTGAGTTATTTTATTTAAATTCGCCAGCACTTAAAACTGTGTTTTGAATCTGAATCTGTATTACTTGAATCTTTACCGGTCCCATGCCGTGTAGCTACATTGTAGCAGCCAACATAGTAATTGGGTAGGGGAAACTCAGCCAATGAGGCGGGGAGGGGGCAGAGTTAGTCGCACTCCAAAGGCCTAAAATTGATGCCGGCAGCACAGACGCGCCGCTGGCGCGCCGAAGGTGCGCCACAGGCATACCCGTCTGCGCGCATCCAGATGGGGCCAGGCATTATGGCCAAAAATTAATTTATACGCTGGCAGAGCTAAAAGGTATGGACCCACAAGACAGGCAACTGCATGACCTGTCTCTTCAATATAAACTGGATGAGCTCGGCCTCTTTCACCCAGGTCAGGCATTACATTTCCGCAAGTGCAGGGTCCTTTGTCAGGCCTCGAGCCAAACAACTATGTCCACCTTCGCAAAAAACTATCCTGCAAAGGAATTGAACATAATGTACTTAAACACTCGCTCTGCAGCCAAGCATCAACTAGAATTGTTTAACCTACTAGACACTGATTCACCTGATATGTTGTTTATGACAGAAACATGGCTGAGAGAAGAATCTACCCCGGATATTCTAGCCACACTCCCAGATAATTATTATTTTTTACAATCTAACAGATCTATGGGAAAAAGGGGAGGCGGGGTGTCAGTCACCTAGAAAAAGGGTTTGTCCTTTACCGCCCTCTCCCCACTAGAGAACACTAGTTGATAGCTTAATAGTCAAATTGGACTCTTTCACTAGCACAATGGTATGCGTACCGATGTATAGACCACCTACAGCGATGCCGAAATTTCCCAAAGCACTTGCTAATAGCATTGCGTCCCTCAACGTGGATTATGCTAAAGTCCTGGTCATTGGAGACATGAACTACTGGGTAAACAAGGTGGAAGGGGGAAAGGGTGCTAATGAATTGACTGAGTCCCTACAAAGCCTGAACCTCACACAACATATTCTTGTACCCAAAAGGACACACACTTGACCAAGTTTGGTCTAATAATCTCACCCCCTTCAGAATCTAGTAATTCACCCTTGTATATGGTCAGATCATTGTACAATTAGCTTTACTTTGAGTGATATCACCCTGCCCAAATTCACGCCCCATCAAAAAGGTTCATCCAGAAATTGGAATCATATAAACTTGGAATCCCTATGCGGCACCCTGAATTTTGAGATACCAACGAGACTGGACCATGTAGACAACCTTGAGAGAGAAATCGACAACTAGCAACTGAATGCTATTAACACTGCTCCTCTACAGACTCAAACCTCTCGTACCAGGCGTCATGAAGCATCTAAATGGTATATCGCCGATATAAAATCTGCCAAACTTAGAACACGTCAGGCCGAAAGGAAATGGTGAAATACCTACTCGATAGAATCCAGAGAACAATACAACTTTAGCTTGATGGCCTACAAAAAAGCCATCTTGGAGGCCAAAAATCGTTTTTTACCAACAAAGTACTAAACTCAAATAATAAGACAAAGGACACCTTTAATACAGTAAGGGAGCTATCTAACCCTGACCGTGTGACCCCCCCTATCATTGCCACACAGAAATTATGCAATGATTTAAATTTCTTTTTTCCTAGATAAAATCAAGAAAATTCAAGAATCCATAGTTTCTAGCCACAAGAATGTGCAAGACTTTTCAGAAAACAACAATTCCACCTTCATGGCCACTTTTTACTGCTTAAATGAAGAACACCTCATAGAACTTCTTAACAAAGTAAAATCAGGCTCCCCTAAAGATGCCTGCCCCCCTCATATACAAAACTCATTTTCACAGTCTTTCCGGAGACTATCATCTCCCTACTGAATCTATCCTTGACCCAAGGGACTGCGCCGTCACCCTTCAAAGAAGCAGTGATTATCCCGCTACAAAAAAAACAAGGTGTTAATCCTCAGAAGCTGGATAATTATAGGCCCAGATCCCTTATTCCCTTTCTGGCTAAACCTTTAGAGACACACGTAGCCAAACTTCTTAGCACCTTCATAGAAGGAACCAATTTTTTAGACCCCCATCATGCAGTCTTTCGACAATCCCACTCAACGGAATCTATTACACTATCCGTCATGGACGACCTAAAAGAAAAGGCTGATGAGGACTGCACTCAGGCCTTGATCCTCTTGCACCTGTCTGCAGCCTTCGACACCGTCAACCATGACATTCTGATGGAACGTATTGCTGCAGCGGGTCTTAGAGGTGCTGCCCTAAACTGGTTTAAATCCTTTTTACAGGATCGAAAGCAATCAGTATGGCTCTTGCCCCACAAATCTGCCATCGTCAACATGAACTGTGGAGTACCGCAGGGCTCCTCTTTGTCCCCGTACCTTTTCAATATCTATATTCGCCCCCTTATACTCACGCTTCGTCAGATGAAGGTAAAGATCTATAACTATGCTGAAGATATGCAGCTGATCTTTACCATCGACGACTCAACAAACTCCAAGGAGTTTCTTAGGAACACCATGTTGTTCATCAGGAATTGGATGAACAAAAATCAATTAAAACTAAACTCCGAAAAAACAGAAATCATCATCCCCAACAACAAACTTTTGCACTGGACTCCTGCCCACTGCCCCCCGTAGGTAGGCCCAGCACCTATTCCTAAGAACACGATAAAGAGCCTAGGCATGCAAATTGACTCAGATCTTTCAATGAGCTCGCAGATAGGTTCTTTCACTTCTGCCTGTTTTTTCTAATTACGGAAATTTCGAAAAATTAGAAGGTTTTTCAGCAGAGAGGCCAGCATTCAAATGATCATTGCCATGATTCGATCAAAAATGGACTATGCGAATGCAATTTATCTAGGCCTCCGTGCAATCAGAAATACCGTCTACAGCTGATACAAAATCAAGCTGCTAGAATCATCTACGAACAAGGCAGACAAGGTCATGTTAGGCCATTGCTGAAGGAGAAGCAATCCATGCTCAAAACAGGCTGTATCCTGTTCAAAGCTATTCATGGCACTGGCCCCAAGTACACATCCTCTAGGATTCACAGATATTCCCCACAGTGCACCCTAAGATCTATGCATATGAATCTATTGGTGGTCCCTAGATTCAGACGCAAACGGACAGAAGGGTCGCGTTTCTCAATACAGGGACCCCAATTCTGGAACTCTCTGCCCACCACTATGAGACAAGAAACAGACCACATGCGCTTTAGGAAAAATCTGAAAACATGGCTTTTTACCCAAGTTTACAGTTAGACACGGACTTTCACAACCGAAGACTTCGTAACCCAGCGCCAAGAGACCTGATGGTGTACGTGCGCTCTAGAAATTTTCTATAACATAACATCGCAATGGTTCCCTGGCCGGATTCGCAAAGTGGATTGGTCCTGTACACAGTGTGGGAGTAAAAAACTTCAAAAATGTTTTAAGTCACAACTTTTCAGGCTTCTTTGAGCAGCTCATGATGGTCAATTCCAAGGCTACCAGCACCTTAGGGGCAACACTTATGGGCCAAGACTTATTCATGCAGAGATAATCATCAAGGTCCAGTCCAGTTACAATTGGTCAACTGGTCCCTTCAGGAAAATGATTTTTACTTTTTTTATGTCACACATTAAGTTATTCAAGTGCCCCTTGAAGTCGATATCCTTGCACTGGGTGCTTGGTGGTGTAGGTATACTCATTCAGGGCTCCTTCCAGGTCATAGACAGCAGGTCCAGTATGTTTTTGTTCTTCCAGAGGTCCAAAAAGTGTTCAGAGGAGGGGCTTTGGGGGGCCTCATTTATGCCTGGCTCCAGTTAGTGGTTGGGTTGTGTCCTTGCTCTTATATAACTAATGGGGTCAATGTCCGGGGTCAACACTACCCATTTTCTCAGTTGTTCATGTTAGCTGTACCACAACTCGTCACAAAATGGCATGTGCTAGGGCAATGCCAAGATGGCAAAATCTTCAGCCACGCTAAACATGGAGAGGAATGGAGTATGGACATCAACAGTGTCCACACACAAGTAACACTAAAATCCAGATTGAAGCAGAATCTATGCCCACAGCAAACTAGGAGACATAGCTGTGGTAAGACAAAACAGAGTCCATTTGCACTAGATAGAAGATACACAAGAATTTTCCTGACATTCTATTTGATCTCTTTCAAGTATGGTGAACAGATACATGTGGCTATAACTAGATCTGTCAGGCATGTTTAATAGCGTGGTGCCAACAGGATGGCAGGCCACCACCCTTCTGATGAGCTCAAAGGAGTTATCCCGGCCCATTCAGGTCAACGTAGCAATAACAATGGCCTATTTTATAGCTTCTAGGAGGAATTGCACACATCATTCACACCTCCTGCAGGCCAAGTAGTGGCTGAGATTTGCTGGAGAGCTAATGCAAATTAGCCTCCAGTAACTTTAGGCATGGAACATGTAATATTGTCAAATATTTGTACAAA
The DNA here is from genome assembly GCA_963921515.1 of Calotriton arnoldi. Lineage (NCBI taxonomy): Eukaryota > Metazoa > Chordata > Amphibia > Caudata > Salamandridae > Calotriton > Calotriton arnoldi. The sequence continues at coordinate 886,041 of CAWUFW010006430.1, read as the reverse complement.
AAGATTTAGTTAAATACCTGCATAAACATAGATTCGACTTTTATTAAATATTAAGAACAGTGATTGATTTTTTATACTAGGTGGTCCCAAACTCCAGATGGTACAATTAATTGTTCAATTGAGATTTCTCATAGTGCAGCCAAGTCCTCTCACAGTGAAACTCGCTTTTGATGCTTATCACTGCAGGGACATGGTAATATTAAAATGCTACTCGTCTCACTTTTAAATAACATGCACCCTGCCTTGTAGTCTACGAAGTCTACATATGGGTGACTTACTAATATTAAAATAGACTTTTTCCACCTATCAAATGGGGTTTTAAACAGGTGGGGCTGTATGTTTAAACTGCAGCAGTCAGGCTAAACTGGTAGACCTGAACCTATGTGTTCCTGGTCACGATAGCGGATGACAGGATAAGTACTGCAGTCCATAGTTGGTATTGAATGTTACATGGGTGTAGTTTCTACACAATAGACTATGGTCTTATAAGAATGTTATAGCTGTCAGACCACATACACTTGGGCATAGGACAATAGTGCCCACGTGTGCCTAGTCTGGAAATCCCCAATACAAATCTCTAGAAGATGGGGTTGAGCATGCAAAAAGGGACATTTTCTCACATGGAGCATAGCTACTTTACTCCTGCTAAGCAGGGATAAAGTGCACAGAGAGAGATCATGAAACCCATAAAATATTGCTCATACGAAGCAAAACAATCTGAGATCACCATACAGAAAAGGGTGGTTTGTCAATCGTATGGCACATTTAAATGAAATCTTTTATATAAAAATAAGAAGGTAAATGAAATCATCTTTCTTTGGGAAATATGGTAAATCATTAAAAAGCAAACTGTGATGAAAGGGTCAAATAATTAGTGTTCTACAAAAAGTCCAAAAATTTAGTTGACAAATGCTACCAGACAGAGTTCCTGCCTTAACAATACATGTATCTTTATGCTCTGTAAGCTGATGTTTTCCAGGGCACCTATTAAATGAGAGTGGTGTGATCTTCAGGATTATTTTAGGATGGGAAGGGCCAGGTGTATCTGGGGATACTGAGGAAAAGGAAGGATAAGGTTTTGGTGAATGGGGAGGTTATAGGGTATGGGAAGGTTTGGGGGTATGGGAGGATTTAGGTCGATGGGAAAGTAGAAGCACAGGTGGGGATGGGAGATTTTTGGGGTTTTGGGGGTGGTTGGGGCAGGTGGAATAAAGGAAGGAGGTGCAGGGATGGCGTGGAAAGATGAAACTGGGGTGGATATGGATGAGGTCAGATGTTTGGATGTTGGAGAGGGTATGGATACAAGGAGTAATAGGGGAAGTTATAGGGGTGTCAGAGATGGCTCTTGGAGTAAATAAACATCTCTGTGCAGTAAACAGGGAAAAGTGCATGGCATCCATGATGACTACTTTTGTCAGTTGTTGACTGACCACCCTGGATGGCATCTAACAGTGCCGCCTGCTCTACAGAAAGGTTCATTAGCACTTCAAGGGCCTCCTCTTAGGCCAGTCTTGGGCTGATAGGGGCAGAGGGAGAGGTCCCATGGCAAAGGAGACATCAGCCTGTTTCCAGACTTGGTGTGGCCTACTTTCTGGGGGTACAGGAGTGAGGGTGCTGATGGTAGGTATGGTAGTTGTGGACACAGGAACAGATGGAACATGCCAGGATGTTTTTGCCCTTCTACCACGAGGGGCTGGGCTGAGCCGAAGGCCTCAGAGTCTGTTGATTTTGCAGCCCCTTATTGGTCCCTTCACTCTCAGTGCCACTGCATCCTTCGTTGTCTGTAGCTCCACCCTCAAACTTCCAGTGGGTCTCCTGTTGCTCACCAGAGGCCTGCCCAATTTCTCCTTTGCTCACTCCAGAAGAAGCTAAAAGCAGACACATGGACATATCAGTTACAGAGTACTGAGGACAATTAGATAATGTAGATGTATCAAAAACAATCAATTCTAAATATTTCATTAAATATCAATTCTATTTAAAGGTCACACAAATACACATTTTACTTATAATTATAACTCAGTACACTTTACCCCTGCTGGCCTGGAGTAAAGTGGTCCTTTAAACATGGTTGTATTGCCACTCACCACCATGAAAACTGTATCGGTGAGGAAACTCATAAAATGCTTGGCAGTGATGCAACTGCACCACCAGCATATTGTGGGCCTCAGAATGCTGCAAGACTGCCAGGATTGCGGATCCCTGGCAGTAGCAGCGGTCCTATGGCGGTCCGACCGCCAAACTCGTAGTTCAGTGGTCGGACTACTGGTACTGCAGCAGCCACACTGCCACCGCAGGTTTGATGGTCCATTGGACTGCCAAATTCGTAATGACCCCTTAAGTGACAGTGTTTGTTCGGGGGAAAGGGTCGGTATAGAGATGGAGTTCAGGTAGTCAGATATACATACGTAATGAGGTAGCCTGGGAGCATCATATAAAGTTTGATAGTAGTCAGTGAACACTTTGTTGATATCCATGTGGAAGAAAAACAGCTAATACCAAAATTCCAGACAGGATTCAGAGCAGGAATGGGGACATTGACCAACCTTACAGCCTTAACCCTGCTAATAGATAAAGCGTAACAGAAATACTGGCTATATTCTGTTTCACAACAACACAGCCTAAGAGTAATGAATTATTCTTGGTATTTAAAATGTGTTGTTTTTAGTTAAATTATGTCTTTCTGAAATTTAGCATTTGTAAATGTTTTAGCTTTTTTTTTATTTAGATAATCTGTGATAATCAATATGTACTGTTGTAATGGTTTTAAATAACTAAATACAATAAATATTTTCTTCCATGTGTGTGGTTATCAGCTGACCAGCAAGCGACCATATAACACACATAGATTAATAATGGATTTTTGATCTCACAAACCAGGCCAAGAGTCAACCTGCTCTATCGCCATCTCCATACTGGTGTATCAGATATTCTTTTTAATTCAGACATCTCACGCCTTCTTTTAAAATCTGTGTTAGAAATGGGATCTCTAGTTGGCAAGGGCTTGCACCTTTGTCCAAGTAGGGACCCTTCTTCCTAGTCAGGGTAAGGGTGTTACACTCGTGAAGTAACCCCTGCTCACCCTCGTGGTAGCTTGGCACGAGCAGTCAGGCTTAATTCAGAGGCAGTGTGTAAAGCATTTGCACATAACCAACAGTAATACAGTGTATGCACTACAAACGGACAACACACCAGTTTAGAAAAATAACCAATATTTTATATACTCAAGACAAGACCAATTACGACAAAAATCCACAATACTATACTTTACGAATGAATGCTTGATACGGTAACTTCTTCTTTGCAGGAATAGCACAAAAGCAAAGTTCGTACGAGTCGGTAGCTCCGTCCGAGCCTACCGCGATGCTGAAAACCACAGAGTCTAACAGTTCCAGCCGACCGCGTCGATACGGGCCAGCAGAGTCATGAACAGACTCGGTTACAGTATAAGATAGAAGAGACGGCCCAGAGATCCTGACTCTGGATATGAATCCCAGGGGTACCGGAGGAACTTGGCTCAAGGCTCTGGGCCTCCTCAGCCTCAAAAAGACATATAGGAGAAGTGTTATGAGCATATGTTCCTCTTTTTAGTTGTCACAATCAAAGGTCAAATCCTGATTCAGATGCAGCACAGTACACGTTAAATTGAGTGCAAATTTTTCTTTTTATTCATGAATTGATTTGGTCCATTGCACTCATTAGCATTTTCTGTTATTACATATGTTGTTCAGAAAAACAGCCGACACGTGTTTCACCCTATGTGGCAGATATTGCCTAGGGCTTTCTCAAGGCTAATCATGTTATTACAGCGGGCATAATTTAAAAAACTTCAATTTATATAAATTCCAAAAATGGCAACAGCAGTTTTGTAAGTCATCCAATTTGCTACTCCTCTAGCGCTGCTCCAATTCCGTGCCACTGACCCTTGGCGTGGCGCTATCCTGCACCCACTCCTATCCCCTCGTCTTCCTGTGCTTCCGATAGCTCCTTGAGTTGCCAGTACCTTTCTCGTTGTGGCTGGTACGGAGTGTACGAGTCGGTCGGCGTTCGTCGTGGTTGCGGTGCAAGACGGAGCGAAGCAAGGTGCGGTGTCCCTCGATGCGGTGCAGGCAGCGGCTCGATGAGCGTCGTGCAGACGGAGTCGGTGAGTCCAAGGCGTGCGATGCAGGGTGAGACGATGCTCGATGCGGTGCTGACAGGTTGCGATGCAGGCGACCAAGCCGGAGTGCGGGAGCTGGCGTCGGACAGCGGTGCGAGTCGGAGCGGTGCGTCGCAGACGTGCGAGCGGTGCCCCAAATGCGGTGCGGTCACGACTCTTGAGCCAGTTGCAGCGACCGCGTCGGTCGGGTCCGGTTGGTTCAGTGAAGCGATGCGATGCGAACTGCGGTGCCCACAGGTCACGGTGCAAGCAGCGGCTCGATGTTGGCGGCGTCAGACGTCGCCCACGGTGAGACCAGGGTTGCGGTGCGAAGCGGGGCGGTGCGGTCTGCGGTGCAAACAGGTCACCGGTCCGGGGTGGATTCGGTTGACGGAGTCGGTTGCAGTTCCCTTCCTCTGTGGCAACTGAAACAGCGTTCCAGAAGCGGTACCCAGAGGCTTGTGAAGTCTTTGCAGTCCCTGAGACTTCTTAACAGGAGGCCAGCTCGGTTTCAGGCCCTCGGAGATACTCAGCACAAGTTTGTAGAAAGTACAGTCCAGTCCTTTCACTGCCCAAGGCAGAAGCAGCAGCTGCAGGCCAACCCAACAAAGCAACAACACAGCAAAGGGGCAGTACTCCTCCTGGCAGCTCTTCCAGCTCTTCGTCTTGGCAGGTTCCTTGATTCCAGCGAGATCTAAATTCATGGGGTCAGGGCCCCAATATTTATATCCCAAATTCCTTTGTTCTCTGAAGGCAGAGAGGCCTTTGCCTAGTCCAAACCAGTTCTGGAGCACTTTGTTGACAAGTCTCCGTCCCTTCTTTCAGTGAGTAGGCCAGGGACGTCAGACGCACCACAGGAGGTGGAGCCAGCATTGTGGAGGGAAGGCACTGTCCTATTCAGGGCCCAGGTGCGACCCCTCCCACCCATCTACATGTAGATCTTGCTATTCAGCCCTGTGCTGACTCACCCTGTCTCCTGGCATCCCCCAGCCCCTGTCACTCACATTCCAGACAAGGAATACACAACCTCGCGGAGGCAGGCTTGGATGGTTAGACAAGAAAATACCCACTTTCTAAAAGTGGTATTTTCAAACACAGAATGTTAAAACCAACTTCACTAAAAGATGCATTTTATCATTCTGAGTCCAGGCATACTAAACTCGAATTTCTACTATGTTCCCGGGGTCAGTTAGGATTATAAGCTGTAATAATCAAAACTACCCGTTCTGGCCTAGGGGGAACAGGTAGCCTTGCAATAGTGAAAAATGAACTAGGCTGTAATTCACTACCAGGACATGCCGCACACACCCGGGCATGTCCTACCTTTCGCATACAACGCACCCTGCCCACAGGGGTACCTTGGGCCTACCTTAGGGGTGACTAACATGTAGCAAAGGGAAGGTTTAGGGACTTGCAAGTGTGTGCACTTGCCAAGTCGACATGGCAGCCCCAGGCTGCGCACAGGCTCTGCGATGGCAGGCCCGAGTTACACTTTACGGGCTGTTTGCGTGGGTGGCACAATCCAGTGCTGCAGCCCACCAACAGCATTTGGTCTATAGGCCCTGGCACTCGCAGTGCACTTTACAAGGGACTGACACATAAACCAAATAGGTCAATCATGGAAACACCAATCCATAACACATTTTATACAGGAGCACTTGCACTTTCCCACTGGACAGCAGTGAGGAAGGTGCGCAGAATCATTACACCAGCAAAAACAGAGTCAAAACCGGGAGGTCAGAAAGCAAAAGTCAGGGGAAACACGCCAAAAGATGCCAAGTCTAACACATGTCCCCTCCAGCTGAAAGTAGGGAGAACTACCCAACCCCATTGGAGTTCTCCTCACTAAGGCGGAAGAACCTGGACAGACCATCTGCGTTGGCGTGTTCTGTACCAGGACGGTGCTCCACCGTAAAGTCCATTCCCTGTAGGGAGATGGACCACCTCAGCAGTTTTGGATTCTCACCCCTCATTTGCATCAACCATCTGAGGGGCCTGTGGTCTGTCTGAACCCGGAAGTGAGTCCCAAATAGGTATGGTCTCAACTTCTTCAGCGCCCAGACCACAGCAAAAGCTTCCCTTTCTATGGCACTCCACCTCTGTTCCCTGGGAAGTAGTCTCCTGCTAAGGAAGACTACAGGCTGATCCAGGCCCTCTTCGTTCAGTTGTGAGAGCACCGCTCCCACACCATGCTCTGAAGCGTCAGTCTGCACGACAAATTCTTTGGAGAAGTCAGGTGCCTTGAGCACGGGCGCCGTGCACATGGCTGCCTTCAGGGCATCAAAAGCTTTCTGGCAGGACTCAGTCCAGATCACTTTCCTGGGCTGCCTCTTAGAGGTCAGCTCCGTTAAGGGGGCAACGATGGTGCCATAGCCCTTAACAAATCTCCTATAGTAACCGGTGAGACCTAAGAAGGCTCTCACCTCTGTCTGGGTCTTGGGGGTTCCCAAGCCAGAATGGTGTCAATCTTGGGTTGTAGGGGCGCCACCTGGCCGCTTCCTACCTGGTGTCCCAAGTACACCACAGAACCCTGCCCGATCTGGCACTTACTGGCCTTGATCGTGAGGCCTGCACCTTGCAGGGCCCTCAACACTTTCTCAAGGTGCTGTAAATGTTCTTCCCAGCTGGAACTGAACACATCAATGTCATCCAGGTAGGCGGCACTGAAATCCTCCAGCCCGGCCAACACCTGATTGACCAACCTCTGAAAGGTGGCAGGGGCATTCTTCAACCCAAAGGGCATCACCCGGAATTGGTAATGACCTTCTGGGGTTGAAAATGCTGATCTCTCCTTGGCCCCATCGGTTAAGGCAATCTGCCAGTACCCAGACGTCAAATCAAACGTGCTGAGGAACCGGGCAGCTCCCAACCGATCAATGAGCTCATCAGCTCTGGGGATGGGGTGCGCGTCAGTCCTGGTGACGGCATTGAGCCCACGGTAGTCCACACAAAACCGGAGTTCTGGAGTGGCACCGGGCGCCGCAGCCTTTGGGACCAAGACCACTGGGCTGGCCCAAGGACTGTGGGAGGGCTCAATCACCCCTAACGCCAACATCTTAGAGACCTCCTCCTTGATGCTGGTTCTGACCCGGTCAGTCATCCTGTAAATCTTGTGCTTCACAGGAGGGCTGTCACCAGTGTCCACGTCAAGGGTACACCAGTGAGTAACACCGGGGGTCAGAGAGAACAGTGGGGCGAACTGTCCCAACAACTGGCGACAGTCCCCCTGCTGCTCCTGAGTCAGAGTAGGGGAGAGGATCACACCCTCTACTGACCCATCATGCTCCTTGGTAGACAGGAGGTCAGGGAGAGGCTCACTCTCCTCTTCCACCCCATCATCTGTCGCCAAGAGCATACTTACTTTGGACCTCTCGAAGTGGGGCTTGAGGCGGTTCACGTGAAGGACCCTCAAAGGGTTCCTTGGAGCCTGCAAATCCACCAGGTAGGTGACGTCACTTTTGCGCTCCTTTACCTCATATGGCCCAGTCCACTTGTCCTGCAAGGCACAAGGTGCCACTGGGGCCATGACCCACACTTTCTGCCCAGGTTGAAATTCGACCAGAGTGGCATTCTGGTCATACCATCTCTTCATTTCTTCCTGGCTTGCTTCTAGGTTCGCCTGAGCGAGTTTCCTGAAGCGGGCAGTTTGGTTTCTAAAGGCCAGCATGTAGCTAAATACATCCTGGGGAGTTTTCCTGGGAGCTGCCTCCCAGCCTTCCTTTACCAAACTCAGAGGTCCTCTGACAGGGTGGCCATACAGGAGCTCAAAGGGGCTGTACCCAAGCGACTTCTGAGGCACCTCCCTGTATGCAAAGAGTAGGCATGGCAAGAGGACGTCCCACTTACGCCTCATGGGTTCTGTTAGACCCTTGATCATGCCTTTCAAGGTCTGGTTGAATCTCTCCACCAGACCGTTTCCTTGTGGGTGGTAAGGAGTGGTGAACTTGTAGGTTACACCACACTCCTTCCACAGGGATGTCATATACTTGGATATGAAATTGGTTCCCCTATCAGAAACCACCTCTCTGGGGAATCCCACACGGGAAAAGATCCCCATTAACGCCCGGCCCACCACTGGCGACGTCGTTGTCCTGAGAGGGATTGCCTCCGGGTACCGGGTGGCATGGTCCACCAAGACCAGGATGTACCTGTTGCCCATGGCTGTCTTGGGATCCAGTGGCCCCACAATATCCATCCCTACCCTTTCAAAGGGTGTCCCAACAACAGGAAAAGGTTGGAGAGGAGCTTTGACCTTCCTCCCACTCTTACCACTTGCCTGGCAAGTTTGGCAAGACCTACAGTGTGCATCTGACTGCCTTCGCATTTGGGGCCAAAGAAGTGGGTGACAAGCCTGTCAAAGGTCTTGTCCTGCCCCAAATGTCCTGCCAAAGGCACGTCATGAGCCAGATCCAGTAGGAAGGTCCTGAAGCGCTGGGGTACCACCAGCACACGGGCTGACCCAGGCTCAGCAACCTTAGGCTCACTGTATAGGAGACCACTCTCCCAGTAGATCAGATGTGACCCGGACTGATTACCAGCTGCCTGGTCTGCAGCCTGCCGCCGCAGACCCTCCAGAGTAGGGCACTCGTTCTGCTCCCTGCAGAACTCCTCCCTGGTGGGACCCCCTTCTTGCTGCCAATGGGTCAGCTCAGAGATGTCTCCCAGTTCGGCTACCTGCTCCCCTGTAGGCACCGGGGCGTCCCCCTCGAGGTCCGCCTCCTCCCGGTCTGTGGGAACTTCGGGGCCGGTTTCCCGCGCCCCTGCCCTTTCTCTTGGCAGGGACTTGGGCCACTGTTTCAGGCTCCAAGTCCTCTTGATCACCCTTTCTGGCTGCCATTGACCGAGTAGACACGCATGCCCACTCTGGCAACCCAAGCATCTCCAAGTGAGACCTGAGCTCAACCTCCTTCCATGAGGACTGCTCCAGGTCGTTTCCTAGCAGACAATCTACAGGCATGGTAGGGCTCACAACCACCCTCAAGGGACCTGAGACCCCCATTCAAAGGGAACCTGCGCCACCATACATTGGCGCTCTGAGTTGTCTACAGCAACTACTTGGTGGAATGCTCCTGGGACTACTTGCTTCTCAGACACCAGGTGACACCGGACTGAGGTCACACTGGCTCCAGTGTCTCTGAGAGCCTCTACCCTGTTCCCATTAATGGTCACCCAGGTGCTATATTTCTTTGTGTTAGGGGGCACCTGGTTTCCTGGGACCATCTCACTGTCCCCTAGTGAGACAAGGGTCATTTCTGCGGGATCCCCACCCTCCTGTGGGCACCCCTCCTCCCCAAGCGCTACCCTAGCCAACACTTTGGACGGTCCACCGGTGGGTGGCTGTGTCCCCTTCGGGCACTTGGGGTCCCCCTTAAAGTAACCTACCTGGTCACATGCATAACACTTGCGGGGGCCGGTCTCAACAGGCTTCCCTGTAGAGACCCCTTTCTTCTTATCACCGGGGGCTGGGAACCTTTACCCTGGGTACTAGTTTGGGGCCCTTTAGAGAACTCCTGTGCTTTACCCTTGTCCCCCACCTTTCTGCTGGGGACCCTGCCCACCTTTGGCTGAGTCTCCCCCAAATGCTTTCTTGTGGACCCTGGTACTCACCCAGCAGTCCGCTTCCATAGCAAGCTTCCTGGGGTCAGTTAGCTTACTATCAACTAGGTGCTGGCGCAGATCTGCAAAACATAGACTAGACAAGTGCTCCCATGCAATCAAGTTGTAGAGCCCCTGAAAATCTGTTACGCTACTGCCCTTCACCCAACCATCCAGAGACCTGCAGAACACATCCACACATTCCAACCAAGTGTTGGCATCAGACTTCTTACTGGACCTGAACTGATCCCTGTACTTTTCAGGAGTAAGACCATACTTCGTGAGAAGGGCATCCTTCATGTCAGCATAGGTGAGGTGATACCCCTTACCCAAAGCTATCAGAGCATCCCTTGCTTCTTCCGGGAAAAGTGGCCACAATCCTGCTCCCCAATTCTCCTCAGGGACCCCATTCATGTGTATGGCTGCCTCATAACCCTGAAACCACCTTTGTATGTCATCCCCCTTCTTGAACTCCTTGCCCACGTTCTTGGGAATGTGCACAATCCTGTCTGCCTTTCTGGACGAATTGCTGCCACCATCTGAGCCTGACTTACTCCTAAGTTCTAGCTCCTTCAGTTCTCTCTCATGCTCTAAGAGCATCTTCCTCTCCTCTATGGCCAATCTCTTCTCCTCCCGCTCACTCTCCAGCCTGAGCTTCTGTAGCTCAAACTGCCTCGCCTCCCGCCTGTCCTCCAGCTCCTCTGGGGACAGACTGCTGCTGCCTGACCTGGCGGGTTCCCCCTACCCAAAAGCACATCCACCCTGGAAATAGGCTCCTCCACCTCCTCACTGAGATTACCAGGCTGCCCATTGGCATGTCTGGCTGCTACCCAGGCCCTCAGCGCCTTCTGTAGCTCCTCCTTCCTTGTGAGGCCTTTAATTTGGACTTTCAGGTTTTTACAAATCGCTCGTAACTCCTTTACGGCGTAGGATTCCAACCTATCCTCCTCAAAGATAACTTCCAGAGATGCAACGGATGATGCAATTGATTCAGGCATGACAAAAGTAGTGAGTGGAAAACTGGCAAGATCAAAAATAGGCCAAAAGAAAAAGAACCAGTATGTGGTACGTAATGGTCTGCGATATGGTAGTAGTGCACACCAATCACTGTAAGTCAAGTGCAAACACAAGTCCTATCCTCACCGCTGACAACCAATGTTAGAAATGGGATCTCTAGTTGGCAAGGGCTTGCACCTTTGTCCAAGTAGGGACCCTTCTTCCTAGTCAGGGTAAGGGTGTTACACTCGTGAAGTAACCCCTGCTCACCCTCGTGGTGGCTTGGCACGAGCAGTCAGGCTTAATTCAGAGGCAGTGTGTAAAGCATTTGCACATAACCAACAGTAATACAGTGTATGCACTACAAACGGACACCACACCAGTTTAGAAAAATAACCAATATTTTATATACTCAAGACAAGACCAATTACGACAAAAATCTACAATACTATACTTTACGAATGAATGCTTGATACGGTAACTTCTTCTTTGCAGGAATAGCACAAAAGCAAAGTTCGTACGAGTCGGTAGCTCCGTCCGAGCCTACCGCGATGCTGAAAACCACAGAGTCTAACAGTTCCAGCCGACCGCGTCGATACGGGCCAGCAGAGTCATGAACAGACTCGGTTACAGTACCTTTCAATCAATCAATCAATCAATCATGTCACTTATAAAGCGCACTACATACCCGCGAGGGTCTCAAGGCGCTGGGGGAAGAGGGGGGGTGGTGCTGCTACTGATCGAAGAGCCAGGTCTTGAGGAGTCTTCTGAAGGCCAGTAGGTCTTGGGTCTGTCGGAGGTTGGTGGGGAGGGTGTTCCAGGTCTTGGCGGCGAGGTGGGAGAAGGATCTGCCGCCGGCGGTCGTTTTCCGGATGCGGGGGACTGTGGCGAGGGCGAGGCTGGTCGAGCGGAGCTGGCGGGTGGGGGTGTAGAAGCTGAGTCGTCTGTTGAGGTAGGCTGGTCCGGAGTTGTGGAGTGCTTTGTGTGCGTGGGTGAGGAGCTTGAAGGTTATCCTCTTGTTGACAGGGAGCCAGTGCAGGTCTCTCAGGTGGGGTGTGATGTGGCTGCGTCGGGGGATGTCAAGGATAAGACGTGCAGAGGCGTTCTGGATGCGTTGCAGCCGTCTCAGGAGCTTAGCCGTCGTTCCTGCGTAGAGGGCGTTTCCGTAGTCCAGCCTGCTGGTGACGAGGGCCTGGGTGACTGTTTTTCTTGTTTCGGTGGGGATCCACTTGAAGATCCTGCGGAGCATTCGGAGGATGTTGAAGCAGGATGAGGAAACGGCGTTGACCTGCTTAGTCATGGAGAGGGTGGGGTCGAGGATGACCCCTAGGTTGCGTACGTGGTCGGTGGGTGGCGGGGCTGTTCCCAGTGATGTTGGCCACCAGGAGTCGTCCCAGGCTGAAGGGTTGGAACCAAGGATGAGGACCTCCGTCTTGTCCGAGTTCAGCTTCAGGCGGCTGGTCCTCATCCATTCGGCGACGGCCTTCATTCCTTCGTGGAGGTGGGCTTTGCCGGTGTGAGGGTCTTTGGTGAGGGAGAGGATCAGCTGGGTGTCGTCGGCGTAGGAGATGATGTTGAGGTTGTGCTGTCGGGCGACGTGGGCGAGGGGTACCATGTAGATGTTGAACAGCGTTGGGCTGAGAAGGAGCCTTGGGGTACGCCGCAGATGATCTTGGTGGCCTTGGATCGGAAGGGGGCGAGGCGGACGCTTTGTGTTCTGCCGGAAAGGAAGGATGTGGTCCAGTCCAGGGCCTTCTCTTGGATCCCGGCGTCGTGAAGGCGTGTTCGTAGTGTGTGGTGGCAGACCGTGTCGAAGGCGGCTGATAGGTCCAGGAGGATGAGGGCTGCTGTTTCTCCATTGTCTAGCAGGGTCCTGATGTCATCGGTGGCGGCGATGAGGGCGGTTTCGGTGCTGTGGTTGCTGCGGAAGCCGGACTGGGAAGGGTCCAGGATGTTGTTCTCCTCGAGGTAGCGGGTCAGTTGTTTGTTGACGATTTTCTCGGTGACCTTTCTCGTTGTGGCTGGTACGGAGTGTACGAGCTGGTCGGCGTTCGTCGCGGTTGCGGTGCAAGACGGAGCGATGCAAGGTGCGGTGTCCCTCGATGCGGTGCAGGCAGCGGCTCGATGAGCGTCGTGCAGACGGAGTCGGTGAGTCCAAGGCGTGCGATGCAGGGTGAGACGATGCTCGATGCGGTGCTGACAGGTTGCGATGCAGGCGACCAAGCCGGAGTGCGGGAGCTGGCGTCGGACAGCGGTGCGAGTCGGAGCGGTGCGTCGCAGACGTGCGAGCGGTGCCCCAAATGCGGTGCGGTCATGACTCTTGAGCCAGTTGCAGCGACCGCGTCGGTCGGGTCCGGTTGGTTCAGTGAAGCGATGCGATGCGAACTGCGGTGCCCACAGGTCACGGTGCAAGCAGCGGCTCGATGTTGGCGGCGTCGGACGTCGCCCACGGTGAGACCAGGGTTGCGGTGCGAAGCGGGCGGTGCGGTCTGCGGTGCAAACAGGTCACCGGTCCGGGGTGGATTCGGTTGACGGAGTCGGTTGCAGTACCCTTCCTCTGCGGCAACTGAAACAGCGTTCCAGAAGCGGTACCCAGAGGCTTGTGAAGTCTTTGCAGTCCCTGAGACTTCTAAACAGGAGGCCAGCTCGGTTTCAGGCCCTTGGAGATACTCAGCACAAGTTTGTAGAAAGTACAGTCCAGTCCTTTCACTGCCCAAGGCAGAAGCAGCAGCTGCAGGCCAACCCAACAAAGCAACAACACAGCAAAGGGGCAGTACTCCTCCTGGCAGCTCTTCCAGCTCTTCGTCTTGGCAGGTTCCTTGATTCCAGCGAGATCTAAATTCATGGGGTCAGGGCCCCAATATTTATATCCCAAATTCCTTTGTTCTCTGAAGGCAGAGAGGCCTTTGCCTAGTCCAAACCAGTTCTGGAGCACTTTGTTGACAAGTCTCCGTCCCTTCTTTCAGTGAGTAGGCCAGGGACGTCAGACGTACCACAGGAGGTGGAGCCAGCATTGTGGAGGGAAGGCACTGTCCTATTCAGGGCCCAGGTGCGACCCCTCCCACCCATCTACATGTAGACTTGCTATTCAGCCCTGTGCTGACTCACCCTGTCTCCTGGCATCCCCCAGCCCCTGTCACTCACATTCCAGACAAGGAATACACAACCTCGCGGAGGCAGGCTTGGATGGTTAGACAAGAAAATACCCACTTTCTAAAAGTGGTATTTTCAAACACAGAATGTTAAAACCAACTTCACTAAAAGATGCATTTTATCATTCTGAGTCCAGGCATACTAAACTCGAATTTCTACCATGTTCCTGGGGTCAGTTAGGATTATAAGCTGTAATAATCAAAACTGCCCGTTCTGGCCTAGGGGAACAGGTAGCCTTGCAATAGTGAAAAATGAACTAGGCTGTAATTCACTATCAGGACATGCCGCACACACCCGGGCATGTCCTACCTTTCGCATACAACGCACCCTGCCCACAGGGGTACCTTGGGCCTACCTTAAGGGTGACTAACATGTAGCAAAGGGAAGGTTTAGGGACTTGCAAGTGTGTGCACTTGCCAAGTCGATATGGCAGCCCCAGGCTGCGCACAGGCTCTGCGATGGCAGGCCCGAGTTACACTTTACGGGCTGTTTGCGTGGGTGGCACAATCCAGTGCTGCAGCCCACCAACAGCATTTGGTCTATAGGCCCTGGCACTCGCAGTGCACTTTACAAGGGACTGACACATAAACCAAATAGGTCAATCATGGAAACACCAATCCATAACACATTTTATACAGGAGCACTTGCACTTTCCCACTGGACAGCAGTGAGGAAGGTGCGCAGAATCATTACACCAGCAAAAACAGAGTCAAAACCGGGAGGTCAGAAAGCAAAAAGTCAGGGAAACACGCCAAAAGATGCCAAGTCTAACAATCTGGTAATGCTTCATCACTTCTAGGAATTTCAGCTTATCCGTCACATTGACAGTCACAGAGGTCTTCAATGTGTTGAGTTGTCACTTGGCCTCGGTGAGCTCATGGGTCAGTGACAAGCTAATTCCATAAGAATTTTTTAATCAAATTCCTCTTAGTATAGTTTTAAAAACAATACAATCCATGTTGGCGTCCAGGTTACAATCCATGAAGGGGGTTTCAGGAGTGCATTGGGTTGTAATCTCCATGTCGGAACTGCAGGTGCCATTCTACTTTAATCAATTAATTTAGTGTTAGCATCATCTAGTTAGGATCCGAAACAACACAACATAAATATTCTGCATAGTGCAACTTATGTACCAGATCTGCAGACCCCCATGTACATGTCTAGTTGTATATATATGCCACAAACAGAAAAGTAGTATGAATAATCTCAGTCGTCGAGATGAAGCTTCCTCCATAAATCCAACAGACCCTAATGTCCAGCCCATTGCCAGAATCCACAGCCAGCCTTTTACAATTTAATGGCTTGAAGAAGCAAGAGTGAGAGGTCTAGGTCGCAGTTTGAAACCAGATTATAGTCTTCTCCCGATGGTCTAGGGTTCTCTAGTGTCTTGTTAGGCTTCGAGAAACTGTTGCTGACCAATGTGGAGCATGTAAATACAAGCAATAATGAGTGGATTGCCATCCAGGGAGTCTTCAATAATCTTAAATCTCCTGTTTTCATTCAGAACTGCAGTGGTTATTGTGTAGGGAACAGCAAGGGCCAGCCAAATTAGTGTTCCTTGAGAGAAAGGCGAGTATACGGTATCTTAGAGTTGGCCCCTCCATCTCCTCTCCAACTCAGTCAACTCGGATAGTGTCACGTGGGTCTCTTGTAAACAGGCTATATGCTCTTTCCTTCATTTAAGGCAAAAATTGTATATGGCAACATTTCATAGATGAACCCAACCCTTGGACATTTCCAGTGGGACCGATGTAACTATTACTCATGGTGAAGCATATGTATCCCCGGTGTCAACCCAAGTCTCCCAGTGGACATAGTTTCTCCTAGGGACGGGGGTGGTAGCAAGAAAGCCACCAGAGGAAGCAAGAGGAAGCAAGAGGCAAACTTCAGGGACAGCCCGGGTCACATGACTAAGAGGGGAACCACATGGCAATGTCCCAGAAATGATCCCTAGGCTAATACTCATCATAAGGCTGAATAGCAGAACATCTAAGCAGCACATGGTCAGAGTTTGCCAGTCACGGTTAAACATTCTCTGAGAACCCAAAAAAAACAAATAATGTTTAACCAAATAAACTAACTGAAAATCTTTTGCAGATGCATATTTACAAAAGCATTGGGGGGGGACATTGCTGAGAATAAATCTGTAGTGCTGTCTCGCCACCGAAGGCACCCATCAACAAAGGAGGATTGTCACCCCAGAAAGATGAGCGTAAGCTTTACCATGGGGCATTTCAGAATAAATACCTAACATTTACATCAGTACCTTGTTGCTTATGATGTAATACCAAATAATGTCCTCAGTCATCATAGGGGTGATGGGGGGCCTATCTGGGGTGGGGAACCATCCACCGAGGCCGATGTCTCTGACCCACAGAGTGTTTGTGTCCCTGACATAGTACATAGTACATAGTAAGGGAAAGCTCTTCATGTACGAATATCACAGACCATGTAGGCTCTTTCAGCTGCAGATTGCTCCTTGGTAGGAGCACTTGATGGGCGCCAAGTGCAACACTGTCTGGCACTCGGTCTTGGAGTCTTATCTATGTCCTTCTTCATGTGAAAGGCATTTTGTCCCTGTTCACTAAATATGTCCATGCCTCTTCTACATTATGAGATTTATCCTCAACTACCGCCTGAGTTTAGACAATTAGATCAACCCAGGAAACATGTCTAAGGATTTAAGCGCCCGAACCTATAGAAAGCTCTGTTTGTTTTGCTGCCCTAAGATCATATAGCCAGGGAAAATGTGTACTTTTCCCCCTCCAACTCCCATGGGCTATGTTCACGTGTGATTTGCAGGATGTTGTCTATGTCTCTGTAGTTCAGTAGCAGTGCTACTATTAGTAGTAGGGGTACACCGAGGGGCAAGGAATGCACCTGGACCGTATGTGCTCTCTCAATTGAAAGGAATTTGTAGTGTGTACCCAGGAACCCTTTATCTAGAACCATTCCTCAATTAACAATGCAGTTGATGGACCTTCAATCCTTTCAGGAAGCCCTACAATCCTGGTGGCATTTCAGTAGGACCGTTCCTCCATATCCTCGGCCCTGTCATGGAGGAGCTGAGCTTCTTTGTACAGTTCGGTCATCTGTAGATCTGAGACAGACAGTCAGATGGTTGCCAGTGTTAATTTCATTTCTGCCACCATGCTTGAGAGTTTTCTGTAGTTGGCACGAAATAACCCGATATCTAGCACAACAGCATCCATTTCTGTTCAAGGGTAATATGAGACTCCAGGATAACCAAAAGTATTTCATCAGATTTATCTAGCGCCACTTATTTTGGGAGCTTGTCCGTCATGGTTGCCCCTGTAGCGTCAGAATCTTCTGACACATTCTACAGCACATGACATTCCCTCACTGTGCCGGTTCGTGTGTTTTTGGTAGTAAACTTGCCCTTCTCTTTTAGAGAAGTCTGTCTCATGACACCCACGTAGACCCTCTGCTACCCACACATTGTGACTGGTCCCCAGTGCTTTGTGTGGTTAAATATAGTCATAGCTTTTTTCAGAGAAGAGTGGGCTCTTTAATATTCAGGTTATCAATGTATATATTCACTAAAAAATCCAAATGTTAAATTGACGTTATAGTTAGGAATTATAATTTATAATTATATCATACTTTACAATTAAAAAGTCTTAGACATTCACTGAAAAAAACAAACACTAAAGTAACATTATAGTTGGGTGAAAATGTAAGTTACAATGTAACGTTTTAAAATCAAAAACCATAGAAATTCCCCAGTTATAGTTACCTCAAAGAATTATAACTCGTGCCCTAAATTAACTATAACTCATGCCCCAGCTATGCACTGTGTTGTCATCAATGATGTCATTTCAGATGTCATCAGGAATGTTATCAAAGATGTCATATAACATGTCATAAGTGAGGTAATACATGAGTTCATAAGCAGTGCATGGCAAGGGCGTGAGTTATAGGTGCGAATACTCGTAAAAAAATAATGTTCATAGCCTTCTGGGACCCCCGACCCATTAATCAGACCTGGTAGGCACGGTATACCTACCTACCCTGTCCCCTATATGTTTCTTTTTTAACTGTGTACAGGACAGGGGACTGAGTCCCAGAGTTTAAAATGGCTGCCGCCACATCTTTGTTGATGTGGTGGCAGCCAATCAGATTTTGTCCACTTTAAAAAACTGGGTAGTTGAATGCCTGGGTTGTGAGGCATGGTCAAGCAGCAACCACAATCCTTGTCAAGGTAAGGCACAAACAAACCCCAAATTAATTTGTTCTCAACCCCCATTAGCACTGGTTAGCAGTGGTAAAGTGCTCAGAGTCCTAAGGACAACAAAATCTAGGTCAGAAAAAATTGGAGGAAGAAGGCAAAAAGTTGGAGGGAAGACCACCCTGAGACTGACAGGTCTAACATTTGTGATCCTCAGCGTATCTATAGTATGTAAACATAAAGTTTGTCCCTGAATTTCTTTAAAAAATACTGAACAGATTTACACTAAATCACAAAAAACACCCTTTTTGAATCAAAATCTAGCTTTCTGTCAAATTTGTTGTAGTTCAGTTTATCTATTTTCAGTGGAGCTGCGTCTAATTTACATGAGGAAAGTATGATTTAAGACTCCCCCTTTTTCTCAGGCCCCACTTGATGGATCACCACAAAACATTGCAGGTAGGAGCTGAGGTGGATGAGACCTTTTCTGTAATGTTTTGTGAAGATTTGTCAAACAGCGCTAAAGGTTTTTTCCCTTGGGCCTTCTCGCTGATTGACTGGTTGTTACATGAAAGAAAATGTTGCAATAGCCATTCCAGGACTTGGGGACTTAGACCGCTACCCTGCGTTTATTTAGTAAAAATGTTATAAGGTGTCAGGATAGGAATACCTTGCCCCCGTACCCCTTGTGGGGCTGATGTCCCAGAATAAAAAATAAAAAATAAAAAATTATGTTGTGAGATTCCGGAGGGATTCGTGTGGGATCGCAGCATAAAAGAAATAATGTCAACCAGTGTTTTTTATTTGATTATTTTGACTCCCAGGGTAGGCCAGGGCCTGGGGGGTCATTATTTCAAAATATTTAGGGTGTGGAGCCTGAGTGGGGCTCCTCCCCAAGCCACTACTGGGCCCCAGGGATCCTATCCCCCAGAGCTGAATGCTAATTTAAGGAGAGGGACAAACGGTCGCCCTTCCACTGCCTCTATGGGCCCTGGGGACTCCATCTCCCGGGGTTGAATATTAAATAAAGGTGAGAGTGGCTGTGCACCACCCTCCCCATACAGGTATCCGCCCGGGGGACTCTATCCTAGGGGCACAATACTACACAGTGTATCGGGGAGCCTACCCCCATGACACTGTGGTTCCTGCCCGGGAGAGTGCAGTCATACCCTGTATGGAACTCAACTTTGCTCCCACCCAGTCTGAGCAGTAAAAACATGATGCTCCCACCTGGGAGTGAGCAAAGGAAAGGTGTTGGCTCCTGCCAGCACCCAGTATGGTGCTGATTGGGGAGCCAGCTGTGGCCACAGGGGCTTTGAGGCTTACCCCACGGCCCCCAAATTAAAAAGGGGTTATGTGCACCCCTGGTGGGTTTTGGGGCACCCTCTTAATATAAAAATATGCTTGCTTCCGCTGGCACACACTATGTGTGCCAGCTAGGAAGCCAGTTGGAGAAGCGGGAGCCCTGAGGCTCGACCTCAGACTCCTAATAAAATACAATTTGTGGGTGTCCTAACTTGGCAAAATGAAATGAATAATAAATGAGCGGCAGGGGCCACTCATTTATTTTTCACAGTGCTGCGAAGGAGCAACCCATAATGCCCTGCAAGGGCTATTAATTTTTTTTTTTTTACCTTGGTCGTGTCTCAACAAGGGCCAGGGGCACCACCAAGCATTTTTTGTTAACCAATTTGTTTGAATTTCAGCAGTAGTATGCATGCATGATACTCATAGCTGGATCATTGTAACATATTAAGAAGTGGTGTTCCCATCTCACATAGCTGGCAGGAGTCGGTGGTCCTTTTAAAAAAAACTTTCCAACAGTTAGAAACAACGGGTCAATTCAGTGGCAACATCACATTTCTTGATACTTTAAGTATTTTTGGCTAGTTTTTCATCTTCCCCTAACATGTTAATTTTAGTCCTTTGCATGATAACGTATGTAGGGATGTTGGCATACAACGCATTATTGGATCATTCCAGGCTCTATGGCATGCATATAACAGAAGGGAAGGGGGATGGGAGAGGGAAGGGTGAGGTTATATATGGGGTCGGAGGAAGCTTGTCCGCACCTAGTATCAGGGGGTGGGACTAGAGGTGGATGGGATTGAGGGTTAACCAGGTAGTTGCTCTTCATATGTTTGCAAGTCATAGAGCAGCATCTCCCAATCAGTCACTAGGAGAATCTTGGGAAATCTGCAAGCCTCCTCGTGCCTCAATGCCACAGTCCCGGCTTTTCCTCATTGGAGTTTTGCTGCGCACCAGTGGGCAATTCCTGGTAATGTGTGGGCCTTCCAGCACATGAGTTGATGAGTTGATGAGTCTGCGGGCAATAAGCAGTGCTAGGCAAAAGAAACGATTCATAGCTTTTGCAATTTTCAAACAATTAAATGATCCTAACAGTGAGCCCTTCATAGTACACACGTTGGTTCAGCCTGTCACCTCTTTTAGTGCACTAGCAATTTCCTCCCCACAGCGTCTCTGCCACCAGACAGCTCAAGAACATATGTGCATTTCCACCCCTGGTTGTTGACATCTGGATAGTTAGATAAGATTCAAACATCCGGTAGAGTTTCGCCAGTGTGAGGTAAGTCCTGGGCAGGATGTCATGTTGTATGTGCTGAAACTTAGCGTTACATGACTATTTTCTTGGGTATTTAAGCACCCTCTCCCACTCTTTTCTCATTAGTTCAATGCGTCATGTGTGGTTGATGCCAAGGCTCAAACAAAGCATGTGATTAGTCGGCAACCGCTACCCATGATGTGGAGTGTCTTTATTAGTGGGTGTCCAGCTCCATGTCTTTGATGTGCCACAGCCGGTCCAATTCATGTGCCAAAAAGTGACCAGCTGGGAGTTCACATTCCTCCTGCAGCCTATCAAAGGGTATGAGCGCGCCGTCTTGGAATAGGGCTCCCAGTCTGCCCACTCCTGCAGCCTCCCATGTCAACAGGCCTTCCTTCCTTATCATGCTGCAGAACGATGCAATGGAACATAATAGAATTTCAGGAGAGTATTGGGGGATGGGTGGCATGAGGCACAGGCAGTGATGGAAAATATTGAGTGCTATCCACAGCAGGTTATTGGACTCCCAGGGGTCCACGCGTATGGGAGGACATCAAAAAGCAGAAAGTCCTCTGTACCACACACTGCACACGATCAGGAGAGGATAGTCCCGGTTTGTCCGTGATGAGGCGTGCTGCTAAACAGCAGGCAGGCCACTGGAGCCATGCGTGTTAAGTAATAGTGTTCAGAAGTCGGGGCTCCTAGGCCTCCTTCATCCACTGGCAATTGCAGTTTGTCCAGGGCTACCCAGAAGAAGCTCTCTAGGGCAGTGCGCAATGTGCAGAATGTGGATCTAGGTATGCGTACAAGAAGGTTGTGGAAGTAATATAGTAAGTGAGGAAGCATCACCATTTTAGATAAAGACACTCTACTCTGTACTGTGAGCGGTAGTGTACTCCAAAATGTCATTTGGGGATGGCCTAGTGAGATTGCCATCTATGAGGTCTTGCATCTCATGGTAAATATGTATGCCTAGATAACAGAATGTACAGAACTCCCACAGAAGAGGATGTGAATCTGCCAGTAGGTGCTGTTGTGGGCAATCAGGGTGTAGTGGGAACAGGCAGGATTTGGCCCAGTTTATTCCTAGACCTGAGGCTGCTCGGAATTACAGTAGGATTTCCCTGATGTCTCCTATTCCATCTCGGATGTCCTAGATGTAAATTAAGACATCATCCTCATATAGAAATACAACATGCATCTCTCCATTCAACAGGATGCCCTACATCTGTCCCTGTTCTGCTGCCTCTTTGTGAGTAGCTTTATTGCCATGGTGAAGAGCAATGGAGACACAGTGCAGCCTTGCTGCGTTCCCTGCTTACTTGAAACGGGGGGAGATACATTGGCCGATCTTCACTCTGGCAGTGGGTTCCGTCTAGCGAAGACGGATGAGCCTCTATAACCTACCCATGATGTCCAAAGAGGTCATGGTTGAGAACAAGTTATCCCAATCCATCGTATCAAACGCTTTCTTCAAGTCCAGTACCATGCAAGCAGCATAGGGCAACTGGGCACAAGAAAGCTCCATCACTCTATGTAGACGACGGATGTTGAGTGTGGTAGATCTTCCTGGTACAAAATCATTCTGGTCTGGGTGAGCCAGTTTTGGCATATGCTCAATAGTCATCCCGCAATGACCTTACCTAATACCTTGTAATCCGACCCAAGCATAGACAATGGCGGATACGAAGATAATTCTAAAGGGGCTTTATTGGGCTTTCTAAGGGATACAAGTAGGGATTCTCAGAGTAATGGTGGGAGTCAGCCTTTTGTCAGATCCGCTTGGTACAGCTCTAACAGCTTGAGAGGTAGTAGGTGTTTGTATGCTTTATAGAATTCAATTGGGAGCCCATCTAGTTTCGGAGTCTTTTTAGTTGCCACACCCTTTATGGTACCTCAGATTTCCTGTATTGTAATAGGTGTACTGAGTTCATCTCTATCTAGGGGCTCAATGGGAGATAATGTAATCGTGCTGAGAAAGTGTTGGATGTGAATTTGATGGTCGATGAAGGGAGGATCATATAGGGCTTGGTAGTGAATGCACTAAGTATGTCCACACTTAGTTATTAACTACTTGCTTCATTGTTGTTCTGACATTCCATTGCTGTGGTCAATTTCTTCTAGAGCTCCTAGTGATGCTTCTATGCATGTCAAGTCCTTCTGCACATCCGCTCTAACACCCAGCAGCACGCGGATGCAATGGCCCCAGAGTACAACTTTCAGTGCCTCCCATTCTACTGGCCTTGAGGAGGCTGTGACCCAGCTCTCCATCAAACAGTGAGATAATGTCTCACTAATTGCATCTCAGAAGACCTGGTCTTCCAACATGACAGGCTGTAATTGCCACGTGGAAACTGGTAGTCACAGCACACCCCACTCCAGCTACAGCTGAGGGGGGTTATGGTCTGAGAAGGTTTTTCTCAAGTACTACGCTCCTATGGCCTGTAGTCGAGGAAGCTGGGTCATGAGTATTCGGTCTAGCCTCATGTGCAGGTCGTGCGGGGGGCAAGTAATAGGAGTATTCGCTAGCAAGTGGATGAAGCTATCGCCAGCAGTTGTTTAGGGACCAGTGTCCACCAAGCATTTCTTTTTATGTTGCTAGGTGCTGCAAGGAGTGTAGCAGCCCCCCAGGAACATTAAAAAAACAGTAAATCTCCTAAGTCAATAAGTATTATATCTAGACTCTTGTGGTAGGAGGGTAGATGTAGAGTGCTGGCCATACAAACCTGATAGGGCTGGCTGTGCTTTCATATGTTCTTCATTGGCAGGGGAGATGTTCCCATGGAAGACTTCAGATGGTTGTTTCTTGAGGCAGAGTGGTCACTAGATTTTAAGTTAAGTTGTTGATTGTGATCTGGGTGCTTGACCTATAAAAAAAAGAAAAAAAATGATACTCTGTGACATAGGATAAGTGCAACTTTTAGTTATGCAGAAGGGCTATCCCTCATGTTTACACACGCAAAGCCACCAAACATAATAATGTTCAAGGTCTAAATGTGGCTCATAGTGAGTGCAATGGTTTGACATGTGATTTCACAGTTTAGGACATCAAGGTTGTGTATATACTTTAGTAAGGCAGTTTGGTTGAGTCTTCTGTTGCTGCCTCTATTGTTGTAGGTATGTGCAAAAAATTGTGATGTAAAAACCTTAATAAAAATGTAATATAATAATATTTGTAACTCATCCTACCATTGAAATGGATTTTCTTGAGGACATTCCACAACCTCAAATAGTAAAGTTGATGGTTGAAAAAATGTTATAAAAAAAACAAAATAGAAGCCTGAAGTAAGAAATTTGACTCTTGTTTGTGGTGGGTAGCTGCCTACCTCAAGAAATAATAATACATCTTGTCATGATGTACCTTAAACCCTAAATTAACCAGGATTATAGCCCCTTGTAGGTACGGCATCAAGCAGTTAGGCTAAACTCAAGCCTATGTCTAAAGTATTTATGGAGTACCAAAAGAGTAATAAAGTTAAAAGAGTAATGTAGAAAAATAAAGAACTAACTTTTTGAAAATTAGAGTACCTTTTTATGAACAAAAGTCAGATCAAAATCACAAGAAACAAATACGTTGAACAAGAGATATGAATTTTGACATTTTATATAAATATAGCTCTAAAACGGTCAAAATGTCAATTACTTTGGGACCCAGGCAAAATTTGAAGTTATGATGAAGCTATGGTTGGATACAGAAAGTAGATTTGTCCTGCAGAAGATGTGAAACTTTTGGCGTTTTTAAAGAATAATTGTTTAAGTCCTAGTGCAGAAAGGGACTTTGTTGGTTTTTCTGAATTACAGAGACCAATCCGCTTGGTATATCTGATGAGGGTTCAATTGCAGTCAGCCTCAAATTGCACCTTGGTCCTGTTCTATTGATTCATAGAATACCATTGGCACTATATTTATTTTTAACTTTAAAAATGCATTTCTTCAGTTCCACTTATTGTATTTCTGTCATTTTGGTATAATTTTGCTTATTAAACTTTGGACTATTTTCCAAAATTGGAGTGTAGTTTTTTCTATGGTGTGTCTTTGATTTCTTTCATGATTTGTTACTTCTAAATGCTTTACACATTATCTTATTATAAGCCTGTCTGCTGTGTGCCACAGCAACCTGGGGGTGAGCTCACATCGAAATTATTGCAACCTTTGGCTTCAATTAACAGGCTAGTGAATTAATTGCTTGTAGATGACAACAATCCACCAGCATTAAACATTCACTTTCATACATTTAATATTGTAGGTATGTTTTACTGGCAACAGACATCACGATTTACAGTAGTTTTAAAAAAGTTGCCCATTATAGAAGAGATTTGATTTAGAGAATAGAAGTGCCGGATTGGAGAGAGGATGGATTGGTTAGGATTATAGAAGTATTCTTTGGGCATACAAGTCTCTACTCTGCCTGTAAGTTCTGCATTATGGAGTATGAACAACAACCTCTCCTTGGGGAGCATAGGAGAACCACCACCAGCTGCGTGTTCCTTGGAAGTGAGAGAATGTACTCTTCATCGCAGGTCTTTCCAGACCTTGCGGGTGCCTCTTGTGAGCATCTGGTGTTGGAGACAGCATTCTCCACTATTCTGTCCCACGTTTTCCATCTCTGATTCATGGCTGTTGTCTTGACCAGAGCGATACCAAAGGGGATGATGGACGGAGCGCTAGAGCAAATCAAACACTCACCCCCAGTCAACTGATCTGGATTTAATCCATCATCATTCTTTAGCTCACTCCACCACCCCAGTTCAGACATGGCCATATGCAAATCAGTCTGACCCTGTGCCTCATGGGAACAGTCCAGCCCGAACTGCCAAGCCATGTCTTCCCTGGACCGGAAACAAGCATCCTGGGACCGGTTTCGGGTTCAAAACCCTCATCAGCCAGGCTATCTTGAATCCAGTGGCAAAGTGAGCAAGGGACCCACTTCTGGGCATACCCTGCCAATTTAGGGCGAACAAAGCGATACCAAAGGGGATGATGGACGGAGCGCTAGAGCAAATCAAACACTCACCCCCAGTCAACTGATCTGGGTTTAATCCATCATCATTCTTTAGCTCACTCCACCACCCCAGTTCAGACATGGCCATATGCAAATCAGTCTGACCCTGTGCCTCATGGGAACAGTCCATCCCGAACTGCCAAGCCATGTCTTCCCTGGACCGGAAACAAGCATCCTGGGACTGGTTTCGGGTTCAAAACCCTCATCAGCCAGGCTATCTTGAATCCAGTGGCAAAGTGAGCAAGGGACCCACGTCTGGGCATACCCTGCCAACTTAGGGCGAACAAAGCGATACCAAAGGGGATGATGGACGGAGCGCTAGAGCAAATCAAACACTCACCCCCAGTCAACTGATCTGGGTTTAATCCATCATCATTCTTTAGCTCACTCCACCACCCCAGTTCAGACATGGCCATATGCAAATCAGTCTGACCCTGTGCCTCATGGGAACAGTCCAGCCCGAACTGCCAAGTTTGTCTTGACCAGGGCTCGAAACAATTGTTGCTCAACTCTCACTACCTTATCCACCATAACCATTAACTCATATTCAGAAAATCAAGGGGTTGTTCTACCAGACATTTTGTTAAAAAGCAAAAATTAAAGTTCTAAATTGATTCTGCTGATGATGGGAGGTGAGAATGGTAAACGGTTTGTGTGGTTACAGTAGTAGAATTTGTAGTATGAAACCAGGAGTGATTGATGAGTTGAGATAGAGCAACTGTGTGGGTGATGTTCACCATTTGAAAGCACATCTGACATTGCTGAACACTGTTGCGATGTTCCCTCTACCCACTCTGACAGTGGGCAACTCCAAATACGGCAAACAGATATACACCATACCAAAGTTCACAGAGTTGTATTCATCGACGGTGGATTGGGAAATTGACGATGGAGTACTGAGGATTAGCTAATGGACCCTACTCTGTCTTGACAGACAGCAGTCCTTCAGCACAAATTTTAAATACAGTAGACTGTTTTCCATCAGACTGACAGATGGGTAAATTCTTCTGTGATGGAGGAATGAGGGTCCGTACTCAAAACTCTAAGTCTGGCCTCAGTCAGTACAGTTTGATCTCCTCCTCTCAGGAGCTCATCACTTTGAATCATCTCTGCCTGTGGTTTCTTGTCCTCCAGGATTTTCTCCACAATACTGATTGAAATGGTTGTGAAATTTATATCAAATGCTCTCACTTCACATGCGTTGTTTAGAAAATATTGTTGTTACGGTGAGCAAGTTTGTTTTAGTCACATTTCATTTTTCCTACTCTTTTTCGGATTATTAACACATTCAATGTCTCTACCCAAAGACGTTTGCAAATATATGTAGTCAGTAACCATGTTAACACTACTTGGTGCATGTGTATCGAGTAACTGAAAAGGATAAGAAGACAGATCATGTAAACAGATTTATATCTATGGTTTTAATTAATTAGTGGTAAAGACCTTGATAAAATTAGTATATTCATATCAGAGGTATTTGAATTTGTCATTGGTGAAAGTTGTGTCTATATCGGTAAATTCATTGATCTCTGAGAAGGCGTGCAAAATATTAGTCTCCTCTGCAACTAAATACAGAGCCATATCATCGGCAAACAATTTTAATTTAGCTGCTCCGATAACGGGAGGCTATTATTAGGGTCTTGGCATATGGTTCAATAAATAAAAAGAACAAAATGCGTGGCATGGGGCATCCTTGATGAGTTCCACTATTAATAATAATCTCTCCTGCCGGACTATCATTGATGACTAAATGGGCCCTCGCATTTGTGTAGAGATTTTTGAGTAACTAAATTAATCTAGGTGGAAAATCAAATTTTGATAGGATAGCAAATAAGACTTTTCACTGGGTCAAATGTCTTTTTAGCGTCTTACATTATAACGATCGCTTTGGTTTTCTGAGTAGTATAATAATTGATCACCTGGATCAGATAATTCATGTTAGTAGTGATGCTTCTGCCGGGTAAAAAAAAATCTGGTCATTGTGAACAGTTGATTGAGCTATAAATGCTAGTCTACTTGCTAAGATTTTAGTGAATAGTTTATAATCGCTGCTAAGCAGACTGATCGGACATAAGAGTTTGTATCCTTGCCTTTTTTTTTTTTTTTTAGAAAGCTAACAACTACAGATTAAGTAAACGTATTGGTTTCGCAGCCTAAAAGAATTTGTTTAAAAAGCCTAACTAAAAATGTATTAGGTTGCTGAAGAGAACATTTTGTAAACTTCATTGAGTATCCAATCTTTCCCACATGCTTTAGTGTTGGGAGAGGAGTTAATCACCTTTGTAGTTTCAGTCATAGTAATCGGAACACTGATGGTCTTCCTCTGATCTGTTGCTATTATTGGGATGCTGATACCATCGAACCATCTTTTTATTGTCTCTATGGTGGGGCTGTATGAATCTGAATACAACTTTGTTTAATGACCCCTAGAGACCTCAGCTATCGCATGAGGCTGGGATACTACTCTGCCTGTATCTAAATCAAGAATCATTTTTAATTTTACGCCCTAATTTGCCAAGCCAAATATATGCCCATATGCTTGTTCTCCTCGTATCATTTTTGGTGATATGTGTTGTGATTTAATATTTCAACTGATGTAAAGTATTCTTGTTGATTATGTCTCGCCCGAGCGACCTCATATTTTGATTCCGGAGCCGGAGTTAAGTTAAATTCCATGGTAGCCTGATTTAGCACCAGCTTCAACTGTTGCCATATTGTCTTTTCTAGCTGTTTTTGTCTTGCCGGAAAAGCTTTAACCTCCCCTCTAAAAATGCTTTCAATGCCCCGAAAACCGAGAAGCAAGAGGCTGTGTCCGTATTGCGCTCTAAAAAAGCTTCTAAGACTTGTTGCAACTGTTCTACCCGGCTTTCATTAGTTAGTAGCGACTTATCAAATACCATCTGGGCCTTTTGCTCTGCCAAGTTGGTAAGCAGAGATTTAATGAAATTATTGAGTGGCCCGAGAATGGTTTGACTATTATTTCTGGTTGGCCTTGACAGAGAGTGTGAGAAGTTAAAAAAAAATCTATACATAAAACTGAGTTGAACCTTTTTGAGAAGCAAGTGCATTATCTCTCTTTTGGATGGTCGATGTGCCAAGGGTCCACTAAGACCAGATCTTGCGCTAAAAGTTGCAACATCTTGATGAATTTAAGTTTGTTCTGAAGTTTATTGATACAAGATGAATCGATAGAGGTATTGGGAAATAGATTGAATTCACCCCCATTGCCAGAAAGTCAGGTGTCTCTTTTGAAATATTATATATAGTCTGTAGGGCCAGGAGTGAATCTTCTATAGGACCATAATGACTTACAAAATGTATTAATTGGTTTTGCACTTTATTTTTCACCCAGATCCATCTGGCACCCAGATCTCTAGTTACCTCTAATATTTCACAAGAAAATTATTTGATGATTAAAATTGCTACCCCTCTGATTGCAGCATAAGAAAATGTAAAGTAGGTTTGTTGGATATAGCCTGGTGTTTTTTAGAGGGGGCTTGTAGCTTTAAGGTGGGTTTCTTGGAAGAAAATAATACCTGTAATGTCATAAACCAAGCTAGCATTGTCCGAAACGTAACTTTATGATTGAGGCCATTGGCATTACATGAAATTACTTTTAGCAATCTAGTAACCATATGTTAGACCTGGCATCCTTGGCGTGGGTTTCTCCTGTATCTTTGCCTCTGCCTCCTGTGTTTTTGCTGTGTGCTGAATTTCGTTTTTGCTTGTCTAGATGCTTTGGGCACTTTGCCACTGCTGATCAGTGCCAAAGTGCAAGTGCTCCCTCTATAAATTGTGAATATGAATTGGTGTTTCCATGGTTGGCTTGTTTGACTTACTACTAAGTCCCTAGTACAGTGCACTGTGTGTGCCCAGGGCCTGTAAGTCAAATGCTGCTAGTAGGCCTGCAGCACTGATTGTGCCCCCCACACAAGCAGCCTTTCAAAGTGGTCTCAGATCTGCCACTGCAGTGTCTGCGCGCAGTCTCTACTGCCATGTCGACCTGGCAAGTGCACCCACTTGCCAGGCCCTATCCTTCCCATTTATTACATGTGAGTCACCCCTAAGGTAGGCCCAAGGTAGCCCTATGGGCAGGGTGCAGTGTTGGTGAAAGGTAGGACATGTACTGATGTGTGTGACATGTCCTGATAGTGAAATACTGCGTATTTAGTTTTTCACTATTGAAAGGTTATCTGTCCCATAGGATAGAATGGGGAATACTTTGTAACATCTTACAAGTATAACTTACCATCGGGACAAGGTAGAAAGATGAAGTTTAGTATGCCTGAACTCAGAATATAAAAATGTATCTTTTAGTCAAGATGATTTATATATTATGTGTTTGAAAATACCACTTTTAGAAAGTGGGTATTTTCTTGCTTAGCCATCCTGTGTGCCTCTGCTGGTTTGTGGATTGACTGTCTAGCTTTGGTGTGACAGGGGCTGGAGATGTGCATTCACTGTAGACAGCCACTGGGTGGGGGGTTGACGTGTGTCCTGTCTTTCCTGGATGAGTTAGGGCTGGGTTGAATAGACCTGGGCTGCATTTAGAGTAGTGGGAGGAACTTTCCTTGCACCTGAATAGGCCTGGTCTGCCTTACACAATGCTGTCTCTACCTCCTGCTGGAAAGCTGAGCCAGAGAGGACAGAACTGGTTTTGACTGAGCACAGAGCCTCTCTGCCACAAGAGAACAAAGAGAAATGTTGTATAAATATTGGGGCCTAGACCCCAGAACTTTAGATCACTTCTGGGATTCAAGAGGAACCTTTGCCAAGGAGAAGAGCTGGAGAAACTGAAGGAGAAGTACTGCCCCTTTGCTGTGTGCTGTCTGGGGTTGGCCTGTAGTGGATGTTTCTGCCAAGGAAAGGAAAAGGACTTTGCTGTGTGCTGTGTCCTCTGCTTGAGGAAGATCTCCAAGGGCTTGAAGGAGAGATGGCCTCCTGTTCTGAAGTCTCAGGGACACAAAGACTTCACCCCAAGACCCCCCTGAACTCCACTGCTGGGAGTTCTGACCTGCTAAGAGGTGCCTGCTAGTGTTCTGGGCCTCTGGAGGTTGTTTCTGGGGCTGGGAACTGCAAAAGACTGTAGAACTGTGAAAATTGATGCATCGCCTGTAACCGACGCGTCGCAGTGGTGCGAGAAGACTTTCCAGCGCATCGCTGCAGCCGAAGAACTGACGCATCGAGGGGACCCAGCTGAAATCATCGCAGCGCCTGTTTTCCGCCGCCACAATCATCAGCACAGTCCAGATCTTCACCCATTGCATCGTCCTGGATCATCACACATTGATTCGAGAAGCCAAGTCTGTTGCATCGCTGGGGGTCGCAGTAAGAAACTGACGTATCACCTCCCCACACAGAAAGAAACCGACGCATCAACTCCTCTCTGGTAAGGAACTGATGCATCACCTCCCCTGCGCAGCAGTAAGGAACTGACGCATCCCATCCATCAGAGCAAGGAACCGACGCATCACCTTCCCTGTGTGTAAGGAACCGACGCATCACCTTCCATGCGACCCTTTTTGCTTATGGTTTTGACGCATCTAAGGTACTTTGTGTTGAAAGTGTCGCATTCATCATTTTCTATGGACAGGACTGTTTTTACCTTCTAAAAGTCATATTTTTATTATTGTTTGTTGGATTTTTGTCGTTTTGGTCTTGTTTGGTTTAGATAAAGATTACTTATTTTTTTAAACTGGTGTGGTGTCCATTTGTAGTTTTTTCACTATATTACTGTATGTGTGCACAAATGCTTTACACACTGCCTCTGAGATAATCCTGTCTGCTTGTGCCAAGCTACCAAGGGGGTGAGAAGGAGTTATTTTAGAAATGTATCCCCCTCATCCTGACTAGGAAGAAGGGTCCCTATTGGACAAAGGTACCTACCTCTGCCAACTAGAGACCCCCATTTCTAACACCATATTTTACTTCGAGCGACTTTAATGACTTAGCTACAAAATTTAATGATTTTGCTACATCTTTTTGACATCTACCTAAGCGCCTATACCTTCTCTGCCCTTTCCCACCTATCCCTCTCACAGAACTTAGAGCTCTGAGGGCTTCACCTGTCCCGGACTCTTATGTGGGATCTGCTTCATCCCCTCTGCTCCCTTAGCTGAGTGCCTTGGAATTGCACCCATAGCTACGTCTGCCTGCAACCGTGGCATATTTTCAAAAGCTTTCCCAAGAAAGGAAAAAAGTAGTAATTACTGGCGCATCTTACTTGGTGATTTTGTAAAGCGGTGCCACGAATGCCCACATTGCCTCCACTGCTCCTCCCATAGACTCTTCTATCATAAACAGCGTCCGTCGTGCTCCCTGCTGAGAGCATCAAAGCTAAAATTGGACTTCTCCATCCCACGTGAGTCTTCCGTCTGCCATCGTGCATGGTCGCGGTCACCCAGAAGCAGTTCCTAGATGCAGGGCATGATGGGGGTTCTCGCTGTCTGAAAACGCCTCCATGGCTCCTGACCTATATTATTTTTCTTCTTTTGTGGGCCTCACTTACAAGCTCATTGTGCTGCCGGTGTGTCACTTTTTTTGTTTACTCACCAGCAGCGCAATGTGTTTGCCCATATTTACAAGGACACATAAAGTCACCCTGAGTGACTTTTCATGGTCTTGTAAATATGAGCCCATTTCACGCATTACTCTACATGAAAGGGACATTCCATGGGTGTTGCTGTGGGTGTTGCCAGGCAACATCCATGGAACCTGACACATTCCCAGATTTACAACATTTTGTAAAGCTGGGAATGCTTCAGAATCAGTGGCGCAAAGAGGAGAAATACTTTTATTTTTCCTCTTTCTGCAGCATGCATAGAAAGAGGAAAATGCCACCAAACACTGTTTTTGTGCAGAAAAGTTGCCCTTCCTGCACAAAAACAATCAACCCTGCAACGCAGGCATCCATGCAACATGAAGCAAGGGAGCCTCCGCTGGCGCATGGCAGTCAATTGTGCCCCAGCACAAAGGAAAGCACCCTGCACAATGGCTTGTGGTGCCACTCTGCATCATTTTGTAGTAAATGAGGCCCTTGTATTTCTGTAATTGCATCAGGAGAGAGAAGTTGTTTTTTTGTGTGGAAAGCTATTGTAGGCCAGTTTCCCAGACCCGAATGAACTCTGTAGTAAGTGGGTAATCCTTGTAACAAGTATTGCCATATTGCCTGTTATTCCTGAAACTTCAGACTCGCTATATGTCAAGAACCTCCTTGTTTTAGGTTGTGACTCTATCTGGGTGTCAAAGGTGAGGTTTTAAAGGGTGGTGCAGGATAATGTGCTCATATACAAATTTTACTAAAATACAGCATAGTAAATGTACTTTTGAGGACTATTTGTGAATCTGATATAAAATATGAGGTTTCCTTTAGTTCCAAAATAAGTTACGTTCTACACAACTAATATTGATAATCTGTCTCTTCCAACTATTCAGAGGGACTTTACATACATAGCGATTATTCATGGATCGTAATGGGCTGAATTTAGTAAGATTGTCACGCAAGTGTGGTGTTTGGAAGAGTGAGAAATTTCAGTATACTTTTTTGTAGTAGTTTTATTCCCTCATTTAACAGGTCGCCATTTTGTCTAAATCAGGATTGAAATTAGTGTGACATCACTACACTTGTGCACTGTGCAAATGTTACCAAATAAATCGTGGTGGAACTTGTATGGGGTAAATACCATAATATTCACTGTTTTGAATTCAAAACAGGGGAAAGCATGCACGGTTATCATGCTATTCTTCATTCTGACCTAGATTTCTCATCATGACACAGGTGTTCCTCACTTGAGAAATGCCGAACTCCACTGTTTAAGTAGTTCCTCGTGCAATATTATAAAATGAGAACCTTGCTGTAATTGGCGGGCGTCTATTTGTGTATTGGCTTTTCAGTGCAGTTGTGTGATGAAGCAGGGTTTTGAGAAAATAAAACCTGCTCGGATTGAACCCTCAGTAACATTTATTAACAGTGTGCTGTGAAAAATATTATTAAAAACGCTAAAATAAAGGGAAATGTTTTTGGGCATGTGTAAAACGAATGTGTGTATTAATGCATGGAACTAGGCCGCAAAACTGCTTTGATAAAAACTAATGCTGCTTTTGTGCACGTTAATAATATTTTGCTAGGA
Organism: Calotriton arnoldi; assembly: GCA_963921515.1. Lineage (NCBI taxonomy): Eukaryota > Metazoa > Chordata > Amphibia > Caudata > Salamandridae > Calotriton > Calotriton arnoldi. The sequence goes on along the minus strand of CAWUFW010006430.1, from coordinate 852,276 downwards.
ATAACATGGGTTGTGCATGGGTTAGTGCAATGCTGGGATGGTGTGCAAAATGAAAATTACATTTCGTAAAATAATAAATGTTTGTGTTCTGTTCTCGTGGAAATACAAGCATGGGCCTACACTTCTGCATGCCAGTTTTGGGTTAATTCTTGCTGAAAGAAAAAGAATATGAAATAAATGGGCTTTGAATGAGGAGAGAATGCAAAAGCATAGAAATGTCCTTAACGATGTGCTGACTGTCTGTCAAGGTTGCGGAAGAAGGAGGATACTGATAAACAAGTGGAAACATACAACTTCCTCATAAGATGGCAGAGGCGAACAAAAGAGGTGTAGAAACTTGCAACATGAAGAATATGTAATATGATTGTGTTCAAAGTTGTTTCCTGAGAAAGATCTGTCGTCATGTTGAAAGCCTAAAACAATAATCTAGTGAATAAAAGTGATCACGCTGAGAGTGGTGTGACAGAACACCCCCATTATTAGCCAATGAGAGACAGAGTTTTGGTTCGTAAATGAAACAAATGTGGGTTGGACATTTAGGTTTTGGGGTATAATTGAAAGTCCCGGTGGGTGTGGTTTTTGTAGGTGTTTCTGCTGATGCTAGATAGCGGGAGTTCGTCGCTGTCGTCGGTTTGCTGTTTCCAGATAGAGGCCTACCTGTTTCCTGTTTCCCTGAGCTAATCGTTGTCACTCAACTCTACTTGAGTGGCCTTCCTGCCCTGACTGGCCAGTGGGGTAGATTTCCCTGTTATTTACTCGGGTTAGTATAGATAATCTCCTTAATTTGCATATTCATTTGCAAATGTATTTTGTCTCTGAAACTTTTCTCTCTTCGCCTATCCACTCCTTCAATGCATTGTTTATTTGATATGAGTTTGAAATTATACATTGTCAATGTTTTCTCTCTGTGATAATCCATGATTTGCATTTTCGTGTAACTGTAGTTGATGAGCATTTATTTCTTACATAATTTTACGATAAACAATATAAACTACAACATTGAGTCTGTTATTATTTAGTAGCATAGATAAGTACTTATTATTGTCATCAATTCTTCAACTTTAGGTTTATCGCCACATTTATTTATAAGGAGAAATCCAGGTTCTAAAGTGTATTTAGTGAGTTAGGAATAAACTTGCAACCCACTGAACCCCAGCGTGAAGGGATTAAGTTGGGTAGTGTCAATGGACCTGTGTTTGTGAAAATTATCAATCCCTGATCGCTGGATCAGTTTTGGTAACAGAGGATGGTTAATTATTGATTAGTTTTGCAATAATTATTGATTATTGATTTATTGATTATTAACATGAAAAGTTAGTGTCTTTGTTTTATGTTGTTTGGAAGTACGGGTATGGAGTTACCTAAGATCCTAGGATGATGTTATTTTAGCCTAAGTGGCAGAGGAATACTGTGGGAAAGGTATCACACTGCAGAAGTACTTTGTCTGTTGTTGTAATATCGAACAGCGAAAGGTTGTCGATGTTATTTTAGGGACATATTCGATTGAAAGAAGATTGCATGAAATAGTGAAAGGCCCGCTTCCGAAACTCTGGCCTTACATCCCCAAAGAACTACCAAGACCTCTTTTTGAAAGGAAAGTCCTCTTCCGAAATTTTGGCTAGTACCCCCAGAAGAGTACCAAGACCTCCTTTAACTTGATTGAGAGCAGAGTAGCGCTGGTCGTTATTTTACTAGAAGTAAAAAAAAACTCTTTGAGTGAATCGAACTATCTCTTTTATTAGTGGAGCAGACAAAGTAGCATTGTTTTGTGTTGTTTCTAACAAAAAAATAATTGAGAAAACGTAGAAAATACATTGCCGTATTATTTTGTAAATGGAGGGTCAGTAGCAGGAGTAATACTGACGTCACAAAAAGCTGCGCTGGCATTGGTCAGGCAGCGGGCATGTAGTGAGCCGTGATTGGTTGGTTGCTGTGAGCCGCGCTAGCATTGGTTGAGATAGCGGATACGTAGTGAGCCGTGATTAGTTGGTTGCTGTGAGCCGCGCTGGTATTAGTTGGGATTTAGCAAATAGAGTGAGAGGGTTTACGGAAATTTTCGTTTGTTTGTTTTGGGTTTATTTAGCAAGAAAAAGAGTGTTGAAAAATGAAGATGGTAAAAAGAATAAAAGATTTATTTAAAAAAGACAAGCCGATAGTTACTAGAGAGGGACTTCCTATACCTCCTCCAAGAACGCCTGCTTCTTTTATGATGTTGGAACGTGGGTATCATACGTGTACATGGTTAGAGAACTGGATGAGTTATACGGAAGATGATGGAGTTTTAGCTTTTCCAGAGCATGGTACATTTAATGTAAGGATTTTGGAGAACTTGAGAGGACGAATGAATTCATTAAAGCCAAGTCCTAGACCTACGCAGTATGAAGCGCTTGAGGAATGGGAACATGAGGCTTATAAAAGGGAGAGAGACAGGAATGGAATTAAAACAGGAATATAATAACAAGATATTCTGAGGCTAGATGGGATGATCAAAAGACAAGATGGAGGAGAGATGTAAGTGCAGATGGATTATATCCATTAATAGTTGCTGAGCATCAGACTGGAGGCAAAAGTAAAGAGAAAAAGAATAATTTAGAGACTTCAGAAATAGATAATGATTCAAATGACATTGATGATGAGTTGTTAAATGAAGTATTATCAAAGAGACCTCCACCATATCAGGTAAGTTATGGGGAAACAGTTCCAAATGCACCACCAATTGAAATACAAGTTCCTCAGGTTCCACAAGCTCCACAACCTACACAAGTTTCACAGGTTACACAAATTCCGGTAGATTCACACACTCGAGTGTTGCAGGAAAATGAGATTGACATGTTGAATAAGGTGAGAGAGGAGTTAACTCAGAGAATTAGTCAGATGAGTCTGAATACAGAAGCATTATCAGTATCAGTAACGATTGGTCCTTTAGTTCCATTGTATGGTGAGAGTCAGAATATATCAAGAGTACATGCATTGACAATTCCCATGAATAATGCCAGAAATGTTAGTGGATCAGAACAAGCTGAGATGAGTACTTCATTGATTGATCTTCCAGTGAGTGAAAATGTAACTGAATCACCAAAGAGAAATGTATAGATGGATCCTAGAAAAATAGTGCAGAATGTCAGTGGAACAACTCCAGTATCAGGGAGTTCAGTGGGTCCTTTGCCAGAGGAGTTAGATGACTGGATAAGAGGAATGGAAAGGAATAAGTCACAATCGAGTATTGATGTAGCTAGATTGAGAGTGGATCTGGAAGAAATTATTATTGGTACAATAAGTCCAGAAAGATTGAGTAAGTACCGAGATGAAGAGTTGTTATTTTTGTGTAAGAATATTACATGGAAAGCAAGGAATTTAAATGAGAGGTTGGCAGAAGCTGCACAAGAATATGGAGTAGACATAGAAAAGTCTAAAGTTTTGCAAAAAACGTACAGACTGGATTTTACTGATAAGGATTTGGAGAGTTTGAATACGGCTGGTAAACGATTGCAAATAAAAGAATTGATGAATACCTTGAAGAAATGGGGTGATTTAGACCGATGGAAAGGTAGATGGGCGAAAAAGAAGGAAGAAATACTTGCAAGTAAAAATGCGTCTTTATTTCCGTTAAGAGAAACAGGACAAGCTGAAATGGTATGCCCAATGAGAGAAGTTCCAGGTGGTGGATATGTTCACGTTCCCTGGTCAAGACAGGATATATTATCCTTTACGAATGGTTTTCCTAGGTTGAGAGAGAAACCTGTCGAGTGGTACAAACAGGTAGTGAAGTTTGTAAAAGTTTCAAAAGTTTTGTTAAAAGATCTAGATGGTTTGTTTGATATTGTAAGAAAGAACGAAAAGTGGTATGTTTTCTAGGTTTACTGGCGCCTCTCAGGAGAAATCCACATAGCAATTATCCTAAGGTGACCTATGAGAGTGGCGGTGCTGCAGGGTGAGGAGAACCACACACCTCCCCAAATTTTTAGCCTAAGCTTACAGAATGCACTCACACTCCCCAGCACACGTCAAAGATTTGTGAAAACGATACACAGTGCATAGAAAATAAGCACAATTTGTACAAAGATTTCAGATTCTCTCTGTCTTCTTTTCTCTTTTATTCAGTAGATCTTCACACAATGAAACAGCCGACATGTGTTTCGTCGCATACATGGGAATTGGTCCCGCGACTTTTTCAAGGCTAAGTCTTCTCAGTATGAATGTTATTTCTGTGGTGATAATTCCAACCCACAGGGGGTGTCTGTGTCCTGCGGCGTCCTAAAACACAGTTCCCATGTATCCAGCAATCCTGTAATATTCTGGTATTTCTGAGCGTGTGTCAGTGTTCCTATCTTCTGGACGCCGTCAGTACCATGTTGTCGAGTACGCATGTTGCCACAGAAATAAAAATCATACTGAGAAGACTTAGCCTTGAAAAAGTCGCGGGACCAATTCCCAAGTATGCGACGAAACACGTGTTGGCTGTTTCATTGTGTGAAGAGCTACTGAATAAAAGAGAAAAGAAGACAGAGAGAATCTGAAATCTTTGTACAAATTGTGCTTATTTTCTATGCACTGTGTATCGTTTTCACAAATCTTTGATGTGTGCTGGGGAGTGTGAGTGGTTGAGATTGTAGTTCCAGCTGACTTATGGACTGAGTGTAAAATTACTCTTGACTGGCCAAAAGAAGAATATCCTAGAGATGTGAAAACAGGAGCACCTTCAGAAGAAGTGATGAAAAAATATAATCAAGTAATTACTTTCTTGAAAAGTAAAATTTCTCCAAAAGAAACAGATTGGGTTAAAATTGACAGGACAACCCAGGAACCTAAAGAATCGGTACATGCCTATTATGAAAGGTTGTTACAGGTGTTCAAACAGTATAGTGGTTTTGAAAGTATAGGTGACAAAGATATGGGACATTTTGTGTATAGGTTTGTTTTTGGATGAAAACCCGAAATTAGTAACATGATTCAGCAACATTTGATTTGTTGGCAGAGTAAAACGATTGATGAGATTCTGAGATATGCTAAATATTGTAGTGATGATATTGAGTCAAGGCATAAAAAGTTGAAAGAGAAACTGATGTGGGCACAGGTGAAAGTGGCAGAACAGAAAGATGGAAACAATGGTTCTCAAACAGATTTCCAGATGAAAGGACAAAATCAAAATGGTGAGGTACCAAATGGAGGTAGAGGTAGAGGTAAGATGAGTAGGGAAGAACTGAAAAAGAAATTTCCTTGTCATGCGTGCGGAAAGTTTGGACATTGGAGGAATGAGTGTAGATCTTTACTGAAGAATAATGGAATGAATCAAAATTTCAATCCGCAGATGCAGAATGAAGTGGTTGTGAATCAACAACAACAACATCAACAGCAGCAGGTAGTTACACCACAGACACAGCAAGTACAGGTGCCTCAAGCTCATATGCCAAATAATATGAATGCTCAAGTACAGAGATACAGTGCGAATTCTGGATCTCACGCGGTGAACAAGTTGGTAAGAATCAAAATGTGCAAATAGTTTCACAGTATTTGTTGCAATGTTCAGAGAGTGATTCAGACTCATCTCAATGACGGTGCCTGAGGGGGGAGGAAGAGTGCGTGCTTGGCGCATCTCTAGAGGTAGATCAATCAGGTCCTTTTGCTGATGGAAAAGTGGAAGGTAATGATATTACATTCCTTGTGGACACTGGTGCTACCCATTCTACTGTGAGAGCAGCAGAAATCCCAAACCTACCCCTCTCGGGAGAAACTATCCAAGTTGTGGGAGTTTCAAATAAATATATTAAGACTCCAATAACAAGACCAATAGAAGTTCATATTGGAAGATTCAGAGATATGCATCAGTTTGTGGTATGTGATACAAGTCCGGTGAACCTTTTAGGTAGGGACTTGCTTTGTAAGATGAACTGCACCATCTATTGTACGCCAGATGGTATTGCTTTTCAAACACCAGATGAGGATGTTGCTTTTAAAATGATGTTAACAAAGCAAGGGACAGAAGTGAATGATTTATATTCATTGCTTACAGAAGAAGATTTACCTGCAGAATTGAGAAATGCAGTAAGACCTGATGTATGGGATTTTACAGGAAAAGACATTGGTTTGATGAAAGGTGTGGATCCTATTCAGGTTACAGTTAAACCAGGTGCAATATATCTAAACACTCCTCAGTACAAGATGAGTCCTGAAATAACAGCAGGAGTAATTCCTGTAATTGATCAAATTATTGAGCAAGGTATTCTAAAAGAAATGCTGAGTAGTCCTTGTAACTCACCTATTATGGGGATTAAGAAACCAAGTGGAAAATATAGAATAGTACAGGATTTGAGAAAGATTAATAAGATCGTAGTACCTTGCTGTCCAATAGTGCTAAATCCAGCAGTGATTCTTTATCATAGTCATAGTCATATTCTTTATTCGACCACAATAAAAATGATCATAAAAGAACAAATACATTCATCATAATTAATAAACATTTATCAAATTTTCACTCAAATTACATACCTTTCTAAAATAATTCTTAATTTTAAAATCATTAAAATCCCTTCACATACTATTTTTAGCAGTTATATTATTATTTACACAATCAGTTATAAGAAAAACAGTTCGTCTATAAAAGTCATCTCAGTGCTCTGTGTGCCCTCCCCTTTCTCTTCCTCATACAGGCCCATAGGAAGGACGCCACAGAAAAACATACCAGAGGATCTGGTAATGATTTTAAAAAATATAGTGCCACCCGACACTGCTTAAAATTTCCTTATTTTAAAATTGGTTTCAGATAATCCTTCCTTTCCTTCTCATATAGGCTGCAGAATAGGACTATATGCAGTTCGGTTTGCGCTGATGAATTATCACAGGGGCATGGGCTTAAATCAGCATAATTAAAAGAATTTTCCGGGTATCCTAACATGCAGGGAATTAAATTTGTTCGAAACCTTAGCAAGATGAATCTATGTTGTAATCTATTTACAGATGCAAGGTAAGAAAACTCCCCCTCTATCGGTGGGGGGTTACTGCGATATGACCGGACGGCATATTTCTCCTTATAATATTCATTACGTTTGTACTCGGTCATCAGCAAAAACATGTTAGTAACCTTCTGCTTAGAGGTGTTCTTGCATGCCAAAGGATCATTAAAAAGTTCTGGAAGACCAATTTCTCTTAATACAGACTCTACATAGCTCAGCCACCTAGACCTCCTCCACTTATCCATGGCTAGGCAGCTCTTTATTATTGATTGCGTAAGTGGGACAGATTCTCTTCTCCAAATTGAATGCCATAATAATATTGGGGCTATTTGGATCTGGTCTGATATAAAAGGGACACCCAGTTCCGTATGTAAAATATAATTTGTGAATGAGGGTGGGAGGCCTACTACTGATTTAAAAAATTTATTCTCAACAGTCTGTAAAGATGAGGATTCAGCCACCCCCAAACGCCGGCCCCATAGTTCACTGCAGCTTTTACTCTAGCTTGGTAAATGTTTTTAATCGGCATTAAAGGTTTCGCCCCCAGTTTTTTTGTAAAAGATTTCAAAGCTATGATGCCCCTCTCCATCACCATCTTTCTACCTTCCACCAATTTGACCCACGATAAGTCTTTATCGAAAAGAATCCCCAAATAGGGAAAAGAGTCTACTACTTCAATTCTTTTCGCCTCGGCATGAAAATACATCCTTTTTTCTCTTTTTGTTGCCCCGGCGACTATTACAAAGGACTTGTTATGGTTCACTTTCATTTGCAATGAATCCATAAAGGAAACATATGCCGTAATCAACCTTTGTAGCCCCAACCCTGTCCTGGCGATTAACACAGCGTCATCAGCATAAGCCAATATTGGTATTTTCTGATCTTCAAAAAGGGAACATCATTTGTAACAACTGAGAGTACTTTCTCTACTCCGTTTGTATATAAGGAGAAAAGAAAAGGAGCCAATACGCAGCCCTGCCTTACTCCCCTAGAAATTTTAAAAGGGCGCGTACAGTCTCCATTTTTGGTAAATCGTACTGATGCCGTTGCATTGGCATATAGCTGCCTTATAAAGTTGAGTATGGCAAGGTCAACTCCCATCATCTGCATTATATTCCAGAGTTTTTCATGGACCACGCAGTCAAAGGCTGCGCTCAGGTCCATGAATGCCATATATAATTTCCCTTCCTTTATTCGTGTATACTTTTCTATGGTCATTGCTAGATTCAGGGCTTGGTCCACCGTGCCCTTTACCTGCTGGAAACCATATTGGGCTTGGATCAAGATGTTATTATCCCTAGCCCATGCCTCTAACCTTGATAGAAGGAGGCGGCCCATGAGCTTTGATGTTGTATCCAGCAGGGAAATGGGTCTATAATTCTTCGGGTCAGCCCTGTCTCCTTTTTTGTAAATGGGTACGATCACCCCTGAAGACCAGGAAGGAGGGGGGCCTACCAGAGCTATGCTATTCAAAACATTCATCAAGAGTGGTATCCATAGATCTAAGTTATCTTGAAAAAAGTCTATAGGAACGCCGTCAGGTCCTGGCGCTTTTCCCTGACTACATGCATTCAGCCCAATCTTGACTTCAGTATGCGAAAACGAAAGAGTCTGATATTGAGTTTCGTTTTCAGCCACTCGGTGGAGTTGGGTCACTGAATCAGATGCAAAAATTTTCTCGAAGTGGGTGACCCATGCCTCCTCATCAACATTTATATCTAATGATGGATCAGTAGGATTTTTAAAATATGGGGCATTTACCAGTTTCCAAAATTGACAGCTATTTCCTGAATTCGCGGCCTCGTCTAATTCAGCCCAAAGGTCCTCCCTAATCTTTTTTCACAATTTTTCCGTGCCTCTATATATGAGGCACGCAAAAGTTTTATATTTTCCTTGTTTCTAGGGTTCTCCTTTAATGCACTCAGCAAAGCTGCCCTTGACTTTATGCACTGTGTATCGAACCAGCCCTTCTTTGTTGCTTGTTTCGGGGCACTTTTTCCCCTTGTGAGGGCCGCTTTAATAATTCCTAAAATTTCACAAAAAGCTAAAACAACTTCACCTCGATCGGCTTCAGGATCCAGACACAATTATAGTTTGTCTTGTGTTTTAAGAACAATTTCCGGAATCAACACCGTTTTATCTATATGTCCCCATTTTAACTGGACACCGTTTTTCCTAGCAACAATCGGTCTACCGACATTGCTTCTATTATATCTTTTTTGAGATGTTAATTTCATTTCAATTGAAACAATGGTGTGATCGCTAAAAGTATTAAATATATTGCATACCTTAACCACCCTTGCACCAAGCGGAATGGTCAAAAGGATATAATCAAGAGTTGTCTCCGCTCCATTCCGGTGGAAGGTTTTCAATATAGCATCAGTTTCAGGGTCTTTATCACAAGCCATTTCCATATTTAAAACTGCTAGTAATTTATTTAGACTATTTCCGTACTCGGTATGAGAAAAATGGTATATTGGGTTACCCCCCCATCCTCCAAGCCATTCTTTATCAAATTCCTTGTGATGCAGAATGGTACACAGTAATTGATCTGTGTCAAACATTTTTCTCGATACCTTTGCATCCGGATAGCCAATATCTTTTTGCTTTCTGGTTCGGAAACCGTGTTTTGGCATGGTGCCGAGTTCCTCAAGGGTATACAGAGAGTCCTTCGATTTTGAATCAGATTTTGAAAAAATGTTTGGAGTCATTGATAATGCCAGAAAATTCAGTGTTAGTGAAGTATATTGATGACCTACTGGTGGCATCAAAAACACGAGAAGCCTGTGTGACAGATACAATTGCCTTACTGAATCATTTGGCAGAAGGTGGGCATAAAGTGTCACCAGCAAAATTACAGTTTTGTCAAAAAGAGGTTCAGTATTTGGGACACAAAATTGAGAAAGGAGTTAGAAAAGTAACACAAGAACGAATCAATGTGATTTTGCAGATGGGTCCTCCTAAGGCTCAAAAAGAAGTCCGAATGTTTTTGGGAATGGTTGGATACTGTAGACAGTGGATCAGTGAGTTTTCACTGATTGCAAAACCTTTACAGAGGTTGACACATAAAGATGTGGTTGATCCGATTGAATTGGATGAAGAGTGTATGAAAGCTTTTATTGAATTGCGAGATAGTATTTGTCGGGCACCTGCCTTGGGAATGCCAGATTACACAAAAGATTTTGCATTATTCTGTTGTGAGAGAGATGGGTGTACATTTTCAGCCTTAACACAAAAACAATGAATGGTACGTCGTCCAGTGGCATATTTTTCTGCTACTTTGGCTTCAGTGGCTGCCGCATTACCAGGTTGTTTAAAAGCAGTGGCTTCTACTTGTGTGAGTCTTGAGCAAAGCGAAACAATTGTTATGGGACATCCAGTGAAAGTATATGTGCCACACTCTGTTGAGATCCTATTAACAAGGACTCTGACTCAGCAAATGACCTATAGTCGACTGACTAGGTATGAAAGAGTGATTTTGGGTGCTGAAAATGTGACAGTGACAAGATGTACAATATTGAACCCAGCAACCCTGTTGCCAAGTTTAAGTTGTGAAGAAGTGAAAGATGAAGCAGATCATGATTGTTTGGATGTGACAGAATTGTGCACGAAACCAAGACCAGACATTAAGGATACCCCACTTGAAGAGTCAGATAGTATGATGTTCGTGGATGGCTCTTGTCTGAGAGATGAAAAAGGTGCATTGAGTGCTGCCTATGCAGTATGTACAGTGTCTATGGTTCTTGAAGCATCCTATCTAAAGGGGATACATTCTGCACAAATTTCTGAACTAATAGCTCTGACTAGAGCATGTATAATTGGCAAAAATCTGAGAGTAACCATATTCACTGATAGTCAATATGGTTTTGGGGTGGTGCATGATTTTGGTCAGTTGTGGATGCAAAGAGGATTTCTGACTTCTTCAGGATCACCGATCCAGAACAGTAAAAATGTGAAGGATCTATTGAATGCATTACAAATGCCCAAAAAGATTGCTGTGGTAAAATGTTCAGCACACAAGTCAGGAAATGACTATGTGACAAATGGAAACAGATACGCTGACCAAGTGGCGCGTTTCTGTGCACAAAATTCAATTTTGATCAATAGAGGGGTGGAGAAAAAACATACAAATTGCCACTTAATGTTTTCTTCTTTGGAAACATGGGAAGAAATTAGGCAGTTACAGGAAGAAGCAAGTGAGGAAGAAAATGTTTTGGGATAAAATCAGGTTGTAAAAAGAGAGCAGAAGATTAACTGTGGGTGTAAGTTGATGGAAGACCAGTAATGCCAGATAGTTTACTGTCTCAGATGGCAAGGATGTACCATGGAATTACACATGTTGGAAGAGATGCTATGATTAGGCTCTTCAAGCAGTCATGGTTCAACCCAAAGTTTAGGGTCATTGCAGAGAGTCTATGCCAGAGGTGTGTAGTGTGCCAGCAGCAAAATCCAAGTAGAAGGACAGTTGTTAGTTGGGGTCGAATTGGAAAAGCAGCAGGACCATTTACCCGACTACAGCTTGACTTTATAGAACTTCCCCCTTGTAATGGACTCAAATATGTGTTGGTTGTTGTTTGTTTGTTTTCTCGTTGGGTAGAGGCTTATCCAACAAGAAGGAATGACAGCCTAACTGTTGCTAAATTACTTTTGAGAGAGATAATCCCAAGATTTGGATTTCCAGTCTCTTTAGAAACAGATAGGGGAACACATTTCAACAATGAGATAATTCGGATGATTTGTGCAGCATTACAAATTGAGCAAAAGCTGCATTGTGCCTATCGACCGGAAGCATCTGGAGTGGTCGAACAAATTAACGGCACTATTAAATCCAGACTATCAAAAGTGTGTGCTTCTACAACACTGAAATGGCCAGATGCTTTACCCCTGGTATTGATGAGTCTTAGAAGCATTCCTGATAAAAAGACTGGATTGAGTCCTCACGAGATTTTGATGGGGAGAGCCATGAGACAAGCAATTGTACCAGCAAACAAACTGATGAAAATTACTGATGATCTAGTGCTTCATTATTGCAAAGGATTGGCTGATCTGGTGCGTTCTGTGTCTCATCAGGTTGGAGAAATTGCAACCACAACACAGCCGGATCAAGCACATGATTTGAGTCCAGGAGAGTGGATTCTTGTCAAGAAATATGAGGAAGTCGTGTTTATAACCTAGGTGGAATGGACCATATCAGATCATTTTGGTGACAACGACAGCAGTGAAGTGTGGTTGCTTGCCAAACTGGATTCATGCAAGTCGTACAAGAAGAGTCCCAAGTCCACTTGAAAGACAAGAAGAAGAGCAGCAACTGGTAAAGCAGAGAAAAGAACCAGAAGCTGAAGAGCATGAAGCTATAGAATCTAGTGTTACAGATTCTGAAAAAGCTGAGCAAGAGGAAGAACCAAGTACAAGTCGAACAAAGTGGGCACCAGCTCTTGGGTCTCAAGAGACTGCTGTTGAGAAAGAAAAGGAGAAAGCGACTGATGAAAATCAAGAGCAAGTACAACAAAGAAAAGATTTGAATAAAAGAACTTGCGAACTTGACAATGAAAGTGAAGAAGCAGTTCAAGTTAAGAAAGCAAGAAAAGGTGATGTGTGGCCAAAAGGAGTGAAAAGACTGAAATACACTCTAGAAAAGAAAAGGCCGGATCAAATAAATGAAATATCAAGTCAAACTGGACAAAGTGATTCAGAAGAAGAATTGGTACGAAAAACAAAAAGAATAAGAATTCCAAGTAAGAAATACACAGCTCCAGAATGGACATATGTGGTGTTGTAAGAGATTGAGAATACAAATCAAAAAGAAGAAGAAGCTGGTACTGATCAAAGTGATCAAAGCAAACTGAAACCACCTTAAAAGAGAACTGTGAAAATAAAGGTGCAATAATTTCAATGAAGAATATTCTGAAAATTCCAAAAGATTTGAAGAAGAAAATATAAAAAAAAAGAGGGGGTAAAGAAGAGAGAGACATAAAGGGGTCGATTCCGATTCCGGCCGGAAAACGTACCGACCGACTCTGAGCCGGAATTAATTCCGACCGACACGTACCGGTGCAGCCCGACCCGCAAAGTACGATGAGAAGCGTGCAAAACGCGACCGACTCGTACGGAACACAAGCCGAACGACCGAGCCGCGCGAAAAACAGCAATCCGGCCGGAAAAACACGCGAATCTAACCGACCGACACGCACCCGGAACAATCCCGAACGAAACGTACCCGCGAACTCCTACCCGCCAAGTACGATGCAACGTGTGGAAAACACGACCGAGTCGCACGGAGGACAAGCCGTATGACCGACACGCATACAAAACTGCGAGCCGAAGCAACCCAAAACACCGCGACCGACACGTACGCAGCATAGAAAACAGCACAAACACAGCGTGAACGAATCGGAGAAGCTCGTACGAGACAACTGCAGGGTCCGACTCGGTCACAAGAACGTCTCCTACATGCACGAAAAGTACAAAGGGAAAATACACAAAAAAAGGCCAAACAAGCAATTACAAAGCCAATAAATACTGGGGGGGCAGGGAACAAAGACACACCCACAACTCCACCCATATAAAGGACACAAATCCCTACCATGATCCTTTGCAAATTCAAATTACCTGCCAGCACTCAACAGACAGCAACCATACACCCACAGCTCATCCATCACACAAGCCACACACCATCAGCACCTCAACAAATAGCAACCTCACATACACCCAGCAAAACACACACTCACACACCTTCACCTGCACACCAACACACACATCACTCACCATCACCACCCATCACCATGCCCCCAAAGAAGAATCATAAGTTCCTAGATAGTGAATTGGAAGTCCTGGTAGATGAGATCCTCAGGGTAGAGCCACAGCTGTTTGGTACACTGGTCCAACAGACACCCATGTCGCAGAAAACCAAGATGTGGAAGAGGATCGTCGACAGGGTGAACGCACAATCACCATGTTTGCGCACAAAGAACCAGAACAGGTGGTATGACGTGCGCAGGAGGGTCAGGGAGCTGTTGAAGAAGGACTACCTCGTGAGCCAACACACCGGCAGTGGCCCTCCTGCCAAGCCAGTATACCTCAGGCCCTGGGAGGAGACGGTGCGGGCCATCCTACCACCAGTGAGCGTATATGGACTAGTAAACATCCCAGAGCCTGGTGAGTACACAACAAATGTACACAAAATTGTGCGACAATACACACACATCACTGTCAAGGGGAGAGTCAAACCATGCACCCTTAGCAAATACACAGCAACCAGAACAGAATCATCCCAAAATGTGTATGTCAGTCAGATAAACACAACACATGCCATCTCATAGTGACATGTAACTGTCTCATCACATGTACAAACACAACTACAACTACAGCTAGGCAGTGGCACAAATACAACTAACAAACACATCCAGACATGTAGCCACCACTACAACACCACCACACAGTGAAGCCCACTGAAAGAAAGGAATTCTGTGTATACTGGGCAAGTCAGTGTAGCCAATAGCATCATGGGAGTCGTAGTCACAGAAATTGCCCACCCTCACAATGCGCACATCAACACCACCATGAACCATGCTCACATCACAGGGAGTGGAAAACAACTGACAAGATGGCTGACACTGGCTACTGCTGTGGGGAGCACAAGGCCCTGCTGGGAACTGTGCACCAACCAACAGCAGGACACCACTGACTGACATCCTGAAAGACAACTTGCACTCCCTGCAATGGAAGCACGTTCCATGGTGGGATATCTGGCTGGGTGGGAAGGAGGACTCACAGCACAGACCATAGTCACCAGCAGCTCCACCCACACACCCCTAACACAAACTCCACACAACTCACCTGGGAGAATGCATTGCCTCACACTCCAATCAAATATCCCACAAAGAACCACAACCCTGGGTCATGCTGTGTGAAGCACAGGGACACACATGGGACCTGTAGCAGAACTAACCCCAGGATAACACTGTCAGCCATCTTGTCAGCACAGGCACACAACCCCACAGGGAAGCAGAGTCAAAGGGAAGGAAGCATGGGCATGCTGGGAAGGGGGGTGGAGGCAATAGCATGATGGGAGTGGTAGTCACAGCTCAACATCCCTCACCCACATGGCCCAGCAAGCTCACACCCAAGCATGCACACACCACAGAGAGTGGAAAGCCCCATCAAAGATGTCTGACACTGGTGCTCTGTTGTGGGGAGCACAAGGCCATGCTGGGAACTGGCCACCAACCAACAGCAGGACACCACTGTCAGCCATCTTGCCATTGCTCTCACACTCAATCAATCAATAAAAGCTTTATTCGACTGTTACAAAGACAATCATAAAAGCATAAAAGGTACATAAAATCAAATTCATGTCACTGATTACATACAATCATAAATACTAATACGTTAAAAAGATATGTGTCCAATGTACTTATCACCCGAAACATAAAAGATCACATAAAAACAAGTTCATAACACTTATTGGGTACAATCATAACAGTTAATACATTTAAAAATGTATATCCAAAGTCCTAATCAAGAATCTCGATCCTGACCCATCATCTCATTGCTATCCCAGATCATAGTTTTTCTAAGCCGTAGGACTCTTTTAATATATAATGCAATCCTCCATGCAATATGAACATTTTCCAAAAATTGCAGGCGGATTAGTGCTGGGCGACACTGTTTAAGGCCATAAGCTTTTAAAACTGGGATCAGTAACTCTTTTCTTTGTTTCATATAAAATTTACAAAAGAACATCACGTGTGATGTAGATTGAGTTGACTGCGAATCACACGGACAGAGGGGTAAAGTACGGGACCAGTCATTCATTTTCGGGAAAGACAGGAGTCTGTGGATAGTACCCATCCTAAATCTAAATAATATCATTCTATCAAACCCGCTAGAAACAAATGACAAATAGGGCTCCAACCCCTCCGAAGTGCGTATTAGCTGGTGTTGCAGGGCACTAGGTTTCAATAGCTCTCCTGCCGATCTTACATCACCCAAATATGCTAAGCCCATTAATTTTAAATCTTTTCTAGAGAGTCTGGACATTGAGGCGGGGTTTGTATAAAACTCTGGGTGGCCTAATGTTGATAAAAATGTTTTCACGTACTTCACCCACGGTATCAAATGAACCCCCTCCAGTCTCATTATGTCCTGCATGATGGTTCTATTTAACACAGTCTGCTCCCTAGTCCATATTCTGTGCCAGAGGAGTATGGGTTCCAATTTAATTAGATCCGAGACATACATAAGACCCAATTCCTCATGGCACACAAAAGTGGAAGTACTTTGCGGGGCCGATAACAGAAAATGTAGAAAAGCATTTTCCACTAGTTGCAACTCGTGTGTGTTCATAAAACCCCAAACCCCTGCTCCATACATAGCCACCGAGAGACATTTTGCCTTGTAAATTTGTATAATTTCAGCTGGTGGCCTACGTCCCAGATTCCTACAAAAAGTAACAAGTGCACTAGTGGTTCTCATAAAGGCAAATTTTTTTGCAGTTACAGTTTTTGCCTAAGTATCATCGTCATTGAATAATATACCCAAATATGAGAAACTTAGAGTCTGAGATACCCTTTTACCCTCCAGGTATATTTCCCTGCCTCTACCTCTAAATTTCTTATGACCAGAATTCATTATAAAAGTTTTAGTAATATTAATATTTAAACCCAGATTCTTCATAAAATCGTTAAAACGAACTAAAACCCTTTGGAGACCATTCTGCGTACGAGCCATCAATACTGCGTCGTCCGCATATAGTAAGGTAGGTAACGAGCGACCTCCCACCTGAGGAAAGTCTAGCCCGCTCTTGAGAAGTTCGTTCCCTAGTTCATTAATGTACAAATTAAAAAGGAAGGGGGCCAGGACACAACCCTGCCTGACCCCCCTCCTAATTGGAAATGCTTTAGTACATTCGCCTCCCTTACCATATCTGACCCTAGCTGCCGCATCACTATACAATTGCTGTAAAAAATTTACTATGTTCTGGTCCACACCCAGTGAGACTAAGATCTTCCATAACTTACAATGTCTCACTGAGTCAAATGCGGCCGTTAAATCCACAAAGGCCATAAACAGACGGCCCTTTTTTGCCCTTGTGTACTTCCCTACTAGCATTGATAAATTCAGGCTTTGCTCAATCGTGCCCAGTCCTTTTCTAAAACCATATTGTAGGTCCGAGAGGATACCTGCTTCGTCTGCCCATATTTCCAATCGCTCTAATATAATCCGCCCTACCACTTTCACCATTGAATCAATGAGGGAGATAGGTCTATAACACCCTGGATTAGTTCTCTCCCCCTTCTTGAATATCGGAATTATGGTCGATTCTGCCCAGGAGTTGGGCGGTTTTGACCTAAGGCTAGCGTTAATTACCTGAGTAACTACAGGACCCCACAGATTGACATTATCTTTAAACAAATCAACTGGGACCCCATCGGGTTCTGGGGCCTTACCTCCCTTGCTCCGTGACAGAGCCGTAGTCACTTCCTCTAATGTCACCTGCATTGCTTCTAGGTGGATGGCCTCTTGAAAGCCTTTATTCCCACACCATTTAGGGTCATCATCCAAGTTATCGTTATATACATTAGAGAAAAAAGTTACCCAGTCCTCTTCTGCAATCGCTATCTCTATAGAGGGTCCCTCAGCCGGGGTCAAACAGGGGGATCTAACTATACGCCAAAAAGCCACATTGTTTTTCTGCCGTGCCGCCGTTTGGAGTGCTTCCCATGCCTCTTCCCTTAGGCATCTCTTTCTTGCCTTAACTGCTCTCTTGTAATCAAACCTAGCTGCTTTGACTTCAGGGATAGACCTCGGATTTTTATGCAACGCCGTCTTTAGCTTGGAATGGGAGTGGTAGTCACAGCTCAACATCCCTCACCCACATGGCCCAGCAAGCTCACACCCAAGCATGCACACCCCACAGAGAGTGGAAATCCCCATCAAAGATGTCTGACACTGGTGCTCTGTTGTGGGGAGCACAAGGCCATGCTGGGAACTGGCCACCAACCAACAGCAGGACACCACTATCAGCCATCTTGCCATTGCTCTCACACTCACACACAGTGAAGTCCACCCAAAAGCAAGTAAGTATGGGCATGCTGGGAAGTGGGGTGGAGGCAATAGCATGATGGGAGTGGTAGTCACAGCTCAATATCCCCTACCCACATGGCCCAGCAAGCTCACACTCAAGTATGCACACCCCACAGAGAGTGGAAAGCCCCATCAAAGATGTCTGACACTGGTGCTCTGTTGTGGGGAGCACAAGGCCATGCTGGGAACTGTCCACCAACTAACAGCAGGACACCACTGCCAGCCATCTTGCCATTGCACTCACACTCACACACAGTGAAGTCCACCCAAAAGCAAGTAAGTATGGGCATGCTGGGAAGTGGGGTGGAGGCAATAGCATGATGGGAGTGGTAGTCACAGATATTGGTCACCCCCACAACTGTCCCATCAACACCACCCTGAACCATGCGCACATCACAGGGAGTGGAAAACAACTGACAAGATGGCTGACACTGGCTACTGCTGTGGGGAGCGCAAGGCCCTGGTGGCAACTGTGCACCAACCAACAGCAGGACACCACTGACTGACATCCTGAAAGACAACTTGCACTCCCTGCAATGGAAGCACGTTCCATGGTGGGATATCTGGCTGGGTGGGAAGGAGGACTCACAGCACAGACCATAATCACCAGCAGCTCCACCCACACACCCCCCTAACACAAACTCCACACAACTCACCTGGGAGAATGCATTGCCTCACACTCCAATCAAATATCCCACAAAGAACCACAACCCTGGGTCATGCTGTGTGAAGCACAGGGACACACATGGGACCTGTAGCAGAACTAACCCCAGGATAACACTGTCAGCCATCTTGTCAGCACAGGCACACAACCCCACAGGGAAGCAGAGTCAAAGGGAAGGAAGCATGGGCATGCTGGGAAGGGGGTGGAGGCAATAGCATGATGGGAGTGGTAGTCACAGCTCAACATCCCTCACCCACATGGCCCAGCAAGCTCACACCCAAGCATGCACACCCCACAGAGAGTGGAAATCCCCATCAAAGATGTCTGACACTGGTGCTCTGTTGTGGGGAGCACAAGGCCATGCTGGGAACTGGCCACCAACCAACAGCAGGACACCACTGTCAGCCATCTTGCCATTGCTCTCACACTCACACACAGTGAAGTCCACCCAAAAGCAAGTAAGTATGGGCATGCTGGGAAGTGGGGTGGAGGCAATAGCATGATGGGAGTGGTAGTCACAGCTCAACATCCCCCACCCACATGGCCCAGCAAGCTCACACTCAAGCATGCACACCCCACAGAGAGTGGAAAGCAACATCAAAGATGTCTGACACTGATGCTCTGTTGTGGGGCGCACAAGGCCATGCTGGGAACTGGCCACCAACTAACAGCAGGACACCACTGCCAGCCATCTTGCCATTGCACTCACACTCACACATTGAAGTCCACCCAAAAGCAAGTAAGTATGGGCATGCTGGGAAGTGGGGTGGAGGCAATAGCATGATGGGAGTGGTAGTCACAGATATTGGTCACCCCCACAACTGTCCCATCAACACCACCCTGAACCATGCGCACATCACAGGGAGTGGAAAACAACTGACAAGATGGCTGACACTGGCTACTGCTGTGGGGAGCACAAGGCCCTGCTGGCAACTGTGCACCAACCAACAGCAGGACACCACTGACTGACATCCTGAAAGACAACTTGCACTCCCTGAAATGGAAGCACGTTCCATGGTGGAATATCTGGCTGGGTGGGAAGGAGGGCCGGATGTCAACCAAATACAACCAATGCAGACCATGTACACACGCCAACATTCACATAGAAATGCCCAAATAATGCAGGACAATGTGCTACACCAATATCAACCCCTGACTGTGACAACTTAGGACAATGCAATGTACAGGCCCGCATCCAGAGGCACAGTCACAACTGTCAGGTGTGTCAACCATTGATGCCTGCAGAAACATAACATACATTGTGTGTGTCTCCCAAAAACAGGTGATGATGGGGACACAGCAGCAGACGCTGAGGAGTCCCCGTCCCAGGCTCAAGAGGATACGGAGCTCACTGGTGTGGAACAGCCTCTGCCCTCCTCGGATGAAGAAGACCCACCTGGCACCTCCGGAGCAAGTCATCATGCAGCACCAGCAGGACCACCAGCTGCACCCCCTGCACCCACCCCTCCAACGACTGTCAACACACATACCACCCCTGCCAACATGGACAGACCAAGGAGCACCACAACCACCAGCACAGGGACCCTGGACCAACGTGGGGCCATGGACACCAACACCACCAACAACCCCCAAGGTGGCCCAGGGTCACCTGTGCATGCCACCTCAGGTACTGCACATGTTGCCAGGGGTGGTGGGAGGGGTGGGAGACATAGGTCGCTGCTCGCAGAGGGGTCTGGACTGCATGATGACCCACAACTGGCACGCATAGCCGATGCGTACCAGTCCAGCACCGGAGAGTTCAGCCAGGTAGTGGGGCTCCTCAGGGACATTAAACAGCAGCAGGCTGCCCATCATGCCCGCTTGGACTCACACATGTCCCGCCTGGAGTCCAAGTGGGACACACTGCAAGAGATGACGGCAGTGCATAGGGACATATTACAATGCCTCCGCCAGATGAGCAGCAACCAGTCAACACCTCCCTGTGTGCCCACAACATCTGGTGCTGAAACAACTGCAACTGCCACAGGGAGGCAGGATGACTCTGGCGGAGAGTCCCCTGCACCGCAGCAGCCTGCACTTGAGGGTCCCCCCCCCAAAGAAGAGGGGTCGTCCGAGGAAGGACAACTGAGAGGCTGATGGCCATGCACAACCCCCAGGAAGCCAACACCTGTTCTGGAAAATCACCTTTGTGCCCAAACTGTTCACCCTGTCGAATGCAACACAACTCTCCCACATGACATGGGGAGCTCAAGTTGGACCAATGTCTCAGATGACTGTGGACTTTACTCTGGACATTTCTGCTACCAGGACTTCCAAATCATCTAGGAACTTTGGATTACAATCACAATGTACAGCACCCACCATCCTGTGCACTATACTCACACATGTATGTCAATAAACTCACTAATACACCATACTTGCCTCTGTTGTGATTCCAACGTTGTTTCTGAAGTGGCGATGATGATCTGGGAAATGACACTGTGCATGCTAACTGCTACAGCAAGTACAACACCAGCATGTGAGTCATGGCGACGTGACACATATGAGGGAGACACACCACCAGGGCTACACAACACATACACACCAGGGCCATCTGACTCATCGCCTACACTGATGTTGCCAGGAAATACGTTGCATTGCACAGACCCAACACCTATTCACAGTCTGTGTTAACTAGCCCACTGGTGCAGTAAGCAAATGTCAGTCAGATGTGTGACCACAGACAACGCACATCACAAAGTGAAGCACAGGTTTATTACACATTTGCAACATGTTGTAACCACCACAGATGCAAGGTAATCCCACCTGGCAGCGGGCACACAGTCAACAAGTGTAGAAGGAAGGAAGTCCATGGGTGTGGCGCACATCACCTGTAGGGACACGACAGCTACCACCCTGGAAGTCGAATCACGGTGTCGGGGATCACAGTTGACCAAACTACTCTGAAAGTACCCTGTGAAGGACAGAAATGACACACAGTCAAAAGCACTGAAGAACAGGACAGAACTGCAATACTCATGCCCAATACATGTCACAAGATACCCACCCAGAACCAAGTTAGCATGTCAACACTGTTGGGGAGTACAGACTACCTGTAAGGACACATCGCTACATGCATACAGTCATGTAGCCCATGGACACACTCAAAACAGCACCAGAGCACCACCAACACATATCATGCAAACTCACATCATTGACATGACATCTCTGGATACTCACATTCAGCTGAAGAAGTTGGTGATGAGCTGTGTGCGGACATCACCATCATCATCACTGGCATCGTGGTCCAGGCCAGGATCCTCCACAGGTGGCGGACGTTGGTCATCGTCATCCAGGATGAGAGGCAACTCCTTCCGCACTGCCAGGTTGTGTAGCATGCAGCAGACAATGACAATCTTGCACACCTTTGCTGGGGCATATGGGAGGGACCCTCCTGTCTTGTCCAGGCAGCGGAAGTTTCTCTTCAGGAGACCAAATGTCCGCTCAATCACTCTCCTGGTCCGACCATGTGCCTCATTGTAGCACATCTGGGCTGGTGTCACAGGGTTCCTGAGGGGCGTCAGCAACCACGGCATGTTGGGGTATCCGGAGTCACCTACATACAGACAATTGCACATTAGCTGAGTTGGAAAAGAGGGTGGAACACTACATTGCAGAACACACACAATGGTACAAAGTCAGTACACACCAACAAGCCAGGCACGCTGGTTCCGCATCTGTGACATCATCCTCGGGATGCGACTACTCCTCATCACGTAGGCATCGTGTGCAGAACCAGGGAAACGGGCACACACGTGTGAGATGCTCATATCTGCAAGACAGACCACCAGTGCTTTGACCGAGTGGTAGTGTTTGCGGTTCCTGTATGCCTGCTCTTGGGCCTGTGGTGGTACCAAAGCCACATGTGTCCCATCAATGGAGCCAATGACATGCGGCATCCTCCCCAGGGCATAGAAGTCACTCTTCACGCCAGTGAGTTGTTGGAGTCTAGGGAAATAGATGTACTGGTTCAGGTATATCAACATAGCCTCCAAAACATCGCGTAGCACACGGCTGAACATGGTCTGTGACATCCCACCAGCAGTCGCCACAGTGTGTTGAAAGGTACCGGTGGCAAAGAAGTGTAGGGCTGCCATTACCTTCACCTTGGGGGTCAGCGCTGTAGGGTACGGCCGGCCAGGTTGCAAATGTGGTGCCAAGCGCACTGCCAAATCCTCAATCAGCTGCCTGGTGAAGCGGTACCGTCGGATGCTGTCACGTTCCACCATCGTTGCCAGGTCAGGGAATGGTCTAAGGACAGCTGGTGCCCTGCAGTGCATATGTGAAGAAAGCAAGATTGTCAGTCACCCCACATATGTGGCATTGAACACACTCAATATCACATGATACATCATTATGAGGCACAAGTACATGATGTGTGCAGTTCCGTAAGGATATGTATGGCACATACATGGCCAACATCTAACATCACAGTTCAACAAGTGGCATCAATAAGTCCCAGGTTGTGCCATTGGATATCATGAGGCCGTGTCCCAGTTCCCATCTCCTGCTGCCACGTTACAAACACACCCCACAGTGACATGTGAGGACAGATGTGCCCCAGGCATCACAGCTCAACGACAGGTAGATTCCCAGGGACCCTGTATTGCCACATGGACACTGGCATGACATGGTGTATCATGTATACACCACAGCAAAACAACCATGACCCCCACAGGTAGTGGTCCCTGTTGCCTCGGCAGGACAGACATGGACGTCTGTGACACACACACACACGCACAACATCAAAGTCCATGCACAAACAACGTGGATGTGGAGACTGCCTCCCATTGTGCACATGAAATCAGAGACATTGTAAACACAACATGCACACAGACTGTGGAGGACCATCACTATTGTGCCAATGGGTCACCCTGGGTTAAACATACCGTCCCACATGGGACTCAGGGGGTATGTGACATGACATACACATACACCACCGTGAAATGTGACCATGCCACATGCTCAGATATGAACAGTTGCACATCACAGTGGTCATGTACACGAAACACCAAGGATTCTGTCCCCATGAACACGTGCACAGCCTGGGGGTGGCTGCCCCCAAGTGACACCCACAGAACAACATGTTCACCCCCATACACGGAATAGGTAATGCAGCCTTACATGCCGTAGGATACAGTTTAGACAGGCTGTGGTGTTGTAGGTGTGCCCCTCACTCCCTGGGAAGTATATGTGGCTGGCATATGTTCACCTGTGACAGGCATGGTGACATATGCCAGTGACTTGTACAGGGACGCGTTGGACAGCAATGGACCAATCGGTGCGCACACATTGGCCATTACATTCAATGTGAGCTGGTACGCGTTGTATTCGCAATACGCGTTGGACAGCAATGGACCGATCGGTGCGCACACATTGGCCATTGCATTCAATGTGTGCTGGTACGCGTTGTATTCGCAATACGCGTTGGACAGCAATGGACCGATCGGTGCACACATTGGCCATTGCATTCAATGTGAGCTGGTACGCGTTGTATTCGCAATACGCGTTGGACAGCAATGGACCGATCGGTGCGCACACATTGGCCATTGCATTCAATGTGTGCTGGTACGCGTTGTATTCGCAATACGCGTTGGACAGCAATGGACCGATCAGTGCGCACACATTGGCCATTGCATTCAATGTGTGCTGGTACGCTTTCTATTCGCAATACGCGTTGGACAGCAATGGACCGATCGGTGCACACATTGGCCATTGCATTCAATGTGAGCTGGTACGCGTTGTATTCGCAATACGCGTTGAACAGCAATGGACCGATCGGTGGGCCCGGCCGGCCCATTGCATTCAATGTGTGCGGGTACGCGTTGTATCCTAGGTACGCGTTGAACAGCAATGGACCGATCGGTGTGCCCGGCCGGCCCATTGCATTCAATGTGTGCGGGTACGCGTTGTATCCTAGGTACGCGTTGAACAGCAATGGACCGATTGGTGAGCACCCATTGGCTATGGCTTGGCCTGGCAACGGATGCGTTTTCAAATTTTGAACGAGTCTGATGCTGTAAATTCAGTTGGTCACCCACAACAATGTTGCAAATTCATGGGTGTCATGAAGTTGAACTTTTGAAGGATGCTGGGGGCGTGTGTAAGTGGTGCAATTCCATGGATTGGCCAGATTCAGAAGATGCAAACGACTTGGACCTATCACTTTGGACACATGGGACAGTATCTGCCTCTGCAGCACACATATAATGCTGGCTGTTCCCCTGAGAGCTCACTTGCCTGCACTACATGCTCCAGGACGACATCTGCCACTACACTGCTGCTGTATCTGCACCCTCTGGACCCTGCAATGGCACGTACTGTGGAGAGAGCCCCAGCCTTCAGCACTGAGGAGAACCAGGCCCTGCTGGACAACCTCCTTCCACAGTACAGCAAGCTGTATGGGAAAGCAGGGGAGCAGGTGAGTGTTCTGTCCACTGCCTTTCTAAATGTGCATGTTGTCTGACTAGCAAGGCTAACAGTCTGCACGCCACTGGCTAGCAGGCTCACTGAGTAGTTGTCACCCCCCATAGTGTGTAGTTACATGCACTGGACAGGTATAGTGCAGTGACAGTGCATTTAAACAAGGTTGTACTTCCCAGGCAATGATACCATGTAGTAACTGCTGGCATACTGTCCATGGCCATCGTTGCACTGCCTGTGCACATGTGCCCCTGTGATTGAGACATGTATATACAACTGTGTAATGCACGGATATGTTGCATGTGTAGTAATGCCATTCTCACTTTGTCATCCTCACAGGTTGATGCCCACCAGAAGCAGCAGATATGGCTGACCATCGTCCGGGCAGTGAGATCCGTGGGGGTCTACAAGCGCCGGATCCGCAACTGCCAGAAGAGGTGGCAGGACCTTTGGGGCTGGACCCGGAGGATCGCACGGGTCCAGCTGAAGCTGTCGTCTCCTCGCAGGAGGGGTGGACACCGGACCCTGACCCCCCACATGCTCAGGATCCTGGCGGTGGTCTTCCCTGATCTGGATGGGCAGCTGAAGGCCAGAGAGCAGCAAGGAGGGGGGTGAGTCCATGACTGCATTGTGAACTATGTCTGCCATGCTATGTGCCCTCCTCTGGCCTGGTTAAACTTCCACAGTACATCAGTCATGTGGTCCAGGACCCATGTCCCTCTATTGTGCACTGCCCACTCCTCATCTGATACCCTGGTGTGGCCCTTACAGTCAGGGAATTGTGTCACTTGGGTACTGTGTCCTTGCAGTTTGCTTGACTCAAGGTGGGGGACAGCATCTGTTTCCCTAACTCTGTGGTGGGCATCATGGGTGGGTCCATTGCTTACACAATGCCTGTGTTCTGACATGTAATCTGCGTGTTACTTTGATATGTGGTCCAATTGCAGAGCTGATCCACCACATGTGCCTGGGGTATCTGGCACACACCCATGCTGCGGGTGGGAACAATGTTTGGGCCCCAGGAGTGTGTATATTACGTGTGTCACACATACTTAGCCAGCTGCCTACTGTCCAGGGCTCATCCCTCATTCATGTGGGGCAGGACAGTCATGCCTACTCCAGGCCATACAATACACTCTGTACTCCCACTCCCGTGTATCAGCTGACACGTTGTGCTCAGTGATTTGTCCCCACAGGTGTCTGTCTCTGTGTCAGTGTGCTGTGGCTTCGTTGTCAGGTCTGCTGGGGTGTTTCTCGGTTGGGGCTCAGCATGCCACCGGAGATGTGACCATAGGAGACGATACTTGTGTGACACATAGGTGTTTGATCACCTGACCGTGCAGACTGGGGTATGCGAATGTGAAGTTCAGGCAGCTGTTTCCCATTCACAGCAGATTGTGAGGTGCTCAGGTTCAGAGGGTAGTGTTACAGGTCTCCCATATGTCCAATCGGTATGACCTGGACAGATAAGTGTTCAGATGATGTGGTGTGTGGGGGATGTACATGTGCACTTGTTCAGCTCCAGGACTTGCATTCCCCATGACCTACTATTGTGACACAGTGCAGAGTGTTGTTGTCTGGCTGCCCTGCCCATGTGACTGGAGACAGTGATGTATGACTTAACACGCATGCCTGTGCCATGGCATGTGACTTCCTATTAGTGATCCTGCAGGGGAGTGACATGTGCTACATGCACACCATTGTGGCAATGGCTATCAGGACATGGGTGCATCATGGTGTCTGTCGCTGGTATGCATCACATGCATTTCCTATTTGACTCTGGGCATCCCTTTCATCCGGACACCTGTACTGACTCAGTGGCAAGAGTTGTGATGTGTGCATGTTCACATGCTTCACCGTGTTCTCTGCACTGTCCAACTACTGTGTAGGTGGTGCATGTGTCCACACTGGGGTATTGCCATCCAACAGACACCAGACAGATGGGTGCAAGGCCAGGTGGGATGTGAGTGCCATGGTTGACCATCAGACTGACAATTGGCTTCTCCTGTTCTGTTTGGGCACTTTTTGCAATGTTCAACTAAGGATGCCAGGGCTTGCTCTGTAATGTGCTGTACTTACTGTGGTGTGTGCGTTCGGTGCAGGTGACTGATGTCTGTCTGTTTCCCTATTGATTGCAGATACATCCACGGCCACAGGAGGGGACAGCTCCATGGACCAGGAGGAGCCACAGAGCCAGACTGGGTCAGCAGCCGAGGAGTGGTCGGAGGGACCCAGTGGCACGGAGGGCGAGGGGAGCCACACCAAGGATTCCTCAGCACCATCCACCTCAGCTGAGGACCACAGCAGCTTGGAGGATGACTCCCTTATGGAGGCGGGTGTCAGCAGCCACCATACCCCAGCTAGTGTTGCTGTCCCCGCCACCACCACCACCACCACCACCCTCCCATCGGCTCCCATTCCCGAGGTCCGTGGAGGCTCCCATGTTCGGGAGCGTGTCTCCTTCGGGCCCTGCCCCTGTGTCCCCTGCTGCCCTGAGTGAGGAGTCTGTGTACCTCCTTCGCCAGCTCCATGTAGGGCAGACAGCGATGCTGAGTGTCCTCCATGCCCACACCACTCTGTTGACTCAGCTGGTGTCGTTCATGGAGGGCATCTCATCGGGCATGTCTGCCCTACAGAGGGGCAATAGGTCCATGGACTCCTCCCTGATGGCAGCAGTGTCCCTCCTCCGACAGTCCCTCACCCCTCCTGCCTCTGCACCATCCACACTCCCCAGCACCTTACCTGTCCCAAGCACACACACACCGGCACAGACACACACCAGCACAGACACGTGCAGCACACAGACACACACGCCACAAACAAGACGCACACGCACACACAGTCAGGGGACTGAAACCACACTCACAGGGGATGGGGCCCAGGCACACACACATGCAACCACGAGCACTGCGCAGTCCTCAGTTGCCTCTCCCTCCAAAGCCCCCTCCCTTGCCTCACCTGCAACCCCAAAGACACAGCGGCTCTTCCTCAGTGACCTCGGCCTCTTCCCCTCTGATCCAGCTGATACAGCATTCAGGGGGAAGAGGAAGCCCACCCACACGGAGCGGAGTGCCCCTCGCCCACGGACACCCTCCCCCAGGCGCAGACCGACTGACGCCCCCACCCGCAAGTCCCCCCGGACCCGGAAGAGCAAGACCCCGCCGCCGCCCTGCAGCTCAGGCACCAAGTCTCCTTCCTCCATCCCTCAGGCCCCCACTCCACAGGTGCCCCCGCCACACCCTGCCCCAGGTTCCACCACCCACAGATACACCATCCCCAAATGGATCAGGCCTTCTCCCCCTGCCACTTGCTCTTCCAGCCCCACAACCCCCGCTGCGCTTGTCTGTGCCTCTGGTGTGGTGAGGGTGTCCTCCCCCTCTGTCCTGCCCACCTTACCTGATCCCCATTCTCCTCCCCTGGAGGTAGGCACTGCAGTGGAGTCCACTACCACCCTGTCTGACTTGGGCACTGCAGTGGCGAACCTGTCCACTCCATCTGCACGGTCCACTGCAGTCGTGCCGGCACCCACACCATCTGAGTCATGCCCCCAGTTGTGACGGCACACACCATGTCAGACACCTCCACTGCAGTTGTCAGTGGCTCTCCAGCAACCACCACCCCTTCCCTGCCTCCTCCTGGTGAGCCCTGATTCTGTCCCTGTGGTGCCTGGCCTGCCCCCCGTATGCCCCTCCTAGGGGATTGTCCCTGGTTTTTATCAGTGCAGGCATGCGTAGGGTGACATCTGCCACTGTCACCCTGTTTTGACTTTCATGATGGACTGGCCATTGGCCTTTGTTTATTTTTTAAATGACTTCAAGTTTCGAACACACATATGCTGAATACAGCAACTTTCTGTTCTCTAGTGCTTTTGCTTCTGATGTACATGATGTTGATGATGCTAACCATGCCCTTGCTGCAGTGATGGTGATATTTGGTCTCATGAAAATGATGTGTTACTGTGCCGGAACCCATGTGGTCCAGGGGGACTGTGTCCTATCCTGTGGTGTATCCATGTCATCCTTAGCAGCATCTGAGGGTGTCATGTTTTCAATATTTGGCAATGGGATTTCCTACTTACATTAGCAATGTCACATCTGTGGCTTCCACCCCTGCACATCTGTTGTGCTTGCCATTGTTCAATTAGTCTAGTTCCCTGACCGTGTGGCCATCTCCACTGGACATGCAGGTTTGGGCATCAATGGGGAAGGACTCATCTGTGTTGTCAGTGCAACTTGCTATACATGTGTGTTGGATCTGTGCTGATGATTTCGTTGACACTCCCATGACCAGGCTGATGTGACGGGAGCCTTCATTTGGTGCTAATTGTTGACTGTATGACCAAGTGTTCTGCTGACATGATGGAGCCCTACTGATGCGACATATGGCACAGCTTTCCTCACACAGGAGTGGAGTCCCCTCATGGCAGTGTGTACTCCTGTGACAACGCCTGCGCCCAAGGTGTGTGTTGTATGAGCATGTCTGTGTGTTCACTTCCATGTTGCTGTGCATGCTGGGATCCCTAGTGATGTTCCTGTTTGTGATGCTTGCTGAGTTGACCTATGTTCCCCCAAAGTCTTCTCCCTGGGTTCTCTGTGATGTGGGTGCATGGCACATTACTGGTCATCAGGGTGTCACCCATAGGTGTGTTTGCTGTCAGGGCTGAGTTTGTGGGCAGACGCTGATGGGTCACAGTCAGGATTCCCCTTGGCACTTGTTGTTTACACCTGTCATGTGATTTCCGGTTTGTGTTAGCTGTCATTGGTTGT
This sequence comes from Calotriton arnoldi, assembly GCA_963921515.1. Taxonomy (NCBI): domain Eukaryota; kingdom Metazoa; phylum Chordata; class Amphibia; order Caudata; family Salamandridae; genus Calotriton; species Calotriton arnoldi. Next base: position 822,388 of record CAWUFW010006430.1, on the reverse strand, counting down.
GACACGTTGTGTGTGTGACTGCTGGCACTCCTCAGGGTCAGGGCTGCAATGTTGGTAGTTGTCTATGTGTGTTCTTTGTGGGTGACCTTGGCTTCTTCATTGGTGTGTGACTGTGGCAGGGATCCCATTGGTTTGTGTGGTATTGCCGTCATGTCCATGTACAGCGTAGTGTGCAGTGTGTCAGACATTCAGGAGTCTTGTTGAGTGGCCATGTGTGATGTGTTTCTGCACCTTGGTTCCCACCACCCCCCCTGGGATTGTCATGGGTGCATGTGCAATGTCACCAGTGCATGTGAGCTTCACTGCTGCACATTTATACAAAAGAATTCCTCAGCACACGTCTGTTATGTCACAATATACATAGACATGCTTGATGTGAGCATAAATTAAATACAAGTAAGTGAGTTCTTATTCGGTGCACCGTACTCGGCAACACGAGGAGCGACGTCCATGTGTGGGATCAAACTACTATAATAAAAAGATTCTGAGCTTCTGGGACATACAGGGATCCCTTGGATATAAGATTGAATATTGAGACGTCGCGAGAAATTGAATCCCAATGTGGGTTGGAATTAACACCACTAATAAAGGATTACTTACAAGAAGACAATAGCCTTGATAAAGTCGCGGGATAAATTCCCTTGTAAGCGACGAAACACGTGTCGGCTGTCTGAACATCAAGAAATAAAAAGAAAAACGGAATAAGAACTCACTTACTTGTATTTAATTTATGCTCACATCAAGCATGTCTATGTATATTGTGACATAACAGACGTGTGCTGAGGAATTCTTTTGTATATTTGTCAAGTGGCCCAGGCCATTAGTTTTTTTGGGGAGGTTGGTGGTTCTCCTCACCTTGCAGCACCGTAATCAATACAATAAGTAAATATCGAATACCTGTGTTATTTCTCCCGAGTGGCGCCTTTTTTCACCCAATTAGATACCACTGCTCATTACGTGTTCACTGCTGCACATTGTTGGAGGTCGAGGTGTGTGGTGTTGAGTGTGTGCAGATGAGAGTTGTTGCCCGGCTAGTCCCCTGCCTCCATGTTGCCCTTGGCTTACTGGCCGTGCTGATTGATTTGTGCTTGTGTAGGTGTGATGGTAGTTTGTTGCTCAGGACACATGACTGTGGTTCACAGTGTGAACGACATCTAGCTTTGTCATCAGAGTGGGATTGTAATGCAGCCCAGGGTCACCACATTGTGGGGGCCCTGGGGGTAGTGCTGTGGTGTCTCTGTGTCTTGCTGTGTCAGTTGCTGTTCCTACATGCTTGTGTGACATGTGTGATTTGTGCTCCCTCTCATCTGACAATGCCTGATTGCCCACATAGGGGATTTGGATCCATGAGTTGCCTTTGTGTGGCACTGTATGCACATCTGTGTAATTGGTATTCAGGCCTCCTCATGTGTTGTGTGGTTGCCTGGGGACACTGGTACCTCCCCCCCTCACCTGTTGTGTTTGATGTGCAGTGTGGGTCTGCCTGTTTGTGTTTGTGCATCTGCACCACTGCATTGGCATATCTTTAGTGTGCCATTGGCTGTATGTTGTTTGGTGTGTTTCCCCTGCTGTCCCTGGGACTCCTAGGTCATCAGTCAGCACAATGATCATTGTTTGTGTGTCCCATTGCTGCCATGGTATGGTTTCTGTTCACCTCACATCTACAGTCTCCACAGGGTATCTGCATTTGTGTGCCCATTGGTGCAAATATGTGGGTCTGCATTCTGATGGTCACTTCTGTCATTGTGTCATTGATGAATGTTGACAGTGTCAGCCCCCATGGGTGATGTTTGTCTGCACATGGCCAAAGGTATGTCTTATTTGCACTGCACTGTTTGCCTCCCCCAATCTATGTTGCTATGGGACACAAGCACTACTCTGCCACTGATGTGTTTGTTGTTCTGTGACTAGGAATCATCCATGCAGTTTGGCAGTTGCAGCTTTTTCTTTGTCAACACTTACATTTTGGTCACTGTGATGATGGGGGTTTGGACCCCATTGCCACAATGTTCAAGATGTGCTTCAGCTATGGGCCCCACACTTACATTATGGTCACTGTGATGATGGGTGTTTGGACCCCATTGCCACAATGTTCAAGATGTGCTTCAGCTATGGGCCCCACACTTACATTTTGGTCACTGTGATGATGGGGTTTTGGACCCCATTGCCACAATGGTCATGGCCTACTTGCATTGTGGGGGCCACACACATTTATGTGTGGCACATGTGATAGGGGGTCACATTGTAGGTTCAAAGTCATGTTCAGTGTTGTAGGCATTTGACACAGTCTACACACGCTTGTCATGGTGTTGGGGGGGATGTCTTTATGTTGCATTCTTTATGTTGGTGTGTGCTTGTGGTGTCATGTATTAGCCATCCTGTGAGTGGGGGTGTTGGTGGTGGTAGGCATCCAGCCACCCATGGGTAGGGGTGGTAGTAGTGACAGGCATCCAGCCCCCATGGGTAGGGGTGGTAGTAGTGGTAAGCATCTGGCACCCCTGGGTAAGGGTGGTAGTAGTGACAGGCATCCAGCCCCCCATGGGTAGAGGTGGTAGTAGTGGTAGGCATCTGGCACCCCCTGGGTAAGGGTGGTAGTAGTGACAGGCATCTGGCACCCCTGGGTAGAGATGGTAGTAGTGGTAGGCATCTGGCACCCCCTGGGTAGAGGTGGTAGTAGTGGTAGGCATCTGACACCCCCTGGGTAGAGGTGGTAGTAGTGGTAGGCATCTGGCACCCCCTGGGTAAGGGTGGTAGTAGTGACATGCATCTGGCACCCCCTGGGTAGAGATGGTAGTAGTGGTAGGCATCTGGCACCCCTGGGTAGAGGTGGTAGTAGTGGTAGGCATCTGGTACCCCTGGGTAGAGGTGGTAGTAGTGGTAGGCATCTGACACCCCCTGGGTAGAGGTGGTAGTAGTGGTAGGCATCTGGCACCTCCTGGGTAAGGGTGGTAGTAGTGACAGGCATCCAGCCCCCCATGGGTAGAGGTGGTAGTAGTGGTAGGCATCTGGCACCCCCTGGGTAGAGGTGGTAGTAGTGGTAGGCATCTGGCACCCCCTGGGTAGAGATGGTAGTAGTGGTAGGCATCTGGCACCCCTGGGTAGAGGTGGTAGTAGTGGTATGCATCTGACACCCCTGGGTAGAGGTGGTAGTAGTGGTAGGCATCTGACACCCCCTGGGTAGAGGTGGTAGTAGTGGTAGGCATCTGGCACCCCTGGGTAAGGGTGGTAGTAGTGACAGGCATCCAGCCCCCCATGGGTAGAGGTGGTAGTAGTGGTAGGCATCTGGCACCCCCTGGGTAGAGGTGGTAGTAGTGGTAGGCATCTGGCACCCCCTGGGTAGAGGTGGTAGAAGTGGTAGGCATCTGATACCCCTGGGTAGAGGTGGTAGTAGTGGTAGGCATCTGGCACCCCTGGGTAAGGGTGGTAGTAGTGACAGGCATCCAGCCCCCCATGGGTAGAGGTGGTAGTAGTGGTAGGCATCTGGCACCCCCTGGGTAGAGGTGGTAGTAGTGGTAGGCATCTGGCACCCCCTGGGTAGAGGTGGTAGTAGTGGTAGGCAACTGACACCCCCTGGGTAGAGGTGGTAGTAGTGGTAGGCATCTGGCACCCCCTGGGTAAGGGTGGTAGTAGTGACAGGCATCCAACCCCCCATGGGTAGAGGTGGTAGTAGTGGTAGGCATCTGGCACCCCCTGGGTAGAGGTGGTAGTAGTGGTAGGCATCTGACACCCCTGGGTAGAGGTGGTAGTAGTGGTAGGCATCTGGCACCCCTGGGTAACGGTGGTAGTATTGACAGGCATCCAGCTCCCCATGGGTAGAGGTGGTAGTAGTGGTAGGCATCTGGCACCCCCTGGGTAGAGGTGGTAGTAGTGGTAGGCATCTGGCACCCCTGGGTAGAGATGGTAGTAGTGGTAGGCATCTGGCACCCCCTGGGTAGAGGTGGTAGTAGTGGTAGGCATCCAGCCCCCATGGGTAGAGGTGGTAGTAGTGGTAGGCATCTGGCACCCCTGGGTAAGGGTGGTAGTAGTGGTAGGCATCCAGCCCCCATGGGTAGAGGTGGTAGTAGTGGTAGGCATCTGGCACCCCTGGGTAAGGGTGGTAGTAGTGGTAGGCATCTGGCACCCCTGGGTAGAGGTGGTAGTAGTGGTAGGCATCTGGCACCCCCTGGGTAGAGATGGTAGTAGTTGTAGGCATCTGGCACCCCCTGGGTAGAGATGGTAGTAGTGGTAGGCATCTGGCACCCCCTGGGTAGTGGTGGTAGTAGTGGTAGGCATCTGGCACCCCCTGTGTAAGGGTGGTAGTAGTGACAGGCATCCAGGCCCCTATGTGTATATGTGGCATTGGTGATGGCCATCCCGCCCCTATGGTGCTGCTGTTGCTGGTGTAAGTAATTTCTGCATCCCTGTGTGTGTGTGTGATATGTCGGGTACGTGTAGTTTGTTTTTGTGGTTGGTGTCTGGCTTACCTTCTGCGCCGTACGCGTCCGTGCCTGTTCCGGTAGTAGATGTAGAATATTGGTAGGATCGGAACGATGGGATTCATGGTTGGTTCGTCTCGTTCATCTTTCTCGTTGCTTCGCCTCGTCCTCGTCGCTGGCGTGTTTGTCTCGTAGCCGTGGATCGTGTTGTGGCGCGAATCGGAGCTTATGTGCGCCTCTCCCGGATGCTTTGACATGCCGTGCGTAGCGACGGGTTCGGCGCGTACGGGAAGCGCATCGTACTAGTCCGGCCGGACGGGGCTGCATTTTGGCTTCCGTGCGACTCGATTCTGCGTTTCCGGATCCGGCTCGGTTGGGGAACAGGACCTGGATTGGGTGAGTACGACTGGGTCGGAATCTGTGCTGTTGTGCGCATCGTACTTGCTCGTTCGGATTAATGTGCAGATCGGTCGGGAAACAGGCATTCGCATGGCTTTTTTCCCGAACGAATGGTGTTAGGTGCGCCTCCGACCGAGATCGGAATCGGCCCCAAAGTGTAAGGATACACTACTCTAGATGGTTTTTTGGATACGTTTTTTCAAAAATGTTAAAAGATTTTAGATTTTTAGGTTTTTCTCTTAGATTTTTAATTTTTTTATATAGTGTCTAAAATGGCAAAGGTAACAGAGACTGGATATCAAAATCATAGTTTTAAACGTAGATGTATTAATGCTTACTTATGTAGTGTCTTATTACTAACATTGGTATGGTTAACACTGATTGTTATTGTCCCTGTTCTAATGGTGACTAATCACAAAAATAATACTAATGATGTGGGAAGTGAGAGAGTTGATTCTAATATTAAAGAAGATTTAAATACTAACATAGAAAAGATAGAAGATGATAGTATTTATCATCGTGATAAATCAATTAATGATTTTTCGTTAAATGTTTTTACTAAATTGTTGTATGAATATGTTAATACAATGAATGCAAGAGATTTTTATGTGTGCATGCAATTACCGTCGTCTGTCTCAGAGGGGTGACTTACCATCACCTACCTTTAACATATGGTGTGTCTTGTAGTGTCTTAACCAGCCTGTCTATGGTCCTGTTTATGCAGCTTACATGGGAGATTTTTTCATTAGTAACAAACCAATAGATACAATAGATGCACATAGAAATAACTTAACTTGTAAACTACAGCATGAAGAAATTGAGTTTATGACCTTGGTAGAAGATAGAAGACGAGATTTCAAAAAGAAAGCTGCTGAGCAAAAGTATCATGTACCTCCATGGGCTTTCAGAGAGGGTGATTACAAAAAGGGTGAGACTTACGCTGCCATGACTCTAGATTTTCAACATAGAGGAAAGCTTTGTGTGTTTAAAGAAAAGACTGAACTTAATAGTTACTTCATTGGTTCTAGTGAATGTGAACATACTTTCTTGATAAAAGGAAATTGGGGACTGAAAGGAGGGACTGATCCTGTTTTCCCGGTAATTTATTATGTGTGTGGTAAGAATGCTTATTATAGATTACTTACAGGTTGGTACAGATGTTGTTATTTAGGTATAGTATTCCTGAAGGTATATCACGTAGATAAGAATAATAGAGTTAATGAAACAAAACAAGGACTAACACGTAATAAGAGAGGAGCGAGGTATTCTGAAATAATTGGGGATATTTTTGGAGCACTGATACCTTCAGTTGGAGTTATTCTGAATTCACATAAAATTAGAAAATTGTCCACAGTGGTTCATCGTTTATCAACAGATACTGCTGGTGGGTTCTTGATGATTGATACTGAAATGATAGCAATTAGATCAATGGTTTTGCAAAATCAACTTGCCCGATATATTATTGGCAAAAGAGGGTGGAGTCTGTAGCATGTTGAAAATACAACAATGCTGTACTTATATCACTGACAAAAGTAAGAATCTTGAAGGGTATATTAAAAATATTACAGTACTTCATGAAGATTTGACTGAACTGAAAGTTGACGGTGCATGGGAGAAACTTGGGAAGAGTTTTTCCTCAGTGGAAAATTGGTTTTCTACCTTAGGGAGTAGTTTGTTAGGAAAAATATTAATACCTGTTACTTCAGTAGTTGCAGTAATAATAATGATTATTATGATTTATAAATGTTGCAAATGCAAGTGTAGAAAGAAAGAGACAACAGATCTTAAACGTAGAGCTAGAAAGAGAAAGAGAGAAGAGATAGAATTAGAGGATATGAGAGGAAATTACTATGAGATTATGAAAAACATAGATGGAAGAATGATAAAACGAGAAAGAAGTACAGTATTTAAATAAGTGGAAACTTGTATGTGATGGGTATTTTGATGATGGCTCAAAAACGCCATCAAAGGGGGATTGATGGAGCAGGGTTTTGAGAAAATAAAACCTGCTCGGATTGAACCCTCAGTAACATTTATTAACAGTATGCTGTGAAAAATATTATTAAAAACGCTAAAATAAGGGGAAATGCTTTTGCGCATGTGTAAAACTAATGTGTGTATTAATGCATGGAACTAGGCCGCAAAACTGCTTTGATAAAAACTAATGCTGCTTTTGTGCATGTTAATAATATTTTGCTAGGAATAACATGGGTTGTGCATGGGTTAGTGCAATGCTGGGATGGTGTGTAAAATGAAAATTACATTTTGTGAAATAATAAATGTTTGTGTTCTGTTCTCGTAGAAAAACAAGCATGGGCCTACACTTCTGCATGCCAGTTTTGGGTTAATTCTTGCTGAAAGAAAAAGAATATGAAATAAATGGGCTTTGAATGAGGAGAGAATGCAAAAGCATAGAAATGTCCTTCACGATGTGCTGACTGTCTGTCAAGGTTGCGGAAGAAGGAGGATACTGATAAACAAGTGGAAACGTACAACTTCCTCATAAGATGGCAGAGGCAAACCAAAGAGGTGTAGAAACTTGCAACATGAAGAATATGTAATATGATTGTGTTCAAAGTTATTTCCTGAGAAAGATCTGTCGTCATGTTGAAAGTCTAAAACAATAATCTAGTGAATAAAAGTGAACACGCTGAGAGTGGTGTGACAGAACACCCCCATTATTAGCCAATGAGAGACAGAGTTTGGTTGGTAAATGAAACAAATGTGGGTTGGACATTTAGGTTTTGGGGTATAATTGAAAGTCCCGGTGGGTGTGGTTTTTGTAGGTGTTTCTGCTGATGCTAGATAGCGGGAGATCGTCACTGTCGTCGGTTTGCTGTTTCCAGATAGATGCCTACCTGTTTCCTGTTTACCTGACTTAGGGGCATATCAACAACGAGGGGCGATAATTATCGCCCAGCGCGCCTAGCGCTGATTTCCCTAACGCCGGTTATCGCTGAATTAAATCGCCGAGTTAGCGCGTTATCATCAACGCATAACTCAAGGGCGATATATAATCCAGCGATAGTGGGGAAATCGCCGGTTTTGCAGGGAACATCGCTGGTTTTCCAGCGATGTTCCCTGCAAAACGGCGATATGCTTGATGATACGACCCTGTGGTCGTAACACATCAATCGACCTCCCATTGTCAACATACAATAGTCAGGATTTTAGCAGACGTTAGTTTTCTGCGAAAACCGCGATTTTCGCCAAAAACTAACGTCTGCTAAAATCCTGAGGGCCACCTTGTAAATATCGCGATGTGCATTTAGCGATAATTTACAAGGTAGTCCGTCAGGGGTACGCCCAGTGACGCCCACTTTGCATCTCATTAGAGATGCAAAGCGAGGCGTCGGCAAAACGGCTGATAACATGCGCTAATGCATGTTAGCACCGGCTTGCAAATAGGGCGAAAAGATTATCTCCGCTTTTTTGGCTTTAAAAGCCAAAAAAGCGGAGATAAGGCCCTTGATAATATGCCCCCTAATCTTTGTCACTCGACTCTACTTGAGTGGCCTTCCTGCCCTGACTGGCCAGTGGGGTAGATTTCCCTGTTTTTTACTCGGGTTAGTATAGCTAATCTCCTTAATTTGCATATTCATTTGCGAATGTATTTTGTCTCTGAAACTTTTCTCTCTTCGCCTATCCACTCCTTCAATGCATTGTTTATTTGATATGAGTTTGAAATTATACATTGTCAATGTTTTCTCTCTGTGATAATATCCATGATTTGCATTTTTGTGTAACTGTACTTGATGAGCATTTATTTCTTACATTATTTTACGATAAACAACATAAACTACACATTGAGTCTGTTATTATTTAGTAGCATAGATAAGTACTTATTATTGTCATCAACTCTTCAACTTTAGGTTCATCGCCACATTTATTTATAAGGAGAAATGCAGGTTCTAAAGTGTATTTAGTGAGTTAGGAATAAACTTGCATCCCACTGAACCCCAGCGTGAAGGGATTAAGGGGCATATTTACAAGGGCTCTATCTCCGCTTTTTTGGCTTAAAAAGCCAAAAAAGCGGAGATAAAACTATCGCCCTATTTACAAGAGGGTGCTAACATGCATAATCGCATGTTAGCACCCTTTTTCCCAACGCCACCCTTTGCATCTCTAATGAGATGCAAAGGGGGCGTACCCCGGATGGACTACCTTGCAAATATCGCTGATGTTCACATCGCGATATTTACAAGGCTGCCCCAGCATTTTAGCACACGTTAGTTTTTGGAGAAAAACGCTGTTTTCTCCAAAAACTAACGTCTGCTAAAATGCAGACATACCTATCCCTAACATTGGGGTGGATTATGCTGATACGACCCTGTGGGTCGTATCAGCAGAAGTTATCGCCGTTTTGCAGGGAACATCGCTGGAAAACCAGCGATGTTCCCTGCAAAACGGCGATAATCTCGCTATCTCTGGAATTTTTATCGCCCTGGAGAAACGCGTTGTTAATAACGCGCTACCAGGGCGATAAATTCCAGAGATAGCCTGCGATAACAAAATTATCGCTAAGCACGGCCAGCGATAATTATCGCTGGCCGTTGATAATATGCCCCTAAGTTGGGTAGTGTCAATGGGCCTGTGTTTGTGAAAATTACCGATCCCTGATAGCTGGATCATGTGTGAGTTTTGGTATTGGTCTTTCAGACTCTGAGCTGCAGAATTTGTGCTGGCAATGCTCAGTCCGAGGCTTTTGCAGAATGTAGACGAGGTCCTTCACAAAGGGTGGACAAGGGGTGAAAGGGTATAGGTGGCTTTGGGAAGGAGTACTAGCCAGAGGTTGAAACAAGGATTGCACATCGCTGTAGGCATGTAAGCAGTATGCCAGAAAAATACCTGACTTCAGCCAAGATAAATTGGTCATTCTTGCAGAGGAAATATGTGCTATCTGATGCAAGTGGCAAGCAAATCACACTAAAAAGAAATATGTGAAGCAGTATTTGGATTCTACACCCAAATGCAGCGTATTCACACAGTGCCATAGCTAAATATAAAATAAAGACAAATGGCATTCCCTTTCACAGTCACATAATACAGAGACATTCCCGGATAAAGGTCACTAGAAGTGCACCACTAAACCCCAACAACATGATGAAATGGGAAGAAGTTGTGGTAACCAGTAATGTGAGAGTGAAAATTGAAAGAATTTTCAGAATTTCCAAAGACCGAAAAGGTGAGCGCAGTCACCACCTATCTAATGTGTGTCATGCACATGCTTAGAGAACAGAGAAAGATGGTAAAGGAGCAGAGGGCTGTATGACATTTCTATGATCTTTAGAATACAGGATACTAATTGAACCCTGTTAGAACATCACATACAGTAAGGGCCTTTGTTCAAGAGTGACCACCGTACCTTGGCAAACGGTGTCATGTTTACACATTATACTGGATTGTTGCTTAGAGGGGCAGTGACACAGCACAGCGGTATCAGTGTGAGGTGAAAGGGCACAGTCTCCACATCCACAGTGGGGGCAGAATCCCAATATTCTTTCTCTCTGGGGGTTGATGTATTTGTGATGTAAGAGGCCATGTTAGCCACACATATTTATTTACTTGCAGACACATCTTTGAGTGTCCTTGTGACTGATCAGGGGGTGCTATATGAGAACAGCATGACACTGCAGAAGAATATATAATCCCTTTAATCCTACAGACCAAGCCCCTTTGTGCCACCTGTCATTCTAGCCTCAGTGAGTGGTGCGTTGTATGATAAACTACAAAGCCCTCCATGACCAAAGACCCGCCTACTTGAACCACCGGCTGCACTTCCACCGTTCCTCCAGGAACCTCCGCTCTGCACACATTGCCCTTGTGCAGATCCCTCGCATAAGCCACTGCCACATCAGAGGATGCTTCTTCTCCCATCTTGCTGCCAAAGCCTAAAACACCCTCCCCCTCCACCTCCACCGCCGCGCCTTGACCTCGCTGACCGACTTCAGGAAGGGGCTCAAGACCTGGCTCTTCGAATGAGACCTCCAGCAAGCACCTGGATACCCTCGCGGGTGACAAGCCACGTTCTATAAATATTACTAGATTGATTGATGAACTTCAGTGGTACTATTGTAGGACACATTGGCTTTCCATACAGGTTCATTTCCATCATGGCATGGATGCTGGGCAATGATGTTTTCTTTCCCAGTGACCCAGATAGACATAAACTTCCATGTATTTCATGCCATTATACCAAAATCCTGTATCTTCAAGCATACAATCTGTTCCCCTACCCCCATTTCTGACTTCCAAGTTACATTTTTATATACCCCAATGCATTTTTTGCTAAGCCAGTTAGTGTTTGCATGAAATCCCCAAAATGAAAATAGGTCTTGTTTGTGGATAGAGCTTTTTCAGTGACAGCTGCGACCAAATGGAATAAACTTCCAGGGGAGTTACACTCAGATCCCTCACAGAATGCTGAATTCAGAGGGTAATGCCTAGGGCTCACCATGGTGAGCTGCACTGGCTCAGCGTGGAGCCAACCAACTGGTTTTTTGTGCATTTGCGGTGTCTAAACTTCATTCCTATAACTCCACATTTCTCCACGTTAATGCATGGACTTTAGACAGAACAAGTCAAGACAGAGACATCTCTGCTTATCATTGACAACTTGTCTGTCTAACATTTATGCATTAACTCAGAGAAGTTGGCACTGAGCCAGGGCACCTGATCATGATACAGGCCCAGGTCCATTCACAAACTGACGATCAACTGTGAACATATGTGTAGGTTTGCAAAGGCATTTTGGGTTAAATATGTTATGAACGTAAGTAAAAGGATATTTCACAATTGATATTTAGTAGACTTAGAACTCTGTTTATGATTTAGAATTTGAAGGTGGTTATAGGAGAGTATCCAAATTGTTGCCTGGCACATTGAAAGGTTGTGCAGAATTTAGCAGCACTCTGCACCAATGCATGAGCATTATAACCAGGTATATACATCATTGATAGTAGGAGTTAGACCTGACATCCTTAAGATGGTCTTCTCTCAAACTTTTTGCCTGCTTACCTCCTATTTTTGCAGATTTTTTTGTTGGCCTTAGGACTCTGAGCACGGTACCACTGCAAAATTGTGATAAAGTGCATGTGCTTCTCCCCTAAAACAGGCTTTGTTTGATGTATCCACAATTGGCACACTTAATTTACTTGTAATTCCCTAGTACAGTGCACTACATGTGCACAGGCCCTGTATATTAAATGCTACTAGTGGGCCTGCAGCACTGATTGTGCCACCTACTTTCATTTATCATTTAAAACACCTTGCCAAGCCTTAAAATCCCTTTTTATTACATATAAATCTTCCCTGAAATAGGCCCAAGGTAGCCCATAGAGCAGGGTGATGTGTAATCAAAAGGTAGATCATGTACTTTTCTGTTTTGCATGTCCTGGTAGTGAAAAACTCCCAAACCCGTTTTTCACTATTGATGAGCCTACCCCTCTCATAGGTTAACATTGGGGTTCTGTATTCAATTTAATAAACTGTAATTCCTAATTGAGAGAAGGTTGAGTTTTTTGTTTAGTACCTCTGGAATGGTAACGACAAATCCTCTTTAATACTAAAGTTGGATTTGAAGTTTCCGTTCTGAAAATGACACTTTTAGAAGTTGGACATTTTCGTGCTCTGAGCCATTTCATACTTCCACCTGAACAGGCTGGACCCTGCCCACACACAAAGGGTTGCATACCCCCCTGTAGTGAGTCTGGAGCCAACACAGGAAGAAAGGACCTCTGTGCACTTCAATGACCCTTCTTTGAAGTCACTCTCACTTCAAAGGCACAGCTGGGTATAGGTATAAGACATCTGACCCTAACAACTCAGTACACTTCTGGACCTGAAACCAACTTGCCAAAAGGACGGACTGCTGTGCTGAGGACTGCTTCACTGCTGGACTGCTGATCTGGAAGATTGCTGCTTTCTGCTCCCTCTGACTGGACCCACATCACCTGACCCAGAGTAACTCCAAGGGCTAGCTGACTAGCCTCCTGTTCTTCAAAGACTCGGGGACATCAAAGTCTTTAACCATGCTACTGTGCCTGGTACATTGGAAGTGAACCCAGGTGCTTGCTCCGGTAGAAATGACGCATCTTCTGCTGCGACGAGCAGAACCAACGCATCGCCGCTGTTGCTGGAACAGAACCAGCGCATCACATTTGGAACCAGCGCATCGCCATCGGAACTGAAGGTCGATCAATGCATCCCTTTGTTTGCGTGGAGAAATCTGGTGCATCAACTTCAGAACCAATGCATCTCGGATCCGGTGTTTTGTCTTCTGAATCAACGCATCGCCATCCTTTCATGAGGAAAATAAACGCATCTTGTTTTGTGCTCATCAGGCCCTGTGTGGGTCCTGTTTCTGGTCACTGTGCCATCGTGGTCAGCCGGAGGTCTTGACTTTACCCCAGTCTAGCGTGACCAATTAACTCTTAAAGCGCTATTTGCTTCCAAGCGCTATTTTTGCTTTTCATCTTGAAAAATCCATATATCGACTTCTACTTAATTGATTTTCATCATTTTGGTCTTGTTTTATTTATAAAATCATAATCTATTTTTCTAAACTGGTGTGGAGTCTTTTTGTGGTGTTTTTACTGTGTTACTGTTCGAAGTGTTGCACAAATACTTTACACATTGCCTCTCAAAGTTAAGCCTGACTGCTCTATGCCAAGCTACCAGAGGGTGAGCACAGGTTAATTTATTGTGTTTATCTGACTTGCCCTGACTAGGATTGTGGTTTCTGTTTGGACAGGTTCCATATCTCTGCCAACCCGAAACCCAATTTCTAACATTGTGATCAGAGGTGAAGATAGGATTTGTGTTTGTGTAGTGCCATACGTGACTAGGTATACACTACTATTCCATATCTAGATCAATTCAAACCCTTTTCAATTCTCCCTGATTAGCATTTCTAATTTTTTTCCAAAATCATGTCTCTGACAGGAGGAGTGCAATTTGCACCTGCAAAAATTGATTTTACGCTGGCCAACCCTGGGGTTACAATGTGGCCCAGCTCAAGGATTTCTGCAAAGGGATTGAGCTTTTTACTAAGGGCTTCACCAGAAAGGTGGAGCTGCAAAAGGTGCTGCGGACCTGGGCAGAAACTTGTGATGCAGTAATTGTAACCCCAGAGAAGGAGAATGATGAGGAACTGGATGATGATGAGGAGCTGGACCAGTTATCACTGGTGAGCCTGGGTCTTCCTGTGGGACAGGGGCCAACATCCTGCCAGAAGCAGTAGTTCTTACCAGGGCAGGGAGCAGTATATCATCCAGGAACTTTTCCCCAGAGAAGCTGGGGGACAGGAGGGAGAAGAGGAATTTGATGCTGGAGCTTGCAAAATTGGAGAAAGAGCAAGCTCTAGGGGAAAGGAGGCTAGCCATGGAGGAGGAGAAGATGGCCCATGAGCTAATCCTCAGAGAGTTGGACATTAAAGCCATGCAAGTGGAGTTCAGCAGTAATGGTGGTAGCGCACCTACAGTGTCTACTGGTGAGGAAAGGGTCTGCATACCATGAGACTTGGTGCCCAGTTATGTGGTGGGAGATGATATAGATAAGTGGTTTGCAGGCTATGAAGGGTCTTTAAGGCTGCACATGGGTTCTGGGGACGCTTGTGCTGCCAAGACCTGCCGGGGACTGCCTGTCCCAGAATCCTGTGCCTCCAGTGTTCTCCCAGGAGGGAGGAGCTTTGCTGCACCAACGCGCTAAAAAGCGCGACTCACCACCGCGGCGTGGGACGCTTGTGCTGCCAAGTCCTGCCGGGGACTGCCTGTCCCAGAATCCTGTGCCTCCAGTGTTCTCCCAGGAGGGAGGAGCTTTGCTGCACCAACGCGCTAAAAAGCACGACTCACCACCGCAGCGCGGGACGCTTGTGCTGCCAAGACCTGCCGGGGACTGCCTGTCCCAGAATCCTGTGCCTCCAGTGTTCTCCCAGGAGGGAGGAGCTTTGCTGCACCAACACGCTAAAAAGCGCGAATCACCACCGCGGCGCGGGACGCTTGTGCTGCCAAGACCTGCCGGGGACTGCCTGTCCCAGAATCCTGTGCCTCCAGTGTTCTCCCAGGAGGGAGGAGCTTTGCTGCACCAACATGCTAAAAAGCGCAAATCACCACCGCGGCGTGGGACGCTTGTGCTGCCAAGACCTGCTGGGGACTGCCTGTCCCAGAATCCTGTGCCTCCAGAGTTCTCCCAGGAGGGAGGAGCTTTGCTGCACCAATGCGCTAAAAAGCGCGACTCACCACCGCGGCGCGGGACGCTTGTGCTGCCAAGACCTGCCGGGGACTACGTGTCCCAGAATCCTGTTCCTCCAGTGTTCTCCCAGGAGGGAAGAGCTTTGCTGCACCAACGCGCTAAAAAGCGCGACTCACCACCGCGGCGCGGGACGCTTGTGCTGCCAAGACCTGCCGGGGACTGCCTGTCTCAGAATCCTGTGCCTCCAGTGTTCTCCCAGGAGGGAGGAGCTTTGCTGCACCAACGCGCTAAAAAGCGCGACTCACCACTGCGGCGCGGGACGCGCGCGGGGCAAGGGCGGGCCCATCCGCGCCCGTCAGAGACTGGAGGAGACTGGGCCATCCCTCTGAGAACTGCATTTACTGCTGGAACTGTTCGGTAAGACTGTAAGACCTCTTGCACTGTTTCAGGCCTTTTATGGTACTTGATTGGGACCCAATTATTTAGGAGTTGATTGCTGTCAGTTTACATGACCAAGATCATGAGTAAACGTAAAGGTGCAGCAGGCACTCTAGACGCCTTTCTAACTAGAGTAGAATCTTTACTGACGCATGAAATCCAAATGACAGAGAGGCGTTTGTCACTTGATCCTACACAACTTAAAATGCATAAACAATCACATACTCCTAATTCAAATGATTCACCGCAACAGTTTTCAGTAAGTCCAAAAATATTTGTCCAAAATAAATCTATAACACCAGGGTCATCAAACACATCCCTAACATTCACAAACTCAGTATCAGAAGGCCATAGTAGACAGGGCATAGAAACGAGATCACAAGTCCCAAAAGTACCAGAAGAACCTAGAGGGAAAGCTCTCAGAGCGAAACAGAAACGAGCTGTGGGCCACTCAAAATCTAAAACTAAGAGTACAGGGAGATCTCGGCCCACGCCACAAACAACCCCCTATGCAGACAATCAAGTTGCAAAGGTGACAAATACTGTCAGTACACAGACAGAAGCAGTCTCTACCTCTTTTACTCCAGTAACGAAAGAAAATAATGGGGATTATGATCACGATCACACACTTACATTTACAACGATACTAGAATCAGCACTCGGGTCTATACTATTACAAATCAATGATCTAATGGATAAAAAATTTGAACTATTAGATAAGAAGATTGAACAGCTGTATACTATAGTAGAAAATTTGGAAGGTAGAAAGGACACTAGTAACCCTGACACCACAGAAGGGGTGCGTGAACCAAAACAACTAGAGGGGCTCCCAACCTCCAGTTTAGCTGGAACGAGCAATAGGGGCAATGGTATTTCTATGGAAAACTCCATGGCACAAAGAGAAAACAGGGATAAAAGTACAAGGGGCAAGGCCCCAAACCCGGATGATAAAATAAGGGAAGGACAAGAGAAATGCCCCAAACAGGTTGCTCCAAATTTACAAGTTAATCGTTTGGGTTCTAGTATAACAAATGTCTCACAAGATACAATATTGAACCCAAGCACTGATGTTTTAGGTTTACCACCTGCTTCATGTCCCTATGTATTAATTCTAGCTAGGGTACCTGCCTTAAGAAAGGAACAGAGTGAATCCTGGATCAACCTGCGAAATAAGACCGTCGATTGGTTGACCAAGTATAAAAAATTTAATTCACGATACAAACGACATTTTGATGGTTCGCAGAGTAGGGTGGATTGGTGATTCCTCTAAGAGGATAGATGGCGATTGCATAGTAATAAACTTTCGCAGACCCCAGATGGTTCAGAGACTATTACATATGCAAGAGGAGACATTCCTTCAAAAAACTAGTATTAGTGTGCTTCCTTTAGGCTACTTTTACAAACCACAAGCCAGGAAACCTGCCCAAGAGGGGGACCGAATATTATTCCCAAATAGATTTCAGGCGCTATCTGACCTAGACGCCCAAGATTGACAACCAACTCCGGTAAGGAACGAAACACACATGCCTATTATCACACAGTTAAATTGCAGTGTGGCCCAGATATGCCTCTTACCCACACAGCATGTAAAGGAGATACAGGGTGAGCTAAATGGTTACAATATATCCGAACTGAATGAACAACTAGGGGTGGAAGCGCCACAGGGGTTGCCATTTAGTCCTCTTAAGTCCTTTTCTGATGAAACAACTGAACAGCCTGGGCTGAATATAATAAAGATAGGAGCGAAGAAGGAGTCAGAAATACGACTTACTTCCTGGAATATTGCAGGTCTTAATAGGAATCTTAGGGATACTGAATGGCTGGAATATATAGAACAAAGTGATATTTGCCTCCTGCAAGAGACTTCGGCTTTAGAAACCCCCCATAAGGTAGGGTTTAAGACCTTTAGCACCAATGCGGTTCCATCAGCAAGAGGTAGGCTATCAGGTGGTCTCGTTATATGGATAAGAATTACTCTTAAAATTGAGTTAACCGAGCTGGATATACTGTCCCAGGACTTGGTTGGTGTGAAAATTAAAACAAGGGACAAAAAAGTAATATACCTGATCAATATCTATAACAGACCAAGTCCAGCCACGAAAGAATCCTTGGTAATAGAACAGCTTGATTCTTTTTTAAACTCTATAGAGCCTGGGGCAATGATAATTGTAGGTGGCGATCTAAATTGCAAATTCGAACCAGTGGTGGGCTTTGAGAACCTCTTTGAAGAGGAAGACACAGTAAACAACATCCCTCCTCTAGAAAGTAGCCCGACAGTGTCTTGCACTATAGCTGTTGCACAAATTATGAAATTGATAACAGGGCTGTGTCTTAGAGCGTGCAACGGTCGTCTACCTTCGGATAGACCAAATGCTTTTACTTTTAGTAGAGGCAATTGCAATAGCAACATAGACTACATACTGGTATCAATTGAGTTCTGGCCAAATGTATGTGACTTGACAATAGATTCTAGATCGGATAGTGATCACCGTCCTTTACACTTGACACTAGCATCTGACTTCTTCATTGACACTACTGTGAGCAATGAAGATATTAATATCCCTACTGATGATATCCTTGTCAGCAATAATCGTCGAGCTCTAAAGTGGCCTTATATATTAGGTAACATCGAATCAATGATGCAGATTTACACCACCTTTGTAGACATTGTTTCCCTCTATATAGATTCATCTGCAGTAGAGTTCCCAATACTAGCCGCACATTATGCTTTGTTAGAAGCTTTAGCGCCGATTGTGAGTAGATTAACCAAGGGTGGTAGTGCGAGTGACTCAAGATTAGGAGCAAACCCATGGTACAATAAAGAGTGTCGGGATGCAAAAGCTGACCTTATATTGGCAGTAAAAAAAACGATATAAGGGCTACAAGGGGGAAAAGAACTAACTATAAGCGAATCCTTGCCCATGCAAAAAAAACATGGGATGACAACATTTGGACGGATCTAATTTGTGCAGCTAAATCTAAAGATCAAGCAGGTTTTTGGTGAATATTAACAAAGGGTAATAAATCTGGCAGGGATACTAAGGACCTCTTTCTTGATGCTAAAACTTGGGAGGATCATTTTTCCAGCCTTTATGCGGCAGCACAAACTGAAACAGTATCCTCCTCTGTAGCCTCTACACTCAATCCCAATATCAACCACCTCCACTTTCGTTTGGAAGAAACACTGATGGCAGTTAATGCAGTCAAGCCAGGGAAAGCGCCCGGCCCAGACAAAATTCCAGGAGATTTGTTGAAGCATAACAGCAGAGTCTGGGGCCCATATATAAATCGTTTATGCAATGCTATTGCTTCGGGCTGTCCCATACCAGAATCTTGGAAAGGGGCAGAGATCACTACGATTTTTAAGACGGGTAATCGGTATGACCCCGCAAATTACCGACCAATAAGTTTAATTGATATTTTACAAAAGATATTCGCTAGGCATATTTTAATGAGATTAAATGATTGGCTTGAAGAGAATAATGTTCTCTCAAAATTCCAGGCGGGCTTTAGATCTAAAATCAGCACAATCGATCAAGTTTTTAGATTTATATGTTTATGCTGGAAATATATTAATTTAAAAAAGGGCCATTTGTATATAGCTTTTGTAGACCTCAGGGCCACTTTCGACTTCATACCGCGGAACCTACTCTGGGAATCGCTGAAATGCCAAGGAGTGCCTGACGAAATACTCGGGCAAATAATAAAACTACATGAGGACAATTTTGCCAAAGTAAGATGGGGTCCAAGGGGTGAACTCACAAAGGCAATCACGGTAAAAAGGGGCGTGCGCCAGGGGTGTGTACTGGCGCCCACGCTATTTTCTTTATATGTTAACGACATCCCGAGGCACTTGCTCGGGTGTACTCATGATTCGCCCAAACTAGGAGGGGACTTGGTGCCAGCGCTTTTATTCGCCGACGATACAATATTGATATCACAAACCCCGAAAGGTCTACAATGTTTATTGGATTCTTTTAACACCTATTGTAACAAAAAGGGCCTCAAAATAAATGCCAGCAAAACTAAATACATGGCAATAAATCCACATAAGTCTTTCAAAAAGAGTTTAGCAATCAATAATCAAAAACTAGAATATGTACAAAATTTTAATTACCTGGGTATAACCCTGGATACAAAGTTGTCCTGGAAGCCGGAAATGGAAAGAAATAAGATTACCCTGCTTCAAAACTCGCTACCCATAATAAAGAAACACGGGAGCAGTATCTCGAAGGCGGTGTCCTCGGCCTTAGAGGTCTTCAAACACAGAGCTCAATCAGCTTCTCTTTATGAGGCTGAAATATGGGGGCACAAATGCAAAAAGAGTTTTGAACCAGGAGAAAGTAAATTTTTAGAAGATTGTTAAGCTTACCAGTACGAACACCTTTAATCCCTATTGTCATGGATTTAAATGTCAAACGTACAGACCATCATGCAATATTAAGGCCCTTATCATTTTGGGTGCGGCTCTGGTCAACCCCAGAACTAATAGCTTATAAGGAAGGTCTAGAGGAGATTTTAAACATTGATCAGAGCAGGAGCATCCCGTGGCTCAAGCATGTTTCTTCTTGGTTTGAGA
Source organism: Calotriton arnoldi (assembly GCA_963921515.1). NCBI lineage: Eukaryota > Metazoa > Chordata > Amphibia > Caudata > Salamandridae > Calotriton > Calotriton arnoldi. Next base: position 802,366 of record CAWUFW010006430.1, on the reverse strand, counting down.
AATTAGGCTTGTGGCACTTTTGGGAACATCCGTCACAGTTGACATCGATATCCAGGAAATTGTTAAAATCCACATTCTGGGCTTATATACAAAATAGTGTGATATATAACTCGGATAATGGAACTTTGACAATTAAGTTCCTTCTTTTTAAAGAGGTAGCAAGTTTCGAGACCTTTTTGGATGAAGTTCGCCCACAACTTGCTAAATCCTTGTATATGAAGTTCAGATATGGTGCGTTACAAATTAATACGAACACATCTAAATGGACCACAAACAGAGACAGAAATAGTAATTAATTTTGTGTATTATGCCAACATGTGTCTAAGGAAAATGATTTACACATATTATTAGCCTGCCCGGCTTATAGCAAACCCAGGAACAAATGGATCAAACCTATTTGTCGGAACATGAATACTAGAATATGTCTAGAAGCGGGAAGGATACTGAAAACTGACACATCGCAAAAAATCGTTTTCAGTGTCAGCAGATTTTTATTTAATGTGAGCCTTATAAGGGCAAAAGCTGGGCTAAAATTCTGAAGTACAATAGATTAAGAATAGGTGTTTTCTTAAGCTAATGATTTTAGTAAAGTACGTACATGCATTTATATATAAAGGCGCTACAAGACAACTTATGTATTTATTGATTATTAAAAAGTATTTGTATCGCTATGTTGTCGGAATGGGAACTGTATTGAAAGATATATATATAGTGGAATACGAGTTATATTATACATTGATTTTAACTCACTACACAAATGATCTTAGATACTTATGTCTAGTTTTAACTTATTTATATATTTTAATTGTAATTTTAGTGGCCAGGTAATTGTATTACCCTTCTTAATGACAGCCCCTACCTTGATGAAATGTTACCAAATGCAGTGGCAATTGTTACACTTGTATTTAAGCAAATTGTATGTGAAAATTCATGATGCATCTTTTATGGTTTTATGTGAATCAAAATAAAGAATGGTGATAAGGTTTCTGAGGAGTTCTGAGGGGGTAGCTTGTGGAGATACATGCCACTGGATTCAAGATAGCCTGGCTGATGAGGGTTTTGAACCCGAAACCGGTCCCAGGATGCTTGTTTCCGGTCCAGGGAAGACATGGTTTGGCAGTTCGGGCTGGACTGTTCCCATGAGGCACAGGGTCAGACTGATTTGCATATGGCCATGTCTGAACTGGGGTGGTGGAGTGAGCTAAAGAATGATGATGGATTAAACCCAGATCAGTTGACTGGGGGTGAGTGTTTGATTTGCTCTAACGCTCCGTCCATCATCCCCTTTGGTATCGCTTTGTTCGCCCTAAGTTGGCAGGGTATGCCCAGACGTGGGTCCCTTGCTCACTTTGCCACTGGATTCAAGATAGCCTGGCTGATGAGGGTTTTGAACCCGAAACCGGTCCCAGGATGCTTGTTTCCGGTCCAGGGAAGACATGGCTTGGCAGTTCGGGCTGGACTGTTCCCATGAGGCACAGGGTCAGACTGATTTGCATATGGCCATGTCTGAACTGGGGTGGTGGAGTGAGCTAAAGAATGATGATGGATTAAACCCAGATCAGTTGACTGGGGGTGAGTGTTTGATTTGCTCTAATGCTCCGTCCATCATCCCCTTTGGTATTGCTTTGTTCGCCCTAAGTTGGCAGGGTATGCCCAGACGTGGGTCCCTTGCTCACTTTGCCACTGGATTCAAGATAGCCTGGCTGATGAGGCTTTTGAACCCGAAACCGGTCCCAGGATGCTTGTTTCCGATCCAGGGAAGACATGGCTTGGCAGTTCGGGCTGGACTGTTCCCATGAGGCACAGGGTCAGACTGATTTGCATATGGCCATGTCTGAACTGGGGTGGTGGAGTGAGCTAAAGAATGATGATGGATTAAACCCAGATCAGTTGACTGGGGGTGAGTGTTTGATTTGCTCTAACGCTCCGTCCATCATCCCCTTTGGTATTACAGTGGGAGGAACACAGTCTTAACACTAGAGGTAGAGGAACAGACACATTACATTGTAATGAAAGCCATTCTAGTCAGTACATTTGGTCTGCCCCTGGGAAATATAGGCAGAGATTCAGGGAAGCCACAAGCTCTCATCACAGACATGAGTAGATTTCCTTGACTATGCCAGCAAGGCACTGAAGGGCTGGGTGAGGGGCAGCAAGGTGGATGATTATTCAGGGCTGTACAACTTAATTTTGGAGGAGCACATGCTTTAAATTTGTTTATCAGAGCTGCACCAACACCTGGTTGATAACAAGCTGACTGATTCCAGGAAGCTTGCTGAGGAGGCAGACAGCTGGGTCAACACCAGAGTGTCCAATAAGGTATCTGGGCGGGACTCTCAAGAAGCTGGTCAGGGTTCCCAACAGAAGAAAGAGGGGGGGGGAGATAAAAAAGAGTTCTCACAAGGCCCCCAAAATGGCTCACAGGGGAAAGGATCCCATTCCCAATCTGGCCACCAGAAAAAGAGCTTCCCTGACAAGAGTCAGACAAAAACTCCCAAATGCCATGAGTTTTTTTTAGTATGGGCACTAGAAGGGGATCCCAAGTGCCCAAAAAGAGCACCACCTCCCACTGGAGGAAAGACACCAGGGGTGGCAAGTATGGTGCTTGGGGAGGAGCTTGTCCCAGTAAGTGGGGGGAACTCAGAGAGGTTACCCTAGTGTCCCTGGGTGACGTGGAAATGGTTTCTAAAATTCATGTGCCTTCTAATACTGCAAAGTATAGGCAATGGGTTACCATCAATGAGCAAGGTGTTGAGGCTCTGTGGGACACAGGAGTCATTATGACTATGGTAAGGAGTCAGCTTGTGCCCTAGAGCATTTTCTACCCAATGCATTCCACCAGGTTGTGGTGGCTAACAACAAGAAGGGTCACTATCCAGTTGCCCTTGTTCCATTTCAATGGGGGGTCTCAGGTCTTCTGAACATTGCTGTGAGCCCTGCCATGCCTGTGGACTGTCTGTTAGGGAATGACCTTGAGCACACTTCCTGGAAGGAAGTGAAGCTTAAGGCATACCTGGAAATTTTAGCGTTGCCTGAGTGGGTATGTGCTACCACCAGGCCCATGGCTGCCTAGGATAGGAGTCAAAAAGGTCTGGAGCCTGGAAAAATGGCCAGGACAGCTGCCAAAAGAGGGAAGGGGCATGGGAAACCAGCCCCTGTATGTCACCCAGCTGAGGTGGATGGGGAGCTGAAGGAGGCCGCCCCGGCGCCCTCTGCGGAGAACATTGACTCCCATTGGTGACCTGCCTGAAGTTGCTGGGTGGCAAGTAGAGGAGGACCCACCAGTGTAGAGTCCTGTAAGGCACAGAAAGAGTGCCCAACCCTGGAGGGCATGAGGCAAAAGGCCAAAGCCTAGGCATCAGGTGATGCCTCTAGGAATTACCACATTTACTGGGAGGGCAACCTCCTTTACACTGACCCTACGGCACCTGTGCATGGGACAACAAGGGCCCTGGTGGTACCCCAATGCTACAGGGCCTTCCTGCTGGATCTGGCGCATGAAATGCCCCTGGCAGGACACCTGAGCCAAGACAAGACCTTTGTCAGGCGGGTCCCCCACTTTTTTTGGAATAGGATGAAGATTTCCTCAGATGCATTCTGTAGGACTTGTTTGACCTGCCAGGCCAGTGGGAAGACAGGGCTGAAATACCCTTGTTGAAAATTGCCCTTTTTGCAGGGTTACCCCAAACCTTTTGTCCTCCTCCTCCTGTTTTTGTTGATTTCATTTGGTTGCCCTTACGACTCTGAGCACTTTACCACTGCTAATCAGTGCGAAAGTGCATGTGCTTCTCCCCTAAACATGTTGATATTGGTGTATACCTTATTGGAAAAGAGTAGCTACTTCATGTTTAATATCTTTGGAATGGTGGTGATGAATCCTCTTTAACGGTGAAGTTGGATTTGAAATTACCATTTTAGAAATGCCACTTTTAGAAAGTGGCCATTTCTCTGCTCTTAACTTTGCTCTGTGTGCCTGCAGCCTGTCTCCAATACACATCTGGGCTGGGTGACAGCTACATTCTGTGCATTACCTCGAGACAGCCATAACACAGGAAGGGCTTGATGTGACAGGGGATTCATCTGGATACTTATAGCCTTCCTGGGCAGGAAGGGGGGAGGTGGTTCACACTTACATCTGAATAGGTTGTGCACTGCCCTCACACAAAAGGCTGATTTACCCCTTACTCGTAGTCTGGAGCCAGGGCTGGGTTGAAAGCGATTCTTGTACACTTCAGAGAACTCCTTCGAAGTCACCCCTAAATCAAAGGCACTTTTGGGTATAAGTACCAGGGCTCTGGCCCTATCAAATCAGTACATTTCTGGACCTGGGAAGAACTCTGCTGGACTAAAGACTGCTGTGCTGAAAGGAATGCCACTTTGCTGTGACTGAGTGTTCAGAGGAACTGCTTCTCTGCTTTGATGAGCTGCACTTCTGCCTGCTGATCTCTGCCCTGCTGAGGACAAGGACTCTCACTTAAACCCAGAGTGGCTCTATGTGCTTGCTGGCTTGCCTCCTGTTTTCTGAAGTCTCAGTGACACAAAAGAGTTCCTGCAATCCTGCTGGTGCTGCTGGACTCTGTCATCTGTGAGTCCTACCCTTGCCTGAGGTGCCCCCTCCAGTCCTGGGCCTCAGAAGTGGGTTCTGCAGCTGATTTCTGCAAGAACTGACGCATCGCCTTTCGATGCAGACTCGGAGGCTGCCCGATGACAGCGGATCCACAGCATGTGCAGCTCGACGATGACACTCTGTGTGTCTCGATGGTGACAGATTGCATTCACTTCAACGGAGTCCGATGACGATGCAGTGACCTGACTGCATGGAAAGGATTGCCGCATCGTGCCCTCAACATCGACTCTTTTCTCAATCCAAGGTAGTTTTTCAGAGGATCCTGCGTGGGTTCTGTGGCCAGCCTGCCCTCTATCGCAGTCAGCCCAAATTTTGAATTTGCACCAGTCCCTCGCGATCTCAAGTAACCTTTTGACAAGTAGTGACTTCTAAGCACTGTTTTCACATTATACTTTAAAAATTCATAACTCGACTTCTACTTATTGGATTTTTGTCGTTTTGGTCAGTTTTACTCAGATAAATATTCACTATTGTTCTAAACCTGTGTGGAGTCTTTTGTGGTGTTTTCAATGAGTTACTGTAATTTAAGTGTTACACAAATACTTTACAGATTGCCTCTTAAGTTAAGCCTGACTGATCTGTGCCAAACTACCAGAGGGTGGGTACAGGGCAATTTAGAATGTGTATCGGCCTTACCCTGACTAGGGTGGTGGTTCCTACTTGGACAGAGTGCAAACCTCTGGCAACTAGAGACTCCCATTTCCAACAACCTCCCTTAATCCATTGCCTGTCATTGGCACTCTCTTTGAAAGGGTGGACATTAACATTGTAGGGCCTATTGATCCCCAGACAGCTTCTGAAAGCAGGTCTACCTGGTGCTGGAGGATCATGCCACAGGAAACCCAGAGGTCATACCTCTGAGAAGTGCCACTACACCTGCAGTGGCTAAGGCCCTATTGGGGAATTTTACTGCATGGGTTTCCCCAAGGAAGTGGTGTCTGACAGGGTACCATCTTCATATCTACCTTTACGCAGTCAATGTGGAAGGATTGTGGAGTTACTTATACGTTCTTCACTCCCTACCACCCACAAACCAATGTGCTTGCTGAAAGATTCAACAAGGCTCTCAAAGGCTTGATCAAGGGCCTGCCTGAGGCGTAAGTGGGACGTCCTCTTGCAATGCCTTCTCTTTGCTTACTGAGAGGTACCACAGAAGTAGTTTCGACTTAAAACTTTTGAACTTCTGTATGATCATCCTGTAAGGGAACCTTCGAGTCTGGTGAAAGAAGGGTGGGAGCAAGCTCCCAGGAAAATTCCCTGGGATGTAGTTAGCTACATGCTGGCATTCAGAAGTCAGATGGCCAAGTTGTGGAAGCAAGCTTTTGACAACTTGAGGCAAGTCAATAGATGATGAAACAGTGGTATGACAAGACAGCTACCATTGTAGAATTGCAACCTGGACAGAAAGTGTGGATGATGGAACCCATAGAGTCCAGATGGCGGAGTGGAAGAGGAGAGTGAACTCCTCTCTGAACTCTTAGCCTCCAAGGAGAAGGAACGGCCAGTGCAAGGTGTGAACCTCTCCTCTACCCTGACTTCTAAACAGCAGAGGCACTGTCACCATTTGCTGTGACAGTTATCCTCTCTGTTTTTCCTCACCCTTCAGTCTACCCACCTGTGTACCCATGATGTGGACACAGGACATAGTCTCCATTTCAAGAATAAATCTTACAGGCTGTCTGATAATGTGAGGGCCAGCATCAAACATGAGGTTTCTAAAATGCCGGAATTGGGGATCATAGAACCATCCAGTAGCCCCTGGTCCAGCCCTGTGGTGCTGGTATCAAAATCTGCCCCACCGGGCACTCCACCTGAACTCAGGTTCTGTGTAGATTAAAGGGGGCTCAATTCAATCACCAAGACTGATGCTCATCCCATCCCATGGGCTAACAAGCTGACTGATCGGTGAGAGCTGCCCAGTTCCTGAGTAGCTTTGACTTTACTTCAGGCTACTAGCAGATTGCCTTAACTGATGGAGCGAAAGGGAGGTCTGCCTTCTCCACTCCAGAGGGCAATTATCAATTTAGGGCAATGTCCGCCCTTGCCACTTGCCAAAGGCTGATGAACTAGGTCTTAGCTTGTATGGAGGCCTTCAGTCACTGATTACTTGGATAATATAGCTGTCTTCAGTAGCAGCTGGCATGACAATCTCTTTCACCTGCAGAAAGTGCTTCAGGCTCTGCAACAGGCAGACCTGATTATCAAGGCCAGTAAGTGCCAGATAGGGCAGGGGCCTGTGGTGTACTTAGGAGCCTTGGTGGGGGCAGGGTAAGGCGCAGCCCCCAGGTCAAGATAGAGACTATCATGGACTGGGAGCCCCCCCAAAACCCAGACTGATGTAAGAGCCTTCTCAGGCCTCACTGAGTACCTTAGGAGGTTTGTCAAGGGATATGGCACCATGGTTGCCCCCTTGACAGGGCTGGCTTTGAGGAAGGAGCCCAGAAATGTTATTTGGGCAGAGGCATGCCAAAAAGCATTTGAGTCCCTTAAGCAGGCCATGTGCACAGCCCCGGTACTCAAGGCCCCTGACTTCTCCAAGGAGTTATTTGTAGAAACAGATGCCTCAGAACATGGCATAGGGGCAGTGTTATCACTGCTAAATAAAGAAGGCCTAGAGCAATCTATAACCTTCATCTCTAGGAAGATACTTGACTGGAAACAAAGGTACACTGAAGACACTGAGACCATACCTGTTTGGGACTCACTTCCTGATTCAGATTGACCACAGGGCCCTCAGGTGGTTAATGCAAATGAGGGATGAGAATCCAAAATTGTTGAGGTTGTTCTTCTCCACACAGGTAAAGCTCTTAAGGGTGGAACCCAGACCTAGAGTTGACCATGCCAATGCTGATGGTCTTTCCAGGTTCTTCTACCTTAGTGATGAGAACTCCCAAGAGGTTGGGTAGCTCTCCCCACTTTCAGCTGGGGGGACACATGTTAGACCTGACATCCTTAGGGTGGTCTTCACCAAACCTTTTGCCTGCTTACCTCCTATTTTTGCTGATTCTTTTTGTTGGCCTTAGGTCTCTGAGCACTTTACCACTGCCAACCAGTGATAAAGTGCATGTGCTTCTCCCCTCAAACATGGTTTGTTTGATGTATCCACACTTGGCACACTTAATTTAATCATAAATCCCTAGTACAGTGCACTACACTTGCCCAGGGCCTATAAATTAAATATTACTAGTGGGCCTGCAGCACGGATTGTGCCATCCACATAACTAACACTTTAAACATGTTTCAGACCTGCCATTGCAGAGCCTGTGAGTGCAGTTTACACTGCAATTTCGACTTGGAATTCAAAACCCCTTGCCAAGCTTAAAACTCCCCTTTTATTACATATAAGTCACACCTAAGGTGTTCCTAGGCAGCCCATATGGCAGAATGCTGTGTAATCAAAAGGCAGGACATGAACTTTTAAGTTTTGCATGTTCTGGTAGTGAAAAACTCCCAAAGTCGTTTTTCACTACTGAGAGGCTTACCACTCTCATAGTTTAACATTGGGGATTCCTTATTACATTTAATAAGCTGTAATTCCTAATTGAGAGAATGTAGAGTTTTTGTGTTTGATACCTCTGGAATGGTAATGACAAATTCTCTTTAATGGTAAAGTTGGATTTAAAGTTACCATTCTGAAAATGACACTTTTAGAAATTGGACAGTTTCCTGCTCTAAGCCATTTGATGTCTGCTGCCTGTATCTGATCACTGTCTGGACTGGGTGACAGTTCACTATGTTTATTCCCTCTAGACAGTCCCACACACAGGATTGCTAGGTGTGACTTCATGCATCTTCCTGGGAGGAAGAGAGGGCGGACCTGGGGACAGCCTCACACTTCCACCTGAATAGTCATACCCTCCTGTAGTGAGTCTGGAGCCAGGACAGGAAGAAAGGACCTCTGTACACTTCAATGACCCTTCTTTGAAGTCACCCTCACTTCAAAGGCACAACTGGGTCTAAGTACAGGACCTCTGACCCTACCAACTCAGTACACTTCTGGACCTGAAACCAACTTGCCAAGAAGAAGGACTGCTGGACTGAGGACTGCTACACTGCTGGCCTGCTGATCTGGAAGACTGCTGCCTTGCTGCTCCCTCTGACTGGACCAACATCACCTGACCCAGAGTGACTCCAAGGGCTAGCTGACTATCCTACTGTTCTTCAAAGACTCAGGGATATCAAAGTATGCATCCCTGCTCCTGTGCCTAGTTCATTGGAAGTGAACCAACGCATCCTGTGCTGTGACAAGCAGAACCATTGTATGACACTTGGAACCAGTGCATCGCCATCGGATAGGCTGCATCGGAACCGCCGCATCTTCATCACTGATGAAGGACAATCGATGCATCCCTTTGTTTGCGTGGCGAAACCCGCCGTTTCGGCTTTGGAACCATTGCATGTTGGAACTGCCGCTTCGTCTTCAGTACCAACGCATCGCCATCCTTTCACAAGGTAAATTCAAGCATCTTGTGTTGTGACCAGGATTAAGGTACTTTGCTCAGCGGGCCCTGGATGGGTCCTGTATCTGGCCCAAGCTCCATCGTGGTTGGCCTGAACTCTTTTGTTCCAGTCTAACACAACAAATTACCTCTTTAAACACTATTTGCTTCTAAGTGCTATTTTTGCATTTATAATTTAAAAATTCATATCTCAAATTCTACTTATTGGATTTTTGTCATTTTGGTCTTTTTTTCTAAACTGGTGTGGAGTCTTTTTGTGGTGTTTTCACTGTGGTTCTGTTTAAGGTGTTGCGCAAATACTTTACACATTCCCTCTTAAAGTTAAAACTGACTGCTCTGTGCCAAGCTACCAGAGGGTGAGTGCAGATTCATTTATGGCGTGCATCTGACTTACCCTGACTGGGGTTGTGATTCCTGCTTGAACAGGGTGTATATATCTGTCAACGAGAAATCCAATTTCTCCCTGCTGTTTGTGCACTCTAGTGACTCTCTCCATAGTGTATCATGTTTAGGTTCTTATTATATGTCCTACGCTCCTTGGTAACTGAAGTGTTGTTAGACATGTCATCTTTGGTGTGATTTCCCCTGTCATTTTGCTTCTGACCACCTGTTCTTGAATGTATGCTGCATTTTGTTTTTGCTTGTTTAAGGACTCTGGGCACTTTACCACTGCTGACCAGTGCTAAAGTGCAAGTGCTTCCCGTGTAAATGTTTGGTGATTGGTTTATCCATGATTGGCTTATTTCATTTACTAGTAAGTCCCTCGTAACATACATCAGGTGCGCCCAGGGCCTGTAAATTAATTGCTACTAGTGGGCTAGCAGCACTAATTGTGCCACCCACATGAGTAGCCCTGCAAACCTGTCTCAGACCTGCCACTGCAGTGTCTGTGTGTGCAGTTTTAAACTGCCATTTCGATCTGGCAAGTACACCCACTTGCCAGGCCAAAACCTTTCCTTTCACTGTATGTAAGTCACCCCTAAGGTAGGCCAAAGGCAGCCCCATGGGCAGGGTGCGTGTATTTAAGAGGTAGGATGTGTACTGTTGTGTTTTACAGGTCCTGATAGTGAAATAATCCTAATTTCGTTTTTCACTATTGCAAGGATAATCTTTCCCATAGGGTAACATGGGGATTACCTTAAATTATCTTTTAAGTGTAATTTCCCATTGGGAGCAGATAGATGTTAGACTTGGCATCTTTGGCGTGTTTCCCCTGTCTTTTTGCTTTCTGACCTCCCTGTTTTGACTCTGTTTTTGCTGGTTTAGTGTCTCTGCGCACTTTCTCATTGCTATTCAGTGTTAAAGTGCAAGTGCTCCTGTTGTAAATTGTGCTATGGATTGGTGTTTCCATGATTGGCATTTTTTGATATACTATTAAGTCCCTAGGGTAAACATCTTTTACAACGCATGCATTACAACGCATGCCATTACCCCACATTTATTTACTCTGCAAAATCTTTTACAACGCAGGGCTTTACACCACAAACCATTACAACGCATTCCTCAAAGTAACGCCCCGGTGGAGTTAAAATAGTAAATTGCATTGTAATGGGGAATGCAGTGTAATGGATTGCATTGTAAAGCCCTGCGTTGTAAAAGATTATGCGGAGTAAAAAATGCGGGGTAATGGCACGCATTGTAAAAGCGTGCAGGGTAAAGTGTCCTATTCAGTCCCTAGTACAGTGCACTGAGAGTGCCAGGGCCTGTAAATCAAATGCTACTAGTGGGCCTGCAGCACTGATTTTGATACCCACAGAAGTAGCCCTGAAAAGGTAACTCAGACCTGCCACTGCAGGGTCTGCACGCAGTTTGTAACTGCCTTGTCGACCTGGCAAGTACACCCACTTGCCAGCCAGGCCCTAATCTTCCCTTTTCTTACATATAAGTCACCCCTAAGGTAGGTCCAAGGTACCCCTGTGGGCAGGGTGCTGTGTATGTTAAAGGTAGGACATGTACTGGTGTGTGTAACATGTCCTGGTAGTTAATTACAGTGCATTTCCTTTTTCACGGTGGAAAGTCTATGTGTCCCTTAGGGTAGAATGGGAGTTTTACTTATAACATCTTCTAAGCATAACTTCCCATTGGGACAAGTTAGGGAAGTGGAGTTTAGTATGCCTGGACTCAGAATGTAAAAATGCATCTTTTCGTAAAGATGATTTTTATGTTCTGTGTTTGAAAATACTACTTGTAGAAAGTAGGTATTTTCTTGCTTAGCCATTCTGTGTGCCTCTGCTGGGTTTGTGGATTGACTGTCTGGCTTTGGAGTGACAGGGGCTGGGGATGTGCATTCTCTTCAGACAGCCACTGGGGGGTCGAGGTATGTCCTGCCTTTCCTGGATGAGTCAGGGCCGGGCTGAATAGACCTGGGCTGCATTTAGAGTAGTGGGAGGAGAATTCCTTGCACCTGAATGGGCCTGGTCTGCTGTAGGCAATGCTGCCTCCACCTCCTGCCGGAAAGCTGGGCCAGAGAGGAACAAACTGGTTTGGACTAAGCACAGACACTCTCTGCCTGAGAGGACAAAGGAATTTTTTGTATAAATATTGGGGCCCAGAACTTTAGAACTCGCTGGAATCATGGAACCTGCCAAGAAGGAGAGCTGGAAGAGCTGACAGGAGGAGTACTGCCCCTTTGCTGTGTTGTTGCTTTGTTGGGTTGGCCTGCAGTTGCTGCTTCTGCCTTGGGCAGTGAAAGGACTGGACTGAACTTTCTTTACTTGTGCTGAGTATCTCCAAGGGCTTGAAGTAGAGCTTGCCTCGTTCTGAAGTCTCAGGGACTGCAAAGACTTCATCAACCTCTGGGTACCGCTTCTGGAACTGTTGTTTCAGTTGCCACAGAGAGAGGAAAAACAACTAACTCCGTCACCGACTCCGTCGCTGGCTCTGTGTCCTGACGGCATCGCAGAAGGCACCGTCCGCATCTTGCACCGCAACCCTGGTCTTACCGACGACCAACGCCGCCACCACTGAGCCGCTGTATGCACCGTGACCTGTGGGCACCGCTCTCCGCACCGCCTTGCTTCACTTCGCCATCCTGGTCTCACCAAAGCCATCGCTGTTGCTGACTTCGACACCGTGACCGCATCCTGGCTGGGGGCACCGCTCGTAAGTTTCCCGACGCACCACCTCATCCACACAGCAGTCCGGGCAGACCGACGTCTATATTTCTAAAGTACTGTATGCTGGATTTTTATCGTTTTGGTCTGGTTCTGGTTATATAAAAATATTCGATACTTTTCTAAACTGGTGTGGTGTCCTTTTGTAGTATATTCACTGCATTACTGTTGGTCTGAGATAAGCCTGTCTGCTCGTGCCAAGCTACCAAAGGGGTGAGCAGGGGTTATTTTAGAAGTGTATCCCCCTCACCCTGACTAGGAAGAAGGATCCCTACTTGGACAAAGGTGCAAACCCTTGCCAACTAGAGACCCCCATTCCTAACAATAGAGATTTGGAGTTTGGGGTCTCTGAACTCACAATTTCAAAATGCATCTTTTGGTGAAGATGGTTTTTAAATTGCGTGTCTGAAAATGCCACTTTTAGAAAGTGAGCATTTTCTTGCTTAACCATTCTGTGCTTCTGCCTGTCTGTAGAATCCACATCTGGGTTAGGATGGCAGTTGGGCTCCTGTGCATTCACTATAGACAGTCACACAAATCGAGCTGAGGTGTGCCTTTCATATCCTGACAGGCCATCACTAGTCTGATGGGCCTTCCTGAGAGTGGTGGGAGGAGATGTCACTGGCACCTGAATAGGGCTGTGCCTGTCCTCACACAAAGCTATTTCCACCGAATTTCCTTTGAAGTTTGTCTACTTCAAAGGCAGAAAGGTGTGTAAGTATTGGGCCCCTGACACTCTCAAATCAGAACACTTCTGGACTGAGGACATTCTGCCAGCATAAAGAGCTGGATGCTGTAGGAGGGACTGCCACTCTGCCTGTTTCTTTGTTGTGCTGGCCTGCTACTTGCTGCTTCTGTCCCGGGAGTGAAAGAACTGGATGCTGCTTCCAAGGCTCTCCAAAAGCTTGCGTGTGCTTGCTTTCTGTTAACAAGTCTCAGGGCCTGGGCTCTTCTGCTAAGAGTTCTGACTTGCCAAGTGGTGCCAACTCCAGTCCCTGGGCCCTTGGAAGTAGAATCTGGTGAGCTAAAGGAGAAAATCCATGTATCAACTCCCAGAGTCTGTTTTTATTGACACATCGTCACAAACTTTGATGCATCACCGCTACCAGCACCGGAGCGTGGATCCCAATCAGCGCATCATCCACGCCTTTTACCGCAGGACCCAGCTTTCTGTTGCAGTGCATCAAAAGAACTGCTACAGCGTGAGTTTTGAGCACCGCATCACCGAAGTCCATGACACACCGGTCCAACTCCGATGCAGCGCCTGCTACATCACTGTGGAATTGACGAAGTGGGTCTGGATTTTTGACGCAGCGTCCCTGGGCAACAATTTCTTCATCGACGTTGCCCAGCAGTAAGGAACCGAGGCCACGGGCCCGGAAATCGACACATCACCTCCCCTTCCAGTAAGAAACCAATGCATCACCTCCCCTGACAGTTAGGAACCAACGCATCACCTCCCCTGCGCAGCAGTAAAGAACGAATGCATTGCTTTGCTTTTCCGGTGCCTCACCTCCCCTGCACCTTGCTCCATCTTTTGATTTTGATGCATCCAAGGTACATTGTGCTAAAAGTAACGCATCAATAGATTTCTATGGATTGAACTGATTTAACATTTTAAAAGTGATTTCTATACTTATCTATGTTGGATTTGTATTGTTTTGGTCTTGTTTTATTCAAATAAATATTGGCTATTCCTCTAAACTTGGGTGGAATCATTTTGTAGTGTTTTCACTGTGTTACTGTGTGTATATGAACAAATGTTTTACACATTACCTCACTGCTCATGCCAAGTTACCTAGGGGGTGGACAGGGGTTATCTTAGCTGTGTGACTCCCTTACCCTGACTAGAGTGAGGGTCCATACTTGGACAGGGTGCAGACCACTGCCAACTAGAGATCCCATTTCTAAAAATGGTCATCAATCATATCTGGAAGAGGCTGCTGCTAGTCATGCATGGTTGCAGTAGAATATATAGTTGAAATGTTGTGTGTACCAGTCTGTACAACTCATTAAGGTAGATACAGTTCATATATCAGGACCTTTACATTCTGCTGGCCAGTGGCGTAACAAAACTTGAGGGGGCCCCCCTTGCAAAGTACATGGAGGGATTCACTTAGGAGCTCTCAAGTCAAGGTACTGCGCTGAGGGGGCCCCATGGAGCTCGCGGGCCACCCCATACTGCGGGGGTCTTTGTTACGACACTGTCTCTGGCTGCATCATGGCAGGAACCTGGCAAGTATTTGGAGTATGTTGTGTGGTGCAGGTTTGCATCACATGCTGACTTTGTATTAGGGTTGGTGTATGCTTTTCCATTGTTGTAGGCAAATGGGACTCCATGAGGTTTTCAACAGTGACGTGGGTGTAATTGATGTCGCCTATAGAGAGTGAGAAGCCACAAATCTCACAGATCCCAGAAGTCCAGGTGTGCCTCCAATATCTACAGTGGTGTTTGAGAGATAGTGTTGCTCCCTGTCAGACAGGGTGTGTCCATTTGTATCTTTAGTGCTTTCTAGGTGGATTTTTGTGATGTGTTGTTTGTGTTTCTGTTGACTCCCAGGAGAGAATCAATAGTCTAGTAATTTAGTGTGCTGACACTGAATATCTGTGTTTTTCCATAATACAATATTGGGTATCTCTGGGCAGAGAAGGTTGTTTGTGGTATTCATGGTCAAACAGAATCCACAGTAACAATATTTTCTCTTTTGCAGGTACCTTCTTTTCCCTGTGGGACCTCCTTCTCCTAACAGCTTGTGTTGTGGACATATATGTGTGCCAGTAGGAGCTGCATTTTGATTAAGTAGAGTTCCTTTTGCAGGCTGTGAGCATAGTGGTAGTTTAAAACATTCATCCACAATAAATACTCCCCTTATACCCTAACCGTGTAGTTCGGTTATTAGAATACAAACAGATACTGGTCGATCAATGGTGGAATGTCCTTAAATGAAGCTGATGATTATACACCACTCTAAAATGGCGAAGGAGGCAACTCCTTTTGTTTTATATTCCCTCACACACCCTAGTGGTGTCATGCTTCATCATCGGGACACCACGACGCCTATAAGTCGGGGTGGGCTCAACCGTATTGTAGGGAGCTCTTAAAGAAATGTTTGGCCAGGGGGTTAAAGATTAAAAATTCACTGGCAGATCCCGGTTTCCCTTTATTTTTGGATCTGTCAAGGATATTAAAATAAAGAAGAATAAGGTCATTGGGATATTATGGTCCTAAGACCCTAAAGTTTAAAACATTCGCCTTATCATGGGTGTTTAGGAGTAAGATGTCCCTGCCAGCATCTGTGCATGAATTGAGTGTGCACCCTCAGGTACAGGTAATGGGGATATGGCCGGTGTTTCCATTTTGGTTTCCACGAATCCCTTGATTTGTGTACCCACATATTTAAAAAGTTCATTGTTTTTTGCAGTGTTTTTCCTATTTGCATTGCTATGAATAAACACATTTCATTGCACACGAGTAGGTGTCTCGTGTCCCCTTTTCATTGTAAAGTGTTCTCAATGTGTTTGATTTTGGTTGAGTAAGATTGTAAAACAATTTGTTTCCTAATTAACATTGTTGGTTTGTAGTTCTACATATGGTTACACATAGCAGGTGAAATAGCTTTTAGGTTGAACCTGGTTTCTGTACATCAGCCTTTGCCTACGTGGCCCTTCTATGTATTTATCTTCGGTGATCTTGGCTTCCCATTTGGGTTGGTGAATATTGTGTATTAATTACCTTCTTTCCTGTTTGTTCAATATGATGTTTGCTTTCTCTGTGTGATCTTAAATAGTCTCTAAACTTTCTCGCTGGGCATTTCTTTTTTGCATTATCTGGCAGTATCAATGTTTTTCGGCCGGATCCCAAATGCTGCCTGTGTTTTTACAGCCTCCTACAATATACTAACATGTGAAACAACAACACAAGCCACGTGCAACAGAGCAAACAAGAGCGATAACTGTTATTAAGTGGGGTGGAAAGAGTTGACCAACACTTTCTTCATTTGATTGGTTTGATTTAATCCTTAAAACAAACTTTTAGTCTCAAATGTAATCAAGCATATTTTTGAGACCTTGTCCTTTCCTGGAGTCTGAATTCCCCTTTTTGCATTGAGTTGTATTTCGTAATGTATTTTGATAGTTGTGTAACCTTTTAGTTCTGGACACTGTATTCTTTATCTCTTGAATTGATTTGAATTGTGCTGTGATCTGTTTTGCACCCACATCGCTTCCTGCAGTTTTTGCTGTGATAGAGGCCGAGCTACCAAGGTCTTCATTAAGAGCCAGGCAGAGCGGAATTACCTCATGGAATTCTACTCTGCCAGATTCTGAGTGAGTTGGCACTTCCATAACCGTTTTCCCGGGCGTGGAAGAAACAGATTTGATTTTAAATAGCAAGGTAAAGTAGCATGGCGCTTTGTATGCAGCAGCCAAGTCTCATTCCTGCTTTTTTTCTGACAGGGTGGCGCATACAATGTTCCCCCCCTTCCAGAATTACTGCCGACAGGGAGGCAAAGCCGACCACAGAGGGTGGGTGGCTAACGCCCCCCCCTCTGCCACCCCCTCACGTGCGGACAGCAGACAAATGGCACAGCAGCAGCAGGGCGCAAGAGCAAGCCAAGAAAGAGGCCAATGAGTGACCAGTGGTGTTTGAGTTAGAAGGGCCCAATCGAGAAAGAGGGGGCGTGGTCACAACAGGATTTAAAGGCGACCGGGGCAAACCAGTCCACAACTTTAGAGCTGTCACGGCATATGCAGAGTGATTTATGACAACCTTGAAGAGATATCATGTCGGGAAGGATAATGCATTGCAGGATTAGGCAAAGTTATGGTATTTATATGCAATAAGCATAAGATGTACACTGTATAACCTGTTAGATAAAATGCCACATGTTGTAGTACAGATAAGCCAGAAATTAGCATGTTGTTGACCAATGCCATCATAACAAGTGTGTACTAACTTATGATGTAAATAAACTGCGGCCGTTCTATCACCACCAAAGGTCTTGGTGTACATAATTGATGAGAAAGAAGGAACGGCGGGAGGGCCCACGAGTTTCTTGCACAGCTGGGGAGGTTAACACCATATCCTACCCTCCCCTACTCAACCCATCCACCTCCCATACTCTGCATCTCACCCAGAGGGCCCTGCATATGTTTTCATGCATTAAACCCCATGGAATTGGAAATTCCCTGCGGTTTTATTGACAGAAAAATCAGTCTCACACAAATAACTCTCTAGTCTATGGGTTTAACTTGGAATTGCACGGTAACGGGGCACATTTGCCATGATTGTACCATGCCCCCAGTACCATGCAAATTCAAATTAAGGCCCAAATGGGAAACAGCAGGTACCTTTGTTTGAACTGCACTCATCAGGTTCAATGAATTGTATTCGCATTGGAGTAATATTGGCCACTGCAGCTCCCGCAGTGAGGGGGGCCTCTGAGCTCCAAGGGGCTTGCCTTCGCCACATGTGCATTGGCAGTGGGTCCCTTGCCTGAGAGCTCCTGACTGGATCTGGAGCGTGGGCAACCCCCCCCCCCATCTACTTTGCAAGGTGGTCCCCTCAAGTTTGGAACCGGGCCGGGAAGGCAGAGCCGGACCCAGTAGGGGCCCGGGTTGAACGCCGGCCGGCGGCGGGGGACCCTCCCCCTTTCCCCGCCCTCTCCACATGTAAATGCCCGGCTAAGCCGGGAGGCTCTCCCAGTGGCCTTGGGATGCCTCACGGCAGGGGTACTGAGGGGTACTGAGGGAGCCAGGGGGCGGCGTGCCGCCAGAGAAAGAATAGAGGCGACACTCCCGCAGGACCCTTGGGATGCCGTACGGCAGGGGTACAGAGGGAGAAGATGGTAGGGACTCAGCCTCAGGAAAGAGAGAGTAAACGCTCAGGCAAGGTCCTTGGGATGCCAAACGGCAGGGACCCCGGGAGAAGGGAGGACCCACCAAAAGGCCCAGGGCGAGCGGGACGGCACTGCAGCCCGGGCAGGTCCCAACGGACACCCTCCAAATCGGTAGCAAGTTGAAGCCTAGACCCGCGACGTGAAACCCCGAGAAAGGTGCCTCTCCCTCCTCTCCCAGAAAGTCGAGGAGGCTGGAAGTCCAGATCAAAAAGAAATTGAGGAAAGCTAAACAAGGACATAGAGGGCTTATGACCATGGACGTTGAAATATAAAATTGTATGTAACAAAAATTTGTGGTATTGAAAATAAACTGCGACCTTTTTCAGGCACCAAAGAAGTGGTCAGTGGTGATTGTAAGGGAAAGCGCGCAGTTGGCGGTAGCAAGCGGGGGGCGAGCAGGAGGGGGGGGGACTCACCGCCTGGAAGGGGTTTGGACCCGGGCCGGGAAGGCAGAGCCGGACCCAGTAGGGGCCCGGGTTGAACGCCGGCCGGCGGCGGGGGGACCCTCCCCCTTTCCCCGCCCTCTCCACATGTAAATGCCCGGCTAAGCCGGGGAGGGGCCAGGATTGGCCCACAAAAACAAGAAAGGCTCCCCCAATCAGGGGGCGAGCAGGTAAGCCAAAGGGGGTTAAGAAGGGGCCAACGGCCCATTGGAACCACAAGTCACCCCCCTTTGGCGAGGAGATAGGAGAAAGAAACCCACCCACCCACACCTAGGAATACGGGCGCGCAGCCGTAACAGGGAAAGGGTAGCGGATCAAACACAAGGAAGCTAGTAGGACTCAAGATCACTAGAGGATAGACGGGAGGCTCTCCCAGTGGCCTTGGGATGCCTCATGGCAGGGGTACTGAGGGAGCCAGGGGGCGGCGTGCCGCCAGAGAAAGAATAGAGGCGACACTCCCGCAGGACCCTTGGGATGCCGTACGGCAGGGGTACAGAGGGAGAAGATGGTAGGGACTCAGCCTCAGGAAAGAGAGAGTAAACGCTCAGGCAAGGTCCTTGGGATGCCAAACGGCAGGGACCCCCGGGAGAAGGGAGGGCCCACCAAAAGGACCAGGGCGAGCGGGACGGCACTTGCAGCCCGGGCAGGTCCCAACGGACACCCTCCAAATCGGTAGCAAGTTGAAGCCTAGACCCGCGACGTGAAACCCCGAGAAAGGTGCCCCTCCCTCCTCTCCCAGAAAGTCGAGGAGGCTGGAAGTCCAGATCAAAAAGAAATTGAGGAAAGCTAAACAAGGACATAGAGGGCTTATGACCATGGACGTTGAAATATAAAATTGTATGTAACAAAAATTTGTGGTATTGAAAATAAACTGTGACCTTTTTCAGGCAGCAAAGAAGTGGTCAGTGGTGATTGTAAGGGAAAGCGCGCAGTTGGCGGTAGCAAGCGGGGGGCGAGCAGGAGGGGGGGGGGACTCGCCGCCTGGAAGGGGTTTCGTCACTCCACTGATTTGATGTGCATCAGGTGTCTGTGCAAGCCCCCCGTTCTTCACTTACTACTATTTAGTAATTTATTCCCTACCAACAACAACAAAAATGACACAGTAGCAGGACATTTGGTAAATGAGTGAGTCTTAAACAACGTATTCATCAGCATGTAATATATTTAATTTGCTGTGAGAATGCGATATTTCCTCCATCAAAACACGTTTTTCACTTGTATCCTAATGTTATCCCTGAAAACGTTCCTTCTTTCTTTCCGAGGTAAAGGAATAAAAAGAAAATGTGTTTAGAAACCATGCTCTCCTGGGCAGCGTGGAATTCCAACGTGCGGTACTCAAAGAATTTCCTTTGGGAGAGCCTGAGAGAGGCTTTCTAAAAACTAGAATTTTTGATATGATGCTTGTTTTGCTGCCCATTGGAAAGTCATAAAGTCGTCCCTTGTGTGTGGGTCAGAACTGCAGTTTTTTCGGCAGCAAACATGAGACAGAATGCAACTTTATGATATTTTGCAAAGCAGTTTGGACTTGAGTTAGGCTTGTGGTTAAATAAAATATGTGTTGCTCTGGTGTAGCCAATATTATTAATACTTTCTTTCGAAGAAGAGAGTAAAAAAGGGAACACAGATGGGCAGAACAGATTTCCCCTATTACATACAAAATGGATGCCTTTTCTTCATCACGTGACTGCTTCTCCCCCAGCTACCTGCAACTAACTGCATGTTAAAAGGGCAACTATTTTCAAGCGTCGGTCCCTCGTACGTAACACGTAGAGCCGAGAGTTCGCGTGCACCGGAACTGCTACAGTGAAATGTGGGAGAGAGCAAAATGTCCAACAGAGAAACTGTCAGCACAACTCTGGAGCAGATATATTAGAGGTAACTCCAATGTCATCTGCTCAAATTGCCTCTGCAGCGTGCCAAGAGGCCAGATGTTGCCGACTGAAATGAACACATCAGCTGGAGCTCAGTGTCTGAGCTCCGCATAAAGTATGTACCCATGAGTGTTATTTCTATTGATAGAAAACTTGTGAGTGCATCTGTTTTGTGCTGTTTTAAACAGAAAGTAGGCTGCAGCGCGTTTGACTTTACACAAACACTTGCGAAAAACACCAGGAGAACATTTCGTGGAATAAAATCTTATGCTTCGTATTATATAAATCAAGGAGGAATCAGTAGAAAGACAGGTGCAGATAGACAGCGAATATTTTATGGATTTCATGTGTCATTGGAGATCTCGGAAGGGACAGCTTTGGAATACATTGCACTCCAGAGTCAGTTGTTCTTTTTATGAGGGAGGCAGGGGTTGTTACAATATTAAAACCCTTGAGAGAGCGAAAACATCTGCATGGTCATCACAGTACACAGTTTCGTTTATATTTGACATAACATCAGTTGAAAACCACAAAACAATGTTTTACGATTATTTAACACAGGTTCATGCAGTGATTTTAATTGCGTAAAACCGACATTGGCATACCTTACATTTGTGTGGTGAGAATGTGGAGCAGCACAATTTAGGCTTCACCTTTATAAGTCACAATTTCACAATTATGTACTCATATTTGACATTATATTCACTATGTACCAAACTTCATTAATGTGTGTGAAGCATTTATATGTATTATTAAAATAGAATCATTGTAGAGACTGTTCGTGGGCCGGGAAGGCGAAGACGGACCACATAAGGGCCAACGATAAACGCCTACCGAGGTTGGGGAGGAAAGAGGTCATAAGCGAGGGCACAGGGACCCTCTGCACGAAGTGACCTCTCCACACGAAAGGATGACCTCGCCACGTTGAAAGTGTCAAAAGACAAAGAAGCTCATCGAAGGAAGAGTCACAGGAGGTGTCCAGCTGTACCAGGGGCACTGGGAGCAGGCGATTGGTCAGCAAGGGTCAGGTTTAAGCGGACACAGCACTTGCAGCCCTGGCTGGACCTGATGGCCACCCACACAGATTGCGGGAGCAAGGGAAGCCTGGAAGTCACAAATACTAGACACCTGCTAAGGGGCCGTCGCGCATGGCTGGGACAAGTCTTGCTGCCAAAATATTAGTAAGGACAAAGACTATGTAAATACTGTCCATTTGTGCTCTCTATTACAATAACCAAGTAATGTGTTTTGATAAACCATGTGCTACGCAATATTTAATAAACTGCGGCCTGTTTGCACCATAAGTGGTTCCCAGTGTACTCAATAAAGTGGAAGGTGCTCAGGTCAGACGGGAGGGACAAAGTCCACTCGCACGTCTGAGAGGGGTTTGGAGATTTATAAACATGTACACAACTGTTTAGTTGAAACTTGCAATCGTACTCTTTTGTCACGTTTTACACTTATATTTCAAGTTATACTTGTGTTAGAAATGGGATCTCTAGTTGGCAAGGGCTTGCACCCTTGTCCAAGTAGGGACCCTTCTTCCTAGTCAGGGTAAGGGTGTTACACTCGTGAAGTAACCCCTGCTCACCCTCGTGGTAGCTTGGCACGAGCAGTCAGGCTTAATTCAGAGGCAGTGTGTAAAGCATTTGCACATAACCAACAGTAATACAGTGTAAGCACTACAAACGGACACCACACCAGTTTAGAAAAATAACCAATATTTTATATACTCAAGACAAGACCAATTACGACAAAAATCCACAATACTATACTTTAAAAATGAATGCTTGATACGGTAACTTCTTCTTTGCAGGAATAGCACAAAAGCAAAGTTCGTACGAGTCGGTAGCTCCGTCCGAGCCTACCGTGATGCTGAAAACCACAGAGTCTAACAGTTCCAGCCGACCGCGTCGATACGGGCCAGCGGAGTCGTGAACAGACTCGGTTACAGTACCTTTCTCGTTGTGGCTGGTACGGAGTGTACGAGCCGGTCGGCGTTCGTCGCGGTTGCGGTGCAAGACGGAGCGATGCAAGGTGCGGTGTCCCTCGATGCGGTGCAGGCAGCGGCTCGATGAGCGTCGTGCAGACGGAGTCGGTGAGTCCAAGGCGTGCGATGCAGGGTGAGATGATGCTCGATGCAGTGCTGACAGGTTGCGATGCAGGCGACCAAGCCGGAGTGCGGGAGCTGGCGTCGGACAGCGGTGCGAGTCGGAGCGGTGCGTCGCAGACGTGCGAGCGGTGCCCCAAATGCGGTGCGGTCACGACTCTTGAGCCAGTTGCAGCGACCGCGTCGGTCGGGACCGGCTGGTTCAGTGAAGCGATGCGATGCGAACTGCGGTGCCCACAGGTCACGGTGCAAGCAGCGGCTCGATGTTGGCGGCGTTGGACGTCGCCCACGGTGAGACCAGGGTTGCGATGCGAAGCGGGGTGATGCGGTCTGCGGTGCAAACAGGTCACCGGCCAGGGATGGATTCGGTTGACGGAGTCGGTTGCGGTTCCCTTCCTCTGTGGCAACTGAAACAGCGTTCCAGAAGTGGTACCCAGAGGCTTGTGAAGTCTTTGCAGTCCCTGAGACTTCTTAACAGGAGGCCAGCTCGGTTCCAGGCCCTTGGAGATACTCAGCACAAGTTTGTAGAAAGTTCAGTCCAGTCCTTTCACTGCCCAAGACAGAAGCAGCAACTGCAGGCCAACCCAACAAAGCAACAACACAGCAAAGGGGCAGTACTCCTCCTGGCAGCTCTTCCAGCTCTTCGTCTTGGCAGGTTCCTTGATTCCAGCGAGATCTAAATTCATGGGGTCAGGGCCCCAATATTTATATCCCAAATTCCTTTGTTCTCTGAAGGCAGAGAGGCCTTTGCCTAGTCCAAACCAGTTCTGGAGCACTTTGTTGACAAGTCTCCATCCCTTCTTTCAGTGAGTAGGCCAGGGACATCAGACGCACCACAGGAGGTGGAGCCAGCATTGTGGAGGGAAGGCACTGTCCTATTCAGGGCCCAGGTGCGACCCCTCCCACCCATCTACATGTAGATCTTGCTATTCAGCCCTGTGCTGACTCACCCTGTCTCCTGGCATCCCCCAGCCCCTGTCACTAACATTCCAGACAAGGAATACACAACCTCGCGGAGGCAGGCTTGGATGGTTAGACAAGAAAATACCCACTTTCTAAAAGTGGTATTTTCAAACACAGAATGTTAAAACCAACTTCACTAAAAGATGCATTTTATCATTCTGAGTCCAGGCATACTAAACTCGAATTTCTACCATGTTCCCGGGGTCAGTTAGGACTATAAGCTGTAATAATCAAAACTGCCCGTTCTGGCCTAGGGGGAACAGGTAGCCTTGCAATAGTGAAAAACGAACTAGGCTGTAATTCACTATCAGGACATGCCACACACACCAGGGCATGTCCTACCTTTCGCATACAACGCACCCTGCCCACAGGGGTACCTTGGGCCTACCTTAGGGGTGACTAACATGTAGCAAAGGGAAGGTTTAGGGACTTGCAAGTGTGTGCACTTGCCAAGTCGACATGGCAGCCCCAGGCTGCGCACAGGCTCTGCGATGGCAGGCCCGAGTTACACTTTACGGGCTGTTTGCGTGGGTGGCACAATCCAGTGCTGCAGCCCACCAACAGCATTTGGTCTATAGGCCCTGGCACTCGCAGTGCACTTTACAAGGGACTGACACATAAACCAAATAGGCCAATCATGGAAACACCAATCCATAACACATTTTATACAGGAGCACTTGCACTTTCCCACTGGACAGCAGTGAGGAAAGTGCGCAGAATCATTACACCAGCAAAAACAGAGTCAAAACCGGGAGGTCAGAAAGCAAAAAGTCAGGGGAAACACGCCAAAAGATGCCAAGTCTAACACATGTCCCCTCCAGCTGAAAGTAAGGAGAACTACCCAACCCCATTGGAGTTCTCTTCACTAAGGCGGAAGAACCTGGACAGACCATCTGCGTTGGCGTGTTCTGCACCAGGACGGTGTTCCCCCGTAAAGTCCATTCCCTGTAGGGAGATGGACCACCTCAGCAGTTTTGGATTCTCACCCCTCATTTGCATCAACCATCTGAGGGGCCTGTGGACTGTCTGAACCCGGAAGTGAGTCCCAAACAGGTATGGTCTCAACTTCTTCAGCGCCCAGACCACAGCAAAAGCTTCCCTTTCTATGGCACTCCACCTCTGTTCCCTGGGAAGTAGTCTCCTGCTAAGGAAGACTACAGGCTGATCCAGGCCCTCTTCGTTCAGTTGTGAGAGCACCGCTCCCACACCATGCTCTGAAGCGTCAGTCTGCACGACCGAATTCCTTGGAGAAGTCAGGTGCCTTGAGCACGGGCGCCGTGCACATGGCTGCCTTCAGGGCATCAAAAGCTTTCTGGCAGGACTCAGTCCAGATCACTTTCCTGGGCTGCCTCTTAGAGGTCAGCTCTGTTAAGGGGGCAACGATGGTGCCATAGCCCTTAACAAATCTCCTATAGTAACCGGTGAGACCTAAGAAGGCTCTCACCTCTGTCTGGGTCTTGGGGGTTCCCAAGCCAGAATGGTGTCAATCTTGGGTTGTAGGGGCGCCACCTGGCCGCTTCCTACCTGGTGTCCCAAGTACACCACAGAACCCTGCCCGATCTGGCACTTACTGGCCTTGATCGTGACGCCTGCACCTTGCAGAGCCCTCAACACTTTCTCAAGGTGCTGTAAATGTTCTTCCCAGCTGGAACTGAACACAGCAATGTCATCCAGGTAGGCGGCACTGAAATCCTCCAGCCCAGCCAACACCTGATTGACCAACCTCTGAAAGGTGGCAGGGGCATTCTTCAACCCAAAGGGCATCACCCGGAATTGGTAATGACCTTCTGGGGTTGAGAATGCTGATCTCTCCTTGGCCCCATCGGTTAAGGCAATCTGCCAGTACCCAGACGTCAAATCAAACGTGCTGAGGAACCGGGCAGCTCCCAACCGATCAATGAGCTCATCAGCTCTGGGGATGGGGTGCGCGTCAGTCCTGGTGACGGCATTGAGCCCACGGTAGTCCACACAAAACCGGAGTTCTGGAGTGGCACCGGGCGCCGCAGCCTTTGGGACCAAGACCACTGGGCTGGCCCAAGGACTGTGGGAGGGCTCAATCACCCCTAACGCCAACATCTTAGAGACCTCCTCCTTGATGCTGGCTCTGACCCGGTCAGTCAACCTGTAAATCTTGTGCTTCACAGGAGGGCTGTCACCGGTGTCCACGTCATGGGTACACCAGTGAGTAACACCGGGGGTCAGAGATAACAGTGGGGCGAACTGTCCCAACAACTGCCGACAGTCCCCCTGGTGCTCCTGAGTCAGAGTAGGGGAGAGGATCACACCCTCTACTGACCCATCATGCTCCTTGGTAGACAGGAGGTCAGGGAGAGGCTCACTCTCCTCTTCCACCCCATCATCTGTCGCCAAGAGCATACTCACTTCGGACCTCTCGAAGTGGGGCTTGAGGCGGTTCACGTGAAGGACCCTCAAAGGGTTCCTTGGAGCCTGCAAATCCACCAGGTAGGTGACGTCACTTTTGCGCTCCTTTACCTCATATGGCCCAGTCCACTTGTCCTGCAAGGCACAAGGTGCCACTGGGGCCATGACCCACACTTTTTGCCCAGGTTGAAATTCGACCAGAGTGGCATTCTGGTCATACCATCTCTTCATTTCTTCCTGGCTTGCTTCTAGGTTCGCCTGAGCGAGTTTCCTGAAGCGGGCAGTTTGGTTTCTAAAGGCCAGCATGTAGCTAAATACATCCTGGGGAGTTTTCCTGGGAGCTGCCTCCCAGCCTTCCTTTACCAAACTCAGAGGTCCTCTGACAGGGTGGCCATACAGGAGCTCAAAGGGGCTGTACCCAAGAGACTTCTGAGGCACCTCCCTATATGCAAAGAGTAGGCATGGCAAGAGGACGTCCCACTTACGCCTCATGGGTTCTGTTAGACCCTTGATCATGCCTTTCAAGGTCTGGTTGAATCTCTCCACCAGACCGTTTCCTTGTGGGTGGTAAGGAGTGGTGAACTTGTAGGTTACACCACACTCCTTCCACAGGGATGTCATATACTTGGATATGAAATTGGTCCCCCTATCAGAAACCACCTCTCTGGGGAATCCCACACGGGAAAAGATCCCCATTAACGCCCGGCCCATCACTGGCGCCGTCGTTGTCCTGAGAGGGATTGCCTCCGGGTACCGGGTGGCATGGTCCACCAAGACCAGGATGTACCTGTTGCCCATGGCTGTCTTGGGATCCAGTGGCCCCACAATATCCATCCCTACCCTTTCAAAGGGTGTTCCAACAACAGGAAAAGGTTGGAGAGGAGCTTTGACCTTCCTCCCACTCTTACCACTTGCCTGGCAAGTTTGGCAAGACCTACAGTGTGCATCTGACTGCCTTCACATTTGGGGCCAAAAGAAGTGGGTGACAAGCCTGTCAAAGGTCTTGTCCTGCCCCAAATGTCCTGCCAAAGGCACGTCATGAGCCAGACCCAGTAGGAAGGTCCTGAAGCGCTGGGGTACCACCAGCACACGGGCTGACCCAGGCTCAGCAACCTTAGGCTCACTGTATAGGAGACCACTCTCCCAGTAGATCAGATGTGACCCGGACTGATTACCAGCTGCCTGGTCTGCAGCCTGCCGCCGCAGACCCTCAAGAGTAGGGCACTCGTTCTGCTCCCTGCAGAACTCCTCCTGGTGGGACCCCCTTCTTGCTGCCAATGGGTCAGCTCAGAGATGTCTCCCAGTTCGGCTACCTGCTCCCCTGTAGGCACCGGGGCGTCCCCTCGAGGTCCGCCTCCTCCCGGTCCGTGGGAACTTCGGGGGCCGGTTTCCCGCGCCCCTGCCCTTCCTCTTGGCAGGGACTTGGGCCACTGTTTCAGGCTCCAAGTCCTCTTGATCACCCTTTCTGGCTGCCATTGACCGAGTAGACACGCATGCCCACTCTGGCAACCCAAGCATCTCCAAGTGAGACCTGAGCTCAACCTCCTTCCATAAGGACTGCTCCAGGTCGTTTCCTAGCAGACAATCTACAGGCATGGTAGGGCTCACAACCACCCTCAAGGGACCTGAGACCCCCCATTCAAAGGGAACCTGCGCCACCATACATTGGCGCTCTGAGTTGTCTACAGCAACTACTTGGTGGAATGCTCCTGGGACTACTTGCTTCTCAGACACCAGGTGACACCGGACTGAGGTCACACTGGCTCCAGTGTCTCTGAGAGCCTCTACCCTGTTCCCATTAATGGTCACCCAGGTGCTATATTTCTTTGTGTTAGGGGGCACCTGGTTTCCTGGGACCATCTCACTGTCCCCTAGTGAGACAAGGGTCATTTCTGCGGGATCCCCACCCTCCTGTGGGCACCCCTCCTCCCCAAGCGCTACACTAGCCAACACTTTGGACTGTCCACCGGTGGGCGGCTGTGTCCCCTTCGGGCACTTGGGGTCCCCCTTAAAGTGACCTACCTGGTCACATGCATAACACTTGCGGGGCCGGTCTCAACTGGCTTCCCTGTGGAGACCCCTTTCTTCTTATCACCGGGGGCTGGGAAACTTTACCCTGGGTACTAGTTTGGGGCCCTTTAGAGAACTCCTGTGCTTTACCCTTGTCCCCCCCACCTTTCTGCTGGGGACCCTGCCCACCTTTGGCTGAGTCTCCCCAAACGCTTTCTTGTGGACCCTGGGACTCACCCAGCGGTCCGCTTCCATAGCAAGCTTCCTGGGGTCAGTTAGCTTACTATCAACTAGGTGCTGGCGCAGATCTGCAAAACATAGACTAGACAAGTGCTCCCATGCAATCAAGTTGTAGAGCCCCTGAAAATCTGTTACACTACTGCCCTTCACCCAACCATCCAGAGACCTGCAGAACACATCCACACATTCCAACCAAGTGTTGGCATCAGACTTCTTACTGGACCTGAACTGATCCCTGTACTTTTCAGGAGTAAGACCATACTTCGTGAGAAGGGCATCCTTCATGTCAGCATAGGTGAGGTGATACCCCTTACCCAAAGCTATCAGAGCATCCCTTGCTTCTTCAGGGAAAAGTGGCCACAATCCTGCTCCCCAATTCTCCTCAGGGACCCCATTCATGTGTATGGCTGCCTCATAACCCTGAAACCACCTTTGTATGTCATCCCCCTTCTTGAACTCCTTGCCTACGTTCTTGGGAATGTGCACAATCCTGTCTGCCTTTCTGGACGAATTGCTGCCACCATCTGAGCCTGACTTACTCCTAAGTTCTAGCTCCTTCCAGTTCTCTCTCATGCTCTAAGAGCATCTTCCTCTCCTCTATGGCCAATCTCTTCTCCTCCCGCTCACTCTCCAGTCTGAGCTTCTGCAGCTCAAACTGCCTTGCCTCCCGCCTGTCCTCCAGCTCCTCTGGGGACAGACTGCTGCTGCCTGACCTGGCGGGTTCCCCCTACCCAAAAGCACATCCACCCTGGAAATAGGCTCCTCCACCTCCTCACTGAGATTACCAGGCTGCCCATTGGCATGTCTGGCTGCTACCCAGGCCCTCAGCGCCTTCTGTAGCTCCTCCTTCCTTGTGAGGCCTTTAATTTGGACTTTCAGGTTTTTACAAATCGCTCGTAGCTCCTTTACGGCGTAGGATTCCAACCTATCCTCCTCAAAGATAACTTCCAGAGATGCAACGGATGATGCAATTGATTCAGGCATGACAAAAGTAGTGAGTTGAAAACTGGCAAGATCAAAAATAGGCCAAAAGAAAAAGAACCAGTATGTGGTACGTAATGGTCTGCGATATGGTAGTAGTGCACACCAATCACTGTAAGTCAAGTGCAAACACAAGTCCTATCCTCACCGCTGACAACCAATGTTAGAAATGGGATCTCTAGTTGGCAAGGGCTTGCACCCTTGTCCAAGTAGGGACCCTTCTTCCTAGTCAGGGTAAGGGTGTTACACTCGTGAAGTAACCCCTGCTCACCCTCGTGGTAGCTTGGCACGAGCAGACAGGCTTAATTCAGAGGCAGTGTGTAAAGCATTTGCACATAACCAACAGTAATACAGTGTAAGCACTACACACAGACACCACACCAGTTTAGAAAAATAACCAATATTTTATATACTCAAGACAAGAGCAATTACGACAAAAATCCACAATACGATACTTTAAAAATGAATGCTTGATACAGTAACTTCTTCTTTGCAGGAATAGCAGAAAAGCAAAGTTCGTACGAGTCGGTAGCTCCGTCCGAGCCTACCGTGATGCTGAAAACCACAGAGTCTAACAGTTCCAGCCGACCGCGTCGATACGGGCCAGCAGAGTCGTGAACAGACTCGGTTACAGTACCTTTCTCGTTGTGGCTGGTACGGAGTGTACGAGCCGGTCGGCGTTCGTCGCGGTTGCGGTGCAAGACGGAGCGATGCAAGGTGCGGTGTCCCTCGATGCGGTGCAGGCAGCGGCTCGATGAGCGTCGTGCAGATGGAGTCCGTGAGTCCAAGGCGTGCGATGCAGGGTGAGACGATGCTCGATGCGGTGCTGACAGGTTGCGATGCAGGCGACCAAGCCGGAGTGCAGGAGCTGGCGTCGGACAGCGGTGTGAGTCGGAGCGGTGCGTCGCAGACGTGCGAGCGGTGCCCCAAATGCGGTGCGGTCACGACTCTTGAGCCAGTTGCAGCGACCGCGTCGGTCGGGTCCGGCTTGTTCAGTGAAGCGATGCGATGTGAACTGCGGTGCCCACAGGTCTCGGTGCAAGCAGCGGCTCGATGTTGGCGGCGTTGGACGTCGCCCACGGTGAGACCAGGGTTGCGATGCGAAGCGGGGCGATGCGGTCTGCGGCGCAAACAGGTCACCGGCCAGGGATGGATTCGGTTGACGGAGTCGGTTGCGGTTCCCTTCCTCTGTGGCAACTGAAACAGCGTTCCAGAAGCGGTACCCAGAGGCTTGTGAAGTCTTTGCAGTCCCTGAGACTTCTTAACAGGAGGCCAGCTCGGTTCCAGGCCCTTGGAGATACTCAGCACAAGTTTGTAGAAAGTTCAGTCCAGTCCTTTCACTGCCCAAGACAGAAGCAGCAACTGCAGGCCAACCCAACAAAGCAACAACACAGCAAAGGGGCAGTACTCCTCCTGGCAGCTCTTCCAGCTCTTCGTCTTGGCAGGTTCCTTGATTCCAGCGAGATCTAAATTCATGGGGTCAGGGCCCCAATATTTATATCCCAAATTCCTTTGTTCTCTGAAGGCAGAGAGGCCTTTGCCTAGTCCAAACCAGTTCTGGAGCACTTTGTTGACAAGTCTCCGTCCCTTCTTTCAGTGAGTAGGCCAGGGACATCAGACGCACCACAGGAGGTGGAGCCAGCATTGTGGAGGGAAGGCACTGTCCTATTCAGGGCCCA
Source organism: Calotriton arnoldi (assembly GCA_963921515.1). NCBI lineage: Eukaryota > Metazoa > Chordata > Amphibia > Caudata > Salamandridae > Calotriton > Calotriton arnoldi. The sequence continues at coordinate 771,590 of CAWUFW010006430.1, read as the reverse complement.
GGTGCGACCCCTCCCACCCATCTACATGTAGATCTTGCTATTCAGCCCTGTGCTGACTCACCCTGTCTCCTGGCATCCCCCAGCCCCTGTCACTCACATTCCAGACAAGGAATACACAACCTCGCGGAGGCAGGCTTGGATGGTTAGACAAGAAAATACCCACCTTCTAAAAGTGGTATTTTCAAACACAGAATGTTAAAACCAACTTCACTAAAAGATGCATTTTATCATTCTGAGTCCAGGCATACTAAACTCGAATTTCTACCATGTTCCCGGGGTCAGTTAGGACTATAAGCTGTAATAATCAAAACTGCCCGTTCTGGCCTAGGGGGAACAGGTAGCCTTGCAATAGTGAAAAACGAACTAGGCTGTAATTCACTATCAGGACATGCCACACACACCAGGGCATGTCCTACCTTTCGCATACAACGCACCCTGCCCACAGGGGTACCTTGGGCCTACCTTAGGGGTGACTAACATGTAGCAAAGGGAAGGTTTAGGGACTTGCAAGTGTGTGCACTTGCCAAGTCGACATGCCAGCCCCAGGCTGCGCACAGGCTCTGCGATGGCAGGCCCGAGTTACACTTTACGGGCTGTTTGCGTGGGTGGCACAATCCAGTGCTGCAGCCCACCAACAGCATTTGGTCTATAGGCCCTGGCACTCGCAGTGCACTTTACAAGGGACTGACACATAAACCAAATAGGCCAATCATGGAAACACCAATCCATAACACATTTTATACAGGAGCACTTGCACTTTCCCACTGGACAGCAGTGAGGAAAGTGCGCAGAATCATTACACCAGCAAAAACAGAGTCAAAACCGGGAGGTCAGAAAGCAAAAAGTCAGGGGAAACACGCCAAAAGTTGCCAAGTCTAACAACTTGCATATGTATAATCATGCATTCAAATTCATGTTATTTGCTAACTTAACTTAGCCGAACTACAGGCCTCAATTGAAATGCATTTAGCATAGCTAGCATGTTCTTTCTTTCTTTGCAGGTGTATTATGATTTTCGTTAGTTTGCGAAAGGCTTATTGTTTGTATTAGACTGCTGATGATGAAGGCTGGAGGGAAGAACTTGGCAGTGAATATGGAGAATTAATGGTCAAAAGAGGCCTTCTTTTCATCATGTACCAGGATGGAGAGATGTTCAAGATTGAGAACTACAGTCCAAGTTTCGATGCAATGGGAAATGAAGGTATGTTGCAGATGCACACTCGAGTAACGTGTTAGTTGCTTCCTGGTGATGCAAAAGGAGATAATATCTCTTCTGAATCTTCTATTACCTTTAATTGATGTTCTCACAGTTACAGAAGGAAGATTTCGTTTAGACTTTGAGAGGTACAGACCTCTCTGCTTTCCTTATTCTTGCACGTGTGAAGCTTTAGCTAAACACTTATTTTCCTTGTTCCAAGACTTCTACTGAAGTCTGATCATGCTGACACCTACTATGCTCCCTAAAAAGAGAACCTTGGTAGGTGATCCTACATTCGACTTATGTTTAAAAGAGAGAAGGAAGTTTCTTTATGGAACACTTGTTTGCTTTAATCTGCTTCTTTATTGTTGTAGCTGTCACAATTCTGTATCTCATTTTACTATGGCTCAACCTACTGAGATATTTCAACTTATCAGCTGTATTGCTGTATCTTTTGAACTTATTATTGGTTTGCATATATACTGGATTGATTGATAATCCAAAATAAAATCCCTTTAACAATGTTTGGTGGTTCCAGGTCCTTATTGTGGAGTCACATTATTATTATTATTATTATTTAGCTTGTAGAGCGCCTGGTTACTCCAACGGAGTGTCCCCGCGCTAGAACACCATCCGAGCCACAGCAACTGAACTGCACCAAGCTCTCTCCCTCACACCTATGGCCCCAAGCAGTAACAGTAGAAGGCCTACTTTCAGCCACCCTGGGGGTGTCGAAAGAGCCAGGTTTTTAGTTTTTTTCCGAAACAGAGTCTCTGATGTACATGTCCTTAAATCCACAGGCAGGTCATTCCATGCCTTAGCCGCAAGAAAACCAAAGGAGCTCCCTCCTGCCCGTACCTTCCTCACCTTAGGCACAGTCATCTTAGCTGTGCCCAAAGACCTCAGGTTCCGGGCAGGCCTATATGCAGTGAGAAGGGAGTGCAGGAATCTAGGCCCCTTCACATTGGCTTCACAAGCTAGAAATGGATTGTTGATGTATTCTCCTTTACAGTGCTTCACATCAACCAACAAAGGTCCATACAACCAATGGGGCAACTTTTTTGACACCGTTACTAAAAGATTGCGGTGTAAGTACCAGCACGACGTTACTAAGAGATTGCAGTGTAAGTGCCAGAACTCATCAATTGAATGGTTAATTCTTCCAATAATCAATGCACAGGAGTGTCCTATAATGCAAGCAAAAATGTACAATTAGGAATGCATGATGTGAATACATAAGGTACATTTTTAAGTTAAAAAAATTATCAAAACATTTATTGCCTGGGTATATCTGCATTCAAACATGTTTATCAACTATGGCAGTTTATTCAGAAAAAGTGTCTGAATGTTAAAACATTTTTGATTTATGTGTGCATTTCTTTCCTGTATGTAAAAAAAAAATCTCAATTTAGAAACCCTAGTCAAAAATACACTTGTGTGAGCTTAACCAGTATTGGGCACACAAACACAAACATAGGGCCCTGTTGCGAGTCTGGCGGTCTGAGGACCGCCAGACTGGTGGTGGTGCGGAGGTGGTGGATCCAGCCACCACCACACCAGTGATCCTACCACCTCATTAGCAGTTGGGCGGTTGGACCGTCCTGGGACCACTGACTCCGCCAGGGAACCGCCGTTCCCTGGCATTGAAGCACAGCAGTCAGAGGCCGCAATATGCTTAGTGGGACCGCCTACTGAGGGAAGCGCAAATTGTGGACTGCATGTACCATGCTGCAAAGGAGCAAACCTTTCTGGGATGTGGTGCAGTGTTTGACCACACCCTTTTCCCTGTCCAAACTGATTTCCATGACCTCCTCTACCATTTATCTCATGTTCTTGATGTTCCTTTTGTAAAAATTGCGTTCCAGCCCATTGATTACACTTCATCCGGCCCAAGCTGGAGATTCCGGCCAGGGTGTGGAGATTCCGTCCCAAGCTGGAGAGTATGGTCTGAGCCGGAGAGTACGGCTTGAGCCGGAGATTCTGGCCCAACTGTGGACGTAAAGATACGACTCATAAATGACCTCTGTAAATACCAAAAGTCATAAAGTTAGACTTTTGTCTCGTATTGCTAGGTGAATCAGGCCATTAGTTTCTAACTTGTTTAGTTAGAGCTCTAGCCACTGAAATCTTGTGTCATATGGCCGGCTTAACAGCTAGATTAGAGGTAATTGCACAGCAGTCACAACATTAACACTTATCCACCCTTACTGCATAGCCAACACACTTCTTATATAATTTGTATTAATTGTTTAAATTGAACTAGATTCTATTTGATGTATGAAGTCACATTCTAACCTGACTTTCACTGGCCTCAGGGCAAAGGATGAACAATCATTTGCTTCCTGCACTTTATTACCATTCAGTAGATCAGGATGTTTGCTTTTTGAAGTTTGTGTTTAAAGTTGCTTTGCAGTGCAGGATGACACATTGGTGATGTGTCCAAGCTTGCCATCACACAGCTGTCATGTTTGGTTAACAGTCTAGCCACTGACATTTTTTGTCATGTGCCATGTACCATCTGAAACGTATATGCCAAGTGGGCTGGATTTAAATCCAGAGGCACTGGAGCCTTGACATTAACACTTGTAGGCTGCTGCTACAAAACCAACACACCTCTTTTTAAATTTATTTGCATTGATTAAATTATGTCAGACTCTGTTTCAAACATAAGGCCATGCTGTATCCGACAGTCACTGTGCTAAGGACGAAATTATGTATGACCAATCCCTGTCAGTATTTAAACCTCGTAAGTATGTGTGTTTGTTTTTAAATTTGTATGGTATGGGGACTTTATGCAGTGGAACATTTTAGATGGTGTACAAGCATGCTGTTACAGAACTGCCATCAAATTTGGTTTGTAATCGAGCTGCTGACTGCTTGTGAAGTGATGGGTAGCAGAGCTGGATTTAAGGCCACCTACACTGCAGCTGTCAGTGAACTCATGCAGGAGCCAAACTTCAGATGTGTCTGAATGCGGACATGGATACTGTTGCGAGTCTGGCGGTCTGAGGACCGCCAGACTGGTGGTGGTGCGGAGGTGGTGGATCCAGCCACCACCACACCAGTGATCCTACCACCTCATTAGCAGTTGGGCGGTTGGACCGTCCTGGGACCACTGACTCCGCCAGGGAACCGCCGTTCCCTGGCATTGAAGCAGCAGTCAGAGGCCGCAATATGCTTAGTGGGACCGCCTACTGAGGGAAGCGCAAATTGTGGACTGCATGTACCATGCTGCAAAGGAGCAAACCTTTCTGGGATGTGGTGCAGTGTTTGACCACACCCTTTTCCCTGTCCAAACTGATTTCCATGACCTCCTCTACCATTTATCTCATGTTCTTGATGTTCCTTTTTGTAAAAATTGCGTTCCAGCCCATTGATTACACTTCATCCGGCCCAAGCTGGAGATTCCGGCCAGGGTGTGGAGATTCCGTCCCAAGCTGGAGAGTATGGTCTGAGCCGGAGAGTACGGCTTGAGCCGGAGATTCTGGCCCAACTGTGGACGTAAAGATACGACTCATAAATGACCTCTGTAAATACCAAAAGTCATAAAGTTAGACTTTTGTCTCGTATTGCTAGGTGAATCAGGCCATTAGTTTCTAACTTGTTTAGTTAGAGCTCTAGCCACTGAAATCTTGGGTCATATGGTCGGCTTAACATCTAGATTAGAGGTAATTGCACAGCAGTCACAACATTAACACTTATCCACCCTTACTGCATAGCCAACACACTTCTTATATAATTTGTATTAATTGTTTAAATTGAACTAGATTCTATTTGATGTATGAAGTCACATTCTAACCTGACTTTCACTGGCCTCAGGGCAAAGGATGAACAATCATTTGCTTCCTGCACTTTATTACCATTCAGTAGATCAGGATGTTTGCTTTTTGAAGTTTGTGTTTAAAGTTGCTTTGCAGTGCAGGATGACACATTGGTGATGTGTCCAAGCTTGCCATCACACAGCTGTCATGTTTGGTTAACAGTCTAGCCACTGACATTTTTTGTCATTTGCCATGTACCATCTGAAACGTATATGCCAAGTGGGCTGGATTTAAATCCAGAGGCACTGGAGCCTTGACATTAACACTTGTAGGCTGCTGCTACAAAACCAACACACCTCTTTTTTAAATTTATTTGCATTGATTAAATTATGTCAGACTCTGTTTCAAACATAAGGCCATGCTGTATCCGACAGTCACTGTGCTAAGGACGAAATTATGTATGACCAATCCCTGTCAGTATTTAAACCTCATAAGTATGTGTGTTTGTTTTTTAAATTTGTATGGTATGGGGACTTTATGCAGTGGAACATTTTAGATGGTGTACAAGCATGCTGTTACAGAACTGCCATCAAATTTGGTTTGTAATCGAGCTGCTGACTGCTTGTGAAGTGATGGGTAGCAGAGCTGGATTTAAGGCCACCTACACTGCAGCTGTCAGTGAACTCATGCAGGAGCCAAACTTCAGATGTGTCTGAATGCGGACATGGATACTGGCACAATGATCTTGATCAAACCTCAGTATTGATAATCAACAGATGGTTTAGCTTTGTTGTTATCCCCCAATTTTCATTTATCTGATCAGGCTGCAGCCTGCATCGGGAGCAAAACTGTTTACCATACAATTGTCCTCACACTTGTGAAATCCTACTGTAGACTGATATGTAGATAGAACAAAGTCTTTTTAAATTCATAGCTCTATAATAAAAGGTCTGGTGTCAAACACAGGCACCAGTTTGCCAATGTATGTGCTCAATTGGAATTTGTATGACTGACAGAAAATAGCGGGGAAAGGAGTATCCCCCAATTCAGGATGATCTTGCATTTTAGAAATATTATAATATCTGTTTTACTGACTGGGTGGGAAAGGCAGGAAGTGGGTTGCAATCACACTGTCAAAAGATGACTATCTCATTTGAAGGTAAGCAATGAATTGTCTATTCACACAGGCAAATATACACATGTGCATTTACTTAGGTGTATACTTACTACTATACCCAGTTGTAAATCTATGCTTTCAAATGGTGAATATAAAAAAAGTTAGAGCTAGGTGTATCAGTAAATACATAAAACCTGTATGAATAGGCCACTAACTGATTACCTTCGACTAAGATAAGTAATTAGTGGTCTATTCAAGTATACACATACTATGACATTTACAAATGTATAGTTGCTTTTAGTAACTTTGCACACTTATGTGGAGATCTCCGCTACCGCTAGGGGAAGGTATAGAGACATTTTTAAAGATTACAGTTATTTAACAAAAATAATGTTTCATATAGAATTAATAAAATAAAAATGTAGCTCAACAAATTAAATGTGCATTAGTTAATAATAAAACAAATTATATAATTTAAATCATAATAAATTTTCAAATACTAGTCAAACTTAACTTAAAAATAAATTCTTAACTTTTTACATAAAAACATAATTATTTAAACATTATATACATTTTTTGGAACATTTCATATTTATATGTATAAGACAGAGCAGACAGTGCTCCACTACAAAATAGAACACACTTCCAAATTGGTGTTGCTCATGCAAGTTTATTTATCATTGGATTCGGCCCGACACATTTTGACTAGGTAAACGAGTCTTGTTCATGGTGGCCGCCATGTTGTTTTTGACCCGATGTAAACAATGTGAAATGAGTGCAAATAGAATGGACTGAAAATCCCTTTCCATGAATCATTTTTCTTCTGATTAGCTCAGAATTTTCAAACATATTAAACACATTGTTGTTCACAGTTCAACCCATTAGTTATAAGTAAGTGAAAAACAAGCATGGTCATATTGATCATATATAGTTATATTGTGTACATTGCAGAAAAAAATACTTATCTCATTAAAGGGCCCGAGTGGACACACATTTAAAAAAATCTATAACTTATTCTCCATTACTTACTCGAAGGACCTCCATCAGTTGTTATAAAATAATACATGTGGATGCTCAACTCATGAAACATTCATATTATAATGCTATGTAACACGCCACAGTTTGGATTCAAATTTATTTCATAATTCGTATCCCCTAATTTATAAAGAACTTCAATATTACAGATCCTCTCGTATCCTGTAGAGCTGTCAGCACGTTATGTCCCCAGTGGGCAACACTGTAAGCCACCATAGTCCTAAAAGAAAGACGATACGGAAAGGTCATTTAAAAGCAAGGAATTAAGGTTATGTAGGAAAAGAGAGGGCAAAAGGCAGAGACAAAATTCACGTATTTGAATATTACTGTTGGTTCTAATATACAACAAGCATTGGCAATGCCAATTTCCCTGGCTTTAAAGGAATTCTGTATGGTAATGTGAAGCTTTACAAGTATATAGCACAGGAATAGATATGTAATTGTATGAAAGCAAAAAACTGTAGAATAATGGTGTAGGTTAAAAGGTCAGGTGGCAGTTGCAATGTCAAGCGAGACCTAAAAATCCATGTAGGTTAATGACTTCTGTCCTACCATCTGTGTTGCTGCCAGAGAAAACAACATAAATTATATAGTTATTTAAGACACTGTAATAGCATTTCAATGACCTGTGTGTTCTCCTGAAAGTTCACGCTTAGGCAGCTGGATGAATATACAAAATGATTACAGCTATGTGTAGGGCAAGCACTTTTTTTTTGTAGAAGCACACAATTTATGCCTAATCAAAACATGTACACCTAGGGGCCTATTACGATTGCGGTCGGATGTCCACCGCCGGGCCTGCGGCGGTGCCCGCCGGACCAGCGGTTGACATCCGACCGCGATCGCAAGCCAAAAATCCGCCGGTCAAATTAGGATGCAAAAGACACACAATTGAAGGACGGAATGCAGAACAAATCAAAACATTCACCCCCAGTCAACAGATCTGGGTTAAATCCATCATTCTTTTGCTCACCATGCCACCCCAGTTTAGACCTGGCCATATGCAAATCAGTCTTGACCCTGTGCCTCATGGGAACAGTCCAGCCCGAACTGCCAAGCCAGGTCCTTCCTGGACCGGAAACAAGCATCCTAAGACCGGTTTCGGGTTTCACCCCTCTTCAGCCAGGATAGCTTGATTCCAGTGGCACAGTGAGCCCAGGACCCACGTCTGGGCATACCTGGCGCACTTAGGGCGAGAAAGCAAAAGACACACAATTGATGGACGGAATGCAGAACAAATCAAAACATTCACCCCCAGTCAAGAGATCTGGGTTAAATCCATCATTCTTTTGCTCACCATGCCACCCCAGTTTAGACCTGGCCATATGCAAATCAGTCTTGACCCTGTGCCTCATGGGAACAGTCCAGCCCGAACTGCCAAGCCAGGTCCTTCCTGGACCGGAAACAAGCATCCTAAGACCGGTTTCGGGGTTTCACCCCTCTTCAGCCAGGATAGCTTGATTCCAGTGGGACAGTGAGCCCAGGACCCACGTCTGGGCATACCTGGCGCACTTAGGGCGAGAAAGCAAAGACACACAATTGATGGACGGAATGCAGAACAAATCAAAACATTCACCCCCAGTCAAGAGATCTAGGTTAAATCCATCATTCTTTTGCTCACCATGCCACCCCAGTTTAGACCTGGCCATATGCAAATCAGTCTTGACCCTGTGCCTCATGGGAACAGTCCAGCCCGAACTGCCAAGCCAGGTCCTTCCTGGACCGGAAACAAGCATCCTAAGACCGGTTTCGGGGTTTCACCCCTCTTCAGCCAGGATAGCTTGATTCCAGTGGCACAGTGAGCCCAGGACCCACGTTTGGGCATACCTGGCGCACTTAGGGCGAGAAAGCAAAGACACACAATTGATGGATCGAATGCAGAACAAATCAAAACATTCACCCCAGTCAAGAGATCTGGGTTAAATCCATCATTCTTTTGCTCACCATGCCACCCCAGTTTAGACCTGGCCATATGCAAATCAGTCTTGACCCTGTGCCTCATGGGAACAGTCCAGCCCGAACTGCCAAGCCAGGTCCTTCCTGGACCGGAAACAAGCATCCTAAGACCGGTTTCGGGGTTTCACCCCTCTTCAGCCAGGATAGCTTGATTTCAGTGGCACAGTGAGCCCAGGACCCACGTCTGGGCATACCTGGTGCACTTAGGGCGAGAAAGCAAAAGACACACAATTGGAATGGCATGGTGAGCAAAAAAACGATGGATTTAGGCCCAGATCTCTGTATTGGGGTGAATGTGTGACATTGTTCTGCATTCTGTCCATCAACTGTTGTTTTGCATTTGTCACCCGAGTGGGACGAGGTATGCCCAGACGTGAGTCCCGTGCTCTCCATGCCACTGGAATCAAGCTATCCTGGCTGAAGAGGGTGAAACCCGAAGCCGGTCCTAGGATGCTTGTTTCCAGTCCAGAGAGGACCTGGCTTGGCAGTTCGGGCTGGACTGTTCCCATGAGGCACAGGGTCAAGACTGATTTGCATATGGCTGGGTTCAAACTGGAATGGCATGGTGAGCAAAAAACGATGGATTTAGGCCCAGATCTCTGTACTGGGGTGAATGTATGACATTGTTCTGCATTCTGTCCATCAACTGTTGTTTTTGCGTTTGTCACCCCGAGTGGGACGGGTATGCCCAGACGTGGGTCCCGTGCTCTCCATGCCACTGGAATCAAGCTATCCTGGCTGAAGAGGGGTGAAACCCCGAAACCGGTCCTAGGATGCTTGTTTCCAGTCCAGGGAGGACCTGGCTTGGCAGTTCGGGCTGGACTGTACCCATTAGGCACAGGGTCAAGACTGATTTGCATATGGCTGGGTTCAAACTGGAATGGCATGGTGAGCAAAAAAGACGATGGATTTAGGCCCAGATCTCTGTACTGGGGTGAATATATGGCATTGTTCTGCATTCTGTCCATCAACTGTTGTTTTTGCATTTGTCACCCGAGTGGGACGGGTATGCCCAGACATGGGTCCCGTGCTCTCCATGCCACTGGAATCAAGCTATCCTGGCTGAAGAGGGTGAAACCCCGAAACCGGTCCTAGGATGCTTGTTTCCAGTCCAGGGAGGACCTGGCTTGGCAGTTCGGGCTGGACTGTTCCCATGAGGCACAGGGTCAAGACTGATTTGCATATGGCTGGGTTCAAACTGGAATGGCATGGTGAGCAAAAACGATGGATTTAGGCCCAGATCTCTGTACTGGGGTGAATGAATGACATTGTTCTGCATTCTGTCCATCAACTGTTGTTTTTGCATTTGTCACCCCGAGTGGGACGGGTATGCCCAGACGTGGGTCCCGTGCTCTCCATGCCACTGGAATCAAGCTATCCTGGCTGAAGAGGGTTGAAACCCCGAAACCGGTCCTAGGATGCTTGTTTCCAGTCCAGGGAGGACCTGGCTTGGCAGTTCGGGCTGGACTGTTCCCATGAGGCACAGGGTCAAGACTGATTTGCATATGGCTGGGTTCAAACTGGTATGGCATGGTGAGCAAAAAAACGATGGATTTAGGCCCAGATCTCTGTACTGGGGTGAATGTATGACATTGTTCTGCATTCTGTCCATCAACTGATGTTTTTGCATTTGTCACCCGAGTGGGACGGGTATGCCCAGACGTGGGTCCCGTGCTCTCCATGCCACTGGAATCAAGCTATCCTGGCTGAAGAGGGTGAAACCCCGAAACCGGTCCTAGGATGCTTGTTTCCAGTCCAGGGAGGACCTGGCTTGGCAGTTCGGGCTGGACTGTTCCCATGAGGCACAGGGTCAAGACTGATTTGCATATGGCTGGGTTCAAACTGGAATGGCATGGTGAGCAAAAACGATGGATTTAGGCCCAGATCTCTGTACTGGGGTGAATGTATGACATTGTTCTGCATTCTGTCCATCAACTGTTGTTTTTGCATTTGTCACCCGAGTGGGACGGGTATGCCCAGACGTGGGTCCCGTGCTCTCCATGCCACTGGAATTAAGCTATCTTGGCTGAAGAGGGGTGAAACCCCGAAACCGGTCCTAGGATGCTTGTTTCCAGTCCAGGGAGGACCTGGCTTGGCAGTTCGGGCTGGACTGTTCCCATGAGGCACAGGGTCAAGACTGATTTGCATATGGCTGGGTTCAAACTGAAATGGCATGGTGAGCAAAAAAACGATGGATTTAGGCCCAGAGCTCTGTACTGGGGTGAATGTATGACCTTGTTCTGCATTCTGTCCATCAACTGTTGTTTTTGCATTGGTCAAATTAGGATGGCGGTGGTGACCGCGGCGGTGGGAAATTCCGACCGCCGCTTTGCCGCCGGTTGCCATCCGCACTCCTGCCTGGCGGACGGAGTAGGACCGGGATAATGGTGGCGGTGCAGAGCAGGCTCCACCGGCAGGATTATGATGCCGGCGGTAGCCAGCCTTTCCTCAGCGGTCAGACCGCCATGGAAAGGCATGCGGTGATTGTCTTCCGGGGGCCCGTTGCAGGCCCCCAATGTTTTGTGGGGGTGTGGGTGCACTGGGGGGTACCCATGGTCCCCTACATTTCCCTGTACCAGGTGGCAGGCACTGTGCAGTGCCTGCCACGCAGTGCAGGGAAATGCAGGACATGCTCATTTGGACATCGCTGCGGTGCTGCGTGCAGCAGCTACCGCCGCAAGGTTAAAGCCCGCGATCCGACCGCCGCGGTTGGATTTCGACACCGGACCATCGTAATGCGACCGGCGGTTGAGTTGCGGGCCATGCGGGCGGTCTTTTCCCACTACCATGGCGGTCGGGGAGGTTCTCCGACCGCCATCGTAATAGGCCCCCTAGTTCCCAACATGTGGGCAGAGTCACAGGCCCTCTCTAGTGAGGGTTACATAATTGTCTGGTAACAGCTGCACTTTCACGCCAGCCTATATAAAGGTCTTTACCAATATTCAAACTATCATGTTCACAAGTTTCTGTATCAACAGTATGTCTGGATTCAAGGCTATGTAGACAGCCTTGCCTGTCACTTTTCCTCAGAGATTTGGAAATTCAATTAATACCAAAAACTGTTGCTTTGGTTTAATCTACAGTGTAAACACAATGGGGTGACCCTGTGTACCTCAGAACCTGGGTAAGTATGTCTATAGCTACAGTGGCTCTGTCTGGAAGAAAGCAATTGCTTAGCTAAGGGAGAAGAATCTCGGGAAGAGGTTGCCTCTCTACGTAATCAATATGTCAGAGAGTACTGTAAGTGGAATAAATCGCAGCGCGCAAAAGCACAGAGAATGGAACACAAAGATACAAAGCAATGACTCAGATAGGCTTACAAAAGATTATTATTATTGGTATTTTTGAGGTTTTTCACAAAGCATTTTAAAAAACATATTTTTTCAAGGGCTGTCAAGGTGAGGCGGAGTCTTAAGGTGACAAGTGTTTTCACTGTGACAGTGCTGGCAGTGCAGTGCATATATACAAGAGTGAAGCTATATACAAGTATACACAAATCGGGAAATGGTCAGAACAACAACAAAAACAATATCTCTGGTTGTTGGCAGGATAGCTCAATAGTATACACCAAGAGACTTGGTATGGCTGAACCAAGTATTGTCGTCGACGTTTCGACCCTGACAATGCGTTAATGAAATGTCATAGCGGGTCTTCTTCAGGACAAAAGACAGCCCAACAAGTGGGAGGTATCCCCTGGCGTCCCTCGCTGGGTGGCGGCTGACCGAAAGATCTGCACTTGTAAACTCAATAGTGTCACACAAACCAGGCCAGCGTCCTCTACGGTGGAAAGTCCAAGACTGCAGACAGAGACGCGCTGACTTCGCCAGGACTCTCGCCTGGATTTATTCTGAATTATTTCCTGAATCAAGCATCAGCTCATACAATATAGGACGCTGGCCTGGCTTTGACACTATCGTGCTTGCTAAAGGCTGAATCATTCCTATAGCCTTTTCCTCCGTAGAGGACGCTGGCCTGGTTTGTGTGACACTATTGAGTTTACAAAAGGCAGATTCATTCCCACAGCCTTTTTCACCTTAGAGATGTTCATACCCATGAGGCATATTGACTTACCTGTGCCTTCCTGACAAGTGCAGATCTTTCGGTCAGCCCCCACCCAGCGAGGGACGCCAAGGGATACCTCATTAACGCATTGTCAGGGTTGAAACGTCAACGACAATACTTGGTTCAGCCATAACAAGTCTCTTGGTGTATACTATTGAGCTATCCTGCCAACAACCAGAGATATTGTTTTCGTTGTTGTTCTGACCATTTCCCGATTTGTGTATACTTGTATATAGCTTCACTCTTGTATATATGCACTGCACTGCCAGCACTGAGCACCCACTATCACTTTGAAACACTTGTCACCTTAAGACTGCGCCTCACCTTGACAGCCCTTGAAAAAATGTTTTTTTAAATGTTTTGTGAAAAACCTAAAAAAATACCAATAATAATAATCTTTTGTAAGCCTATCTGAGTCATTGCTTTGTATCTTTGTGTTCCATTCTCTGTGCTTTTGCGCGCTGCGATTTATTCCACTTACAGTACTCTCTGACATATTGATTACGTAGAGAGGCAACCTCTTCCCGAGATTCTTCTCCCTTAGCTAAGCAATTGCTTTCTTCCTGACAGAGCCACTGTAGCTATACACATTGGTTTAATCTACATCATGGTATTGCTCAAACTGCCTTTCCACTGGATATTTTTAATCACAGCCAGTGATTGGTGTTGTTTATGGATCCGTTTTCTAATTGCAAAAAACAATGTATCTTTTGCGACAATGGGACATTATTGCATACATTTTGTAATCAGATCAGCATAAAAATGTTTTTTGATGTTGTATTCTCTTGTCTTATGTGGTACGGTATATTGGAGAACTGTAGTGCTGTATCTACAGGCTATGGTTTCCTGCATGGAAAAAATCGTGGTTTCTACTTGGAATTACAGGGATTTCTCCAATAAACCTGTTTTTCTTAGTAATATTAGACTGCCACCAGAGGAGGTTTGGGCTATTTTGTGATTCAACAGTATCTCCTAATATTTACTGATCCTTTTTCTTATAATGTGACAGTGCAGAAACGTTTTTTAATCTAGCAATGACGTTTTGTGGTTTTCTATTTCTCATATCTGGACAAACTTCTACCCTTTGCTTGAAAAGTGTATTCACCTTTTCCAAGGCTGTTTGTAAAATCCTCTATAGATACCCACTTTTGCAAACATTCCAACCAGATCCTTTTTGGCTCTTTCATAGTTCTCAGCTGTGTGGCAGTTCTTCTTTAGGTTAATCATTTCTCCATAGGGTTTGTTCCATTTAAGGGCAATTATACAGCAGCTACGGTCATGGAGGACACTGTTCCCTGCCATTGGCTTTCTATACAATAAAGTAATAATTTGCTGTCTCGTATATTTCAACTCTCACATCCAAAAAGTGTACACTTTCTTTGTTTCATTGTAAGTAGGGTTAGAGGGTCCGGATATCTCTACCCTGCCCCACTATATGTTTTTTAACCTTTTCTGACAATAGGGGATTGAGTTTTCAAGTCCTAAAATGGCTGCTGCTACATCTTTGTTGTTGAGGTGGCAGTCAATCAGATCATATCTTTAGATCTGTTGGGTCTGCTGATCCTTTGGGGTGTGATATATACATTCATTTTGAACCTTAATTTCTCAAAACTTAATAAACAGATTTAAACCAAATCACAAAATGCATTCTTTCTGGCTCAAGATCTAACTTTCCGTCAAATCTGGGGAAATTCTGCTTAGCCGTTTTTGTGGTATCACTGTTTAATTTTCCTATGTAAAACTGTATTGGGAAAACGAGTTTTGGGACATCCCTTTTTCTCAGCCCCTGTATGATGGATCACCCCAAAATATTCCAGGAAGTACCTGAGGTGGATGAGACTTTTTTTTTTTAGAAAGTTTTGTGGAGATTTGTCAAACAGCGCCAAAGTTACTAGCAAACCCAAAAATTAATTTCCTATGGAAACGTTCACCTAACTATAACTACCCCTATATTTATTTCAATGAAGATAACAATTAAAGAACTAATAAACACTGAAATTCACTAGGTATAGTTCACTGAGCTAACTATAACATGCGTCGCCACCATGACCGTTTATGTCCTCACATATAACATCACTCATGACATGTTAAACGGCATCATTGATTGCATCTTAAATGACATCATTGAGGACCACTGATCACACAATATTCATATACAGCATAGACTTACTGTGTGTGCACGTGTGGATACTTACCATGGAAATAACATAATCTCTAGAGGCAAGTGTAGTTGTTTATGTTGAAAGTTATATGGTGCACAATTTGCAAATCACTAAAGTTTGGGGTGCAAGTAGTACTCCATGTTAAACAAGGTAAAGACTCAGCACAGCTTATGTGGGTTGCAGAGGTATGTTTCTAAGTAGGTTGCAGATCCAGGTGCAAAAAATATGTGAGAAAGGTCCAACCTTCTGTTAACAATAGATAATCCTCCAGTGGATATATGAGCATGTGCCAGTGTTCAACAGTTTTATTACATTGCTATAGACAAATTCTATGCAATGAAGCCATTTATGAAATGTGGATAGTTTTTTTCAGAACTTCGCTGTAATTTTTTAGACATTGCAGACTAGTAAATAATGTAGAATGTACAGGTGTCCAATTTAAAGTTTTTTTCTATATAAAACTGGCGTCAGAAGCAGAGATTTGAGGTTGTATGACACTGTGTCCAATACAGGAATGTATGTAGTGTATTTTATTAAAGTACGAAGGGAATGGCAGAAGGTGTCTTTTCAGTGGCAAATGCATACCTGCCTACCACTTGACTTAATATTACGGGTGAAATGAATTCTTTAAGAGGATCATGCAATTAAGGTTAATAGAGTACAGACTTATTTTTGGAGTGTGTTCAAGGTTTAAAAGGGTATAACCCGATTAAAGACTATAGAAGCATTTTGTTTGTAAGGTGGGTGAATACCAATAAAAAATAGGTAACTTCCACCAAATTCAGGTTGACTTCACATATATGCTATATGTCAAGCATGTGGTCATTATCACGATTGGTGATACAAAATTGGCCACAGCTGTAGCTTGTTGAATTACGTCAAGTCCACTAACACTATAGAATACTTTCACAGTGACAAGATAAAGTCATCATTGATGTCATTTGAGATGCCATTAATGATGCAATCAATTATATAATTTAATGTCTCATGAGTGATGTAATATGTGAGGTCACATGGCAGTGGCAACAGGTATAGTTAGCTCAGTAACTTATAATTTGTGAATTTCAGTGCTTTTTTGTTCTTTAAACATTTGTTAGAACTCATTTCAACACCTGACTATAGCATCACTTTAACCTTTGTAAGTGCATTTATGTATTCTTTTTAATCATATTGAAACTTGAGAATACACCCAACACTCTTGGGCAACCTGTAGCCAATACTCCCACTACACATGGCCTTCTGCAATGCAGAGTGTGGAGATGGTGTGCATGGCTGTTGGACCTGGCATTTTGGAAATGGTTGCAGGGCCTGGCCTCTAACCAGGCTGTATGCACAGTCCCGCAGTGGCCACCCTACCCCGCTGTGCCTTGACTTGTGCCATATGTAGCAGGGGGTTGGCTCTACGACTTGTCCCTTGCCAAGACCTCAGCACAAACCCATCAGATGTGGCTAAACCCTGCTGCACATGGCCTTTGACTATGAGCAGTAGAGAGTTCACCACAGGGTTTGGCCTCAAGCCAGGCCCTCAGCTAAGCCCATCTGTATGCAGCAAACTCTTCAATGCTCATGGCCAAAGGCCTCCTCCTATCTGCCCCTGCACCCAATCCAGCTATGTCTTCCCAACCACATGCTGTGCTGTGCTCAGTGAGTAGTTGGCAGCACAGCCTGGCCTCTGGCCAGGCCCGTGCCCAACCCCAGCTTTGGCTATGCAGAGCAGTGGGTTGGCCAAAGGACTTGGAGTCCAGCCAGGCCTCCACCCACTCCCACTCAAGGTGTTAACACCCTGATGTGCATGGCCTTTGGCTGTGTGCAGCAGGTGTTGTCCGCAGGGTCTGACATTAATCCAGGCCCAGCACCCAATCCCCCATGTACAGCTAACCACGCTATGCACAGCAAAGGCTGTAGGCTGTGGGGATGGCCACAGGGCCACCCTGTGCCCATCCCTGCATTGCCCTCTCCTACATGCAGCCTCTGGCTGTGCTCCCCGGGGAGGGTTGGCTGCAGGTCTTGGCCTGCATCCAATCACTGAGCAGAATCCCGCCATGGGCAACTAACCACTCACAGCACACAGCCTTCAGCCATGAGCAGTGGAGTTGGCCACAGGGCCTCACCTGCTGCCACACACAGAATCCAAACCTGTTATGAATTTTTAAAGTTTGCATTTAAAAATACCACTAAGCGCCAATCTCAAGCACTGGTCGCGCTGGACCGCTAAGATTTAAGGCTGACAGCGATGGAGTGCAGGTTGGATACAAGGACCAGGTCAGCCCCATTCACAAAATTGCCTTCTTACTTAGAAACCTTTATAGAGGTAGAAAAACTTCAGTGGGGCCAGCAGCTGACTGGATCTAAAGAAGGGTTCAGCGACCACAGGGAGCTGTTGCTCTAGGTCTTGGAGTCGATCGGCAGCTACTTGGTTCTAAGTCCAGTGAACCTGTCAATCAGGTGCTGCACAGCATCGAGACCAGGGAAGTGGTTGATCAGGTGCTGCTTGGTGTCGAATCCAGTGAAGCCATCAATGAAATCCGGTGAAGCTTTCAGTTAGGCAGGGAGGAGTACACTCTGAACACAGCCAAGGGTCCAGGACAGGACCTTGGGGACAGTACTTGGGCATTAGGACTCACTTCAACAGAGGCCAGCAGAGGAGACAAGGTCAGGTCAGGTCCAGTTGGGACTGGTCTTCTTAAAAGCAGTAAAAGGCCTCCAGAAGCTTGTTGTAGCCCTGTAGCTCAAACAGGATATCAGCCAACTGACCCTTGCAGCCACATCTGGGGTTTGCTTTTCCTTCAGGTTCTTCAGGCAATGGGAAGGCTTTCTTCTTATACTTCTTAAGCGCAGGAGTGTTTTGAGGAGGGTATTGGGGATGTCACTTTTATGCCCAATGCCAGTCTATTGGTGGGCAGCCTCTTGCCACACCCTAGCCAATGAGGCAACAGTGTTTCCAGAGGTGACACTACCCACTTTGACTTACTGTGTGTTTTACTGTAAACCCCTCTACCTAAATCTAAGATGACAAGACCTTACCTTAGTCAGAGCTACCTGGGCACACCCAGAAGTGTGGCTATGATAATGGGCCAAAGCTCCCTTGTTGTCATTCCAAATCACTTCTGGGGCAACTCCCCCTCCCACTGATTTTGGAATCTGCCTGACTAGAGGGGAAAAGAAACGGGTTAGTCCTGGTGTCAGGTTCATCTGCTTGTGACAGTTTAGGCCTTTAGAAGTATAACAAGTACTTAGGGACAGCCCTCAGGCCATGTTGTCAAGGGGAAGCCAACTCCTCCCCACACCCAAGCCCTTTGTCCACTATCTGGAAGCAATCTACATCTCACCACAGGGAAGCCATCAGCATTCAGGTGACAGTTGAATTCCTGCAGAAAGGCCTCCAGAGGTTTAGGCATAGAAAGGCAACTTTTCTAAAAGTACCTCTTTCAACAAAATTTGTCGAAATCCAATTTCACTATTTAATGGAATTTTGAATAACTGTTAAAATGAATCATTGAAATATATTTTTGGTTGCTTCCAAACCGAAGTTATCATTATAAGCTGTTATAATGCAATCCAGTATTTCTTACGGGGCAATTAACCTTGCCACAGTGAGAAGTTCTTTTGGGACCTTTTTACTGTCAGAACATGTGTAACATTATTTTCTACAAGTCCTACTTTTAAATACCTTGCACCCTGCCTTATCGGGCAATAAGGTCTACCTCAGGGGTGATTGGTAAACCAGGAGCAGATCACAATTCTTATTTATCTTTTCTCAGATTGCTGAAGGACTCTTCTTTGTTATACCGCACATCTGTCTCTATTTTATAGTGGGTACAGGGCCTGCTTCAAACTGGATTTTAGTGTTAGTGCGTGAAGACACTGATAATTTCCATAGTGCACTTCCCTGCACACCCCAGCTCTCAGAGCTCACATTTGTTGAATGAAGACTTTGACCATCTTGCAATGGCCCTGACACATTGCATTTCGGGCTTGAATGTAGTAAATTAAACAGGAACTTCAGAAAAAGAAAGGCCAGGTTTTGTTAACATTCACCCCATTTGATGGGGAGTGCCTGGGAGTCACATCCACCTAGTACAGTGGTTCCCAAACTGTGCGCTGTGGCTCCTTGGGGAGCCATCAAACCTAGCCAGAGGAGCCGCACACCAAGCACTTTAATGCATTTAATGTTGATGGGTCTGTTGGCTTCAGTTAAACTAATTAGACTTAAACTCATGATGTTTATGATTTGTAAGTGACATGCCTAAAGCTGTAAACGTTGTGCTTAATTGATGGCATGTCGAGGGGGATGACCTCCATATTTAACTGGATCCCCAAGTTCCAACACTCCCAAAGTTAGCGAGTGATGCCTGATTTATTTTGTTAGACTCATTAATAGTTTTGTTTTTTTCCAAATGCATTTGACACCAATTCAAGTTATCAGGAAAGTACAGTTGTCCTGTCTATTAAACACATTAAGTATTATTAAGTATTGACACTCATACTTGAACCATAAATTTCTTTCAGTGTACACACATTTCCAGACAGGCCTGCTCTCTCCTTGAGCAGAGGGAAGTAAAACACTATATACGGCATAATGCCAACATTTGGCAGCAAGAAAGAGGGACGTTTAAAAAAAAAAATTAGAGGAATTTATTTTACTTGCATTGATTTGGAGGCAATTTTAGGGAGGGGACAGCAAAAATAAAGCTGTATGTGGTGTAAAAAATCGTGAGTCACCCTGCTGAGACAGGTGTGTTGGCACGTATGACATGGGTAGAGATGGAAGTGCATGCAAATATTCTTCAAGCACAGAAACACTTTGGCAATGGGGCCTACATGCATATGGGTGCTATCTAGCACTGTAAGCAGGATAAAAAAGTTTGAGAGGGTACTCTAACAAAGGCATGGGCAAAGAAGTGTAACTAGGAATATTTTATTAGAGGCGCCACCTTAGTAATATGAAACACCCTGCGTATATGATTATAATACCTTCATCAGCTTCATCTCAATTATTTTCAGGGAGAAAAATGAAAGTGCTCCAGAGGCCAGGCTTACATCCCCCCCACCCTCCAAAAAAAGTAACAGTGGGGAGCCACGGGCAATGGCCAATGGGTCAAAGGAGCCACAGGTTGAAAAAGTTTGGGAACCATTGACCTAGTAGGTAATGCCAATCTTAAATATGGCACCCTAAGGCACCCTCCTCAGAACACTTTCTGGACCTGTGGAAGATCAGAAGAGATTGCACTGAAGGATTGGACCTCCTCCCTCTTATGCCCTGGAAAAAAAGAAGTGGGCTCCAACAGTCATTTGGCTAACCTTCTGTGTGGCTACGGGGGCATAACAAGCTGCAAGAGGCCTTTTATCTAAAGGGACCATTTGACCAGTACCAACTGGGCCAGGACTGGACATTTCTCGTGGCCTCTGCTGGAATGAGTCCTGACCCCTACCTGCTGTCCTTGAGGTCCTTGGAGCATTAAAAGTGACACAGAGGAGCATCTCAATACACCCTGAAAAAGTGAAGACTTAGAAGAATTTGGACTTCCAAGATTTCTGGAGCCATCATGGGAACCTTGAGGCAAAGTTGTCCTATTTTGATGCAACTTCCTCAGATACTGCAACATGCTTGCCCCCTGGAAGATTTTGAGCTCCATAAAATAGACTAAGTCAGAAGGTAAAATCTTTGACTGGGACAAACCTGCTTGGTGCATCTGACCCAAGCCCCATCACAGACAGCCTTAATGATGCCTAGGTCCTGATCTATTGCTTCCATGGACTATCATTGGCGCTCAGTGTGTTTTGGTGCTATTTTTACATAAAACTTGACAACTTCAAAAAATTCATATTTCTGGTTCCCCTTATTTGTTGTTTGATGTACTTTTGTTTAATAAATGTTACCCTATTTTCCTAATTCAGTTTGGGACTTTTATTGTTTGTTGTTTTTACTTTATTACAGGTTTAGTTTGGTTTTATACCCACCCCAAATAATAACTCACTTTCTTACTAATATTACTAATAAATTCAGACACTCGTTCATTATTTTAATTATAATGTCACTAATTCCAGCTTTGCCGATATCCTGGGGAGATACAATCTGGGCTAATTCTGAGTGCTTCAACACACACAGAGGAGTAGGGAAATGTAATCAAAAAGTGGAAATATGATCCACAGGTGGCATGTGCTCTGTGTGAAAATACTGCCCTCACTCACAAAATTGTGACATGCTTCATCAGTTGGACTTGATTCAGTACACCCCTGCGCAGACCAACGCCTGGGGTGGAGCAAAGGGAGGGGACGACAATACAAACATAAAAATATATATATTTATTGATTGGGATCACCGAAAGAAAAGTGCAGTGAAGGTTAAAACTAGCTCAGTGGTGTCCACTCTCAACAATTTATTCCTGGGCCCACCGACTAGATCTAAAAACGTGAAGGATGGTGGTGATAGGAGAAGATAAAGGGTTCCTTCACCCCTCCTTACTGCCAAAGTGTCGACATGTTTCTACCGTTTTTCAAGTGCCCACAGTGTTGGGTCACACAGGCATTTCTCAGGACCTTTTTGATCCCAAAAATGTGTTACCCACTGTACCTGAGTTAGGTATCCTTGGAATCTGTTACTTCCAAGCAGCGGGTACCCCTATGTAACTCACACTCGATAATATGTGGAGGGAGACACAGACAAAGGCGGAATAAAATTATTCGTACATGGGTTCATAACGATTGTTCATGCTCCGACACTCGACATCCCTACCCGTAAACTCTCATCTCTCAAAGCAGATGCGTACCACCAAATCAATCCCAATACCAAATCGTTATGGAATGTTATCGCAATGTCCATGTTAGGACTCACCATTCAATCATGGGTTAAATTTTCCTAATCTCATTCGCAGGTGATCGTTCTTTCCTAGAACGAAGTCCAATGTACATCCGTTGCGCGCACTCATACAGCGTCATTAAAATCAACTCACTGAGTTCCATATACTACAATGCTAAAACTGGCGAGAAATTGGGAGAGACCCCCTGTAGTCACACTCTGGGGGAGAATAAAAGCATAGACAAATAGGGATTAGACAGTAGCATAGTATATCGGATAAACTAGCAGGGATAGTGTTGGACTTGGCCCTTTTTGCAGGGTCATCCTTGAACTTTTTGCCTTCCTCCTAGTTTTTTTTCTGACATGGTGTTGGTGGTTTTAGGACTCTGGGCACTTTAGCACTGCTGTCCAGTGTAAAGTGCGTGTGCTACAGAGGGCATTTGAGCCCAGTGGAAGGCCAGGTGGCCTGTGGTCAGGTTTGGTACCTGTGTGTACCAGGAGGGCGCAAGGCCCTAAAAGAAGGTGAAGTATGCACCTAGGGAGTGTCACCAAGGTGCCCTCCTGATTGTGATTTATGCATAATGTGTTTATGTTGGTGATGCCTATCGCGTAATGTGTTTATGCCTACAGAGGTTGCGTAATGTGGTTATGCTTATGAGGTTTCTGCATAATGTGTTTTATGCCTAATGTGATGATGCTGAGTACAGTATTTCGCCAGTAGTTACTGGTTGTGTCTTATATTTACTACCTGCATTCTGATGGTTCTGACAGCGGCCCGATTGGCCCTGTCTTGCATATAATCCCCTGTAAATATTGCCTAGTGCCAGTTGGCACAGTGTATATGTGTGGTTATGATCTAATGTGTTTATGATAATACAAAGGCTATTTTTTTATATAACCTTGTGTGGAGTCTCTTTTGTGGTGTGCCTAGTGTATTGCTACTGTGTGTGTGTTGCGCAAACGCTTTACACATTGCCTCTGGGATAAGCCTGACTGCTCGTGCCAAGCTACCAAGGGGGTGAGCAGGGGTTATCTTCGGTGTGTAACTCCCTTGCCCTGACTAGAGTGGTGGTTTCTGCCTGGCTTAGGCGCAAGCCCTACCAGAAATCCCATTTCTAACAGATAGGAAATACATATCAACAATGTCCTGATGTATATAAAATACATAAATATACAAGCCCCTTTCGATTATGAAAGCCTCCAAGTGCTGCCCCGATATTGTTGAGCCTATCGTATTTTAGAGGCTGCCAGTGAATGCCCCTTCTATATAGATTATATATGCACCGTGAAATAACTGGTAACTGTAAAAGAATTAACAGTGACCCAGCGTGTTCGTGTGGTCTCTTCAAGCGGAGGACACAACGCTACTTTGGCAAGGTATCTTGTGATGGTTCTGTCCTGTGGAACTCCCCCCTACAACTCCTTACTTCATCAAGGTGGGTACTCTGCCCGGAAAGTGTCCAGCTCTCGCCGTGTAGGTAGCGTGATGCTGCTTCGCTACTCCTCTCATAACGAGAGGGTTTCTAGACATGTGATCGGCGTCCTTGTCACGTGACCATGACGTTCTGATATGTCATCCAGTTACTGAATACACTAGACCCGAGCAAGGGGATCCTTGCGCGATTTTTTTTTATTCTTTGTTTCAATACCCGGCACCAGCTTTATTAGTGTGCATAACTCCTGTACCAGGTATTTAAATAGATAGGGCTCGTTGAGACCCCAGATAGCCCACTAGGCCCAACAACCCAAAATTCCAGTCTTAAGCCCTATGTATACACAAAATCACATACCTCATTGTGCCCCCAGGACATATCCTAGCGCTTCACAACGTGGTATTCCAAGTGTGGCTTCAACCTGACACTAGGCGCCCATGAATAACACGGATGGCTTTGGTAAGGAACAGCGAGTTTCTTATCCACTTTTATCCCACCTCAAAACACTACACACCAGTAGATGTGTCCCCCCGTGATGGCTCAAGTAATGAGGGAACTTATGACTCGCCCCCATTTTTTCTGGATAAGTATAGAAACAACGGTAGGTGTATCGATGGACAAACTATTCTCCTAACATGCAAAATGAGACAGTGCCCCTAATTGTAGGACTGAAAAGGAAAACCACGCCATGATAGGCACCATACGAACAATTATGCCAATATACACTATAATGCATATTACCGACAGTGATTGAACTGTTTACATTACGGTGGTAATGGAGACCCGCTATTATCACTATGTCCCATTGCATACCTGGTACAGGAGTGTAGTACTCTATAAGGTTATTGCCAGCTCCCATCTCATACCTGGAACAGGAGTTATGCACACTAATAAAGCTGGTGCCGGGTATTGAAACAAAGAATAAAAAAAGCATCACGCAAGGATCCCCTTACTCGGGTCTAGTGTATTCAGTAACCGGATGACGTATCAGAACGTCATGGTCACGTGACAAGGACGCCAATCACGTGTCCGGAAACCCGCTCGTTATGAGAGGAGTAGCGGAGCAGCATCTCGCTACCTACACGGCGAGAGGTGGACTCTTTCCGGGCAGAGTACCCACCTTGATGAAGTAAGGAGTTGTAGGGGGGGAGTTCCACGGTACAGAACCATCACGAGATACCTTGCCAAAGTAGTGGGGTGTCCCCCGCTACAAGAGACCACACGAACACGCTGGGTCACTGTTAATTCTTTTACAGTTACCAGTTATTTCACGGTACATTTATAATCGATATAAAAGGGGCATTCACTGGCAGCCTGTAACATAGGATGAGCTCAACAATATCAGGGCAGCATTTGGAGGCTTTAATAATCAAAAGGGGCTCGTATATTTATGTATTTTATAGAAATCAGGACATTGTTGATATGTATTTCCTATCCCTGCTAGTTTATCCGATATACTATGCTACTGTCTAATCCCTATTTGTCTATGTTTTTATTCTCCCCCAGAGTGTGACTACAGGGGGTCTCTGTCAATTTCTCACCAGTTTTAGCATTGTAGTATTTGGAACTCAGTGAGTTGATTTTAATGATGTGGCATCAGTGCGCGCAACGGATCTACATTGGACTTCGGTCTAGGAAAGAACGATCACCTGCGAATGAGATTAGGAAAATTAACCCATGATTGAATGGTGGGCCCTAACATGGACATTGCGATAACATTCCATAACGATTTGGTATAGGGATTGATTTGGTGGTACGCATCTGCTTTGAGAGATGAGAGTTTACGGGTAGGGATGTCGAGTGTCGGAGCACGAACACTCGTTATGAACCCATGTACGAATAATTTTATTCCGCCTTTGTCTGTGTCTTCCCCTACAGATTATTGAGTGTGAGTTACATATGGGTACCCGCTGCTTGGGAGTAACAGATTCCAAGGATACCTAACTAATCTACAGTGGGTAACACATTTTTGGAATCCGAAGGGTCCTGAGGAATGCCGGTGTGACCCAACACAGTGGGCACTTGAAAAACGGCAGAAACATGTTGACACTTTGGCAGTAAGGAGGGGGAAGGAACTCTTTATCTTCTCCTATCACCACCACCCTTCACGTTTTTAGATCAAGTCGGTGGGCCCAGGAATAAATTGTTGAGAGTGGACACCACTGAGCTAGTTTTAACCTTCACTGCACTTTTCTTTCGGTGATCCCAATCAATAAATATATATATATATTTTTATGTTTGTATTCTCTTCCCCTCCCTTTGCTCCACCCGAGGCGTTGGTCCGCGCAGGGGTGTACTGAAGCAAGCCCAATGATGAAGCATGTCACAATTTTGTGAGTGAGGGCAGTATTTTCACACAGAGCACATGCCACCTGTGGATCACATTTCCACTTTTTGATTACATTTCCCTACTCCTCCGTGTGTGTTGAAGTTATGTGACAGTGGAGGTCGGAGTAGTGGATTTTCACCTCTTCCCCCTTCTCAGTGTGTGAGGTTCTAATTCTGAGTGGCCCGGTGTTCATGTACCAAAACCTCAGGCTGGCCTTCTCTCCATTAGAACTGGTAGAAAATGCAATGCTCCATCTGCAACCCTGTCCCATAACCCTCACCCCACCACATGACCCTTACACAGCAACTTACTGTCGCCCCACAACTCACATTTACCACTTGCTCAGGGCAGATTGTGAAAGTTAGCAAGAATTTAGGAAACCATATAGAAAGGTACCCAGTAATTTTAAGTCTGCAAGAAGTCTCCATTTTAAAGATTTCGGGCCTGATTCACAAAAGTAATCTGAGACAAAATCCTAAACTTACTACTTCTGGTATTCACAGAAGGCACTTACGATTTTTGGTATTCACAGAAATCACTTACGACTCCTGGGCCGGATTCACAAAAGTAATCTGAGACAAAATCCTAACTTTACGACTTTCGGTATTCACAGAAGGCATTTAGGAGTATTAAAGTTAGGATTCCTAACTTTACTACTCCTAAACTGAGAAAAATCCTAACTTTACGACTTTCGGTATACACAGAAGGCATTTAGGAGTACTAAAGTTAGGATTCCTAACTTTACTACTTCTCAACTGAGAAAATCCTAACTTTACGACTTTGGTATTCACAAAAGCATTTAGGAGTAGTAAAGTTAGGAATCCTAATCCCACAACCAAAATTATTGAGTTTTGCACATCCTTGATACATTTCAAAGTACATTCCATGTCTTTTGACCAAATACTTTTTTATATTTCAACTAGTCAAACTAAATATGTCAACTCTTCTTTCAATTACCAGTGTCTGCAGTTCATCTTCGGAATTTATTATGTAAGTTTGGGGTGTGACACTATTTCAAATTGCTGCAGCATTCTGCATTTGCATCCCCTGAAATCTCATAAAACATTGTAAACAACTGTGTTCTATTCTGTAAATTTGTCCGGTTATTAAATTATTGTATACATTGTGATTGCCCCTTATTTGAATCCAAGCTCATTTCTCGGTTAATTAAGTCAAGTTTACATAGATCGGGTGTGCTCCCTAACTGCAGAGTCAAATCAATATGACCGTACTAAGCGATGCATCACTCGCTTTAACTGAACCCTTCTGCTCAAATTTTATTTTTTTGTCCTTTTTCAGATATTATGACTTTATCAAACATACAATACTTTGAAACGCAGCAAAAATATGTTAGCTCAACTAGCATTAGTGCATATTTGATTAAAAAATTCCGATCAAAAATATATTTACTTTTACTGAAAAATGGATATCCAAAAGACAGTGTAAAATTGCATGTATTAAGCAAATAAACTCCTCTTACACTGCTATACAGTTAAATGTGTTATTGTGGGAGAGCTTTTTTTGGGATGGGTTGGGTGTCATATCTTGCATTTTATATCATTACATGTTTTATTTTAGCACTAGACTTTTCCGAAGTGACATCAAAAATATAAATATTCAAAAGCAGCTAAGAGTATCAGAAATAAACGCTGAATAAACATTTCAAGAATGAAAAAGATTACAAGTAATATGCCCACAACCCTTGCTTCATCCAAGTATAAAGAAACAACGTCACAAGCATAATTTTAAATACCTATGGATATTGTGTAGGGTTGCACAGTAATGGGATCTTCGTTATAAATAGGGCTCACGGTTTTATGGTATTTATATTTTTAACGTTTCCGTCTGTATTCATCCATATTTCTTTTTTGCCCATCTTATTGGTATTTATCCATCTTTATTTTGTGTTTTGAGAATAATTGGAGTCGTAAAATGGTATATTTCCAAATTTATTTAACTATTAGATGTTAACTCATACATGGATGCCTGTCGTGTTTTAGCAAATTAAGCAGCAACATATAACAAAATTCTACACCCATAGGTGCATATTAGTGTTATACTAGAAATGCATGTTAACGCATGCCTGTATTTAAGGAAATCTGATCCTGTTTTGTAAGTCCCCATTCTGTGTGTCTGCTCAGTGTTTGACTGGAATTCATGAAAAACAGCATGTCGAGACACTCACAAGAAGCACAATTTTCAGTATTTTTCTGTTTTTAAAAATACCTACAGACAGGAAACACATTGTTTTTTGTCTGTATTTATCTGTAAAAATCAGTAAAAAGGTAAAACTGGGAGCCTTAATTATAAATTGACATCTGACTCCTTCCCTTTATACCCAATTTCTCAACCTTATTTAGGCAGACGGAGAATGCTGAGCTTCAAAAAGAAACTACTGCCAGCCTCATATTTGGAAAAATTCTAACTGCAGCCCAAAATGTCAAGCACAAAGTTGGGGTTTGTCTTCTCATAAAGCGTGCCGAGCCATCTGCCACATGCTCATGGGATGGTAAGACTGGTGTCATTCACTTTGTTTGCTGTAGACACTCCTGTCACGGTAGCAAGAGCAGTTTTGGTTAAAAAACCCAGCCAACTGTGTCATAGCCTCCAGACAGGGCCTCAGATGCCCCAGTGGTTTGGAGGGTGGTCAACCAAACCCTCAGGGGCGTACCATAATAGGGGTGTTTGGGGTGTTACACCCTCCTAATAAATGTAGTTTTTGCTAAATTGTTGAGTACAGGAGCTTTCTGTCGGTGTGGTGAGGTGTCTGTCAGATTTCACCAGGAATTTTTGTACATAATCTTTCCCTCTATCTGTTTGGAAAGACTTAAAAAATGTTGGTTATTTCACAAAATAATGTGTTTTCTCTCACTTATCACCCCTACCAATCAATATTCCTATCCCTTTCTACTGCCCCTTTAGCCCCTCTCATGCGCCCTGCTTGTCGTATAAAGGTATATTAATATTATATGCCAGGATGATTGTTAGGAAATCCGAAGCTCAACCCTCCCCCCCCCCAATCTTACTGACCAAGCTACGCACCTGCAAACCCTAAATAGGATTCTGCTGACTATATCACATAAAGTGAGTCTGGAAAGTGCTAATTTAGGACCTGGTGCCATCTCACACAAAATGAGCACTGGAAGTGCTAGTTTAAGGTACATGTCTGTCATGGTTTTGGGCTGACTGGTGTATATAACTGATTAGCTCTTACCACCTTAAATAATGGTAAAGAGTTTCTTGCCATGAGAATTTTAAAGTCACACAATGTTTTTGGCTGGAAATGAAGCAGAATTTGTTGACATCTTTCAAGTAAACAACAGAACAGACCAGAACACAATATACGCAACAAAACATAATGACATGATTATAACTGAACAGGACACAACAAAGCAGTTAAAATAGAACACAATGCAACAACCACAAAACATCATAACAACATCACATTGCAATACTGCAGCACAAAATCACAACAGCACTAAAAACAACTTCAGACATCACTCCCACAACAAAATGGAGCACAAAACAAAAAGTCTTGTCCCACCATACCACCTCCAGAAATATGTTTTCATAATACGGTGGCAAAAGGTTTTTGCACAAGCATTTTACTTATTTGCAATCAAGGATATGAAATAGAAACAGTGCAAAATGTTTTCTGTTTCAGACTAATTGCAGTCATTTAAATTATTAGAGTATCAAGACTCCAACTTACTTCCTCAAAGTTCAAGCTACAACTCCTCAGCATGTTTCACCCACCTCGTTTTTCAGCACTTTGCAGAGTGCTTCAACTGGCAACAGCTTCTAATTAGTGAACATTTGGTCATGTGCAGCTGCCTCAATGTCTGATTATGTTAATGCAGCAATTACAATAATTCTACCTAGGAATCCTGCACCAAGGGAAAAAGTAAACTCTGATTCGGAAATAAAAGTTATACTTTGCAATAAATGCCACAGTTTTGCATACATATTTTCACCCGCCATTACAGATGTTCAAAGAAGCAGAAGTAACTCAAACTCTCTTGCTTGAAAGTAATAAGTGGGACTATTTTAACTTTGACAGAAATCTCTAGTTGTTGCGACAAAGTAAATTAAAAATGGAGTGAGATTTCAGCCACATCAAACTTTTTTTCATAATATGGTGGTATGGAAGGTTTATGGCAGACACCATGTCATCTGAAGACTGAGACATTAATTTGCATCGAGGAAAATATGCTTTATGTTGCAGCCCCATGTCTTTAAATATTTTACTATGCAACATAAGCAAAGCTGTATAGGACATGCCTCAGAGCTATTTCTCAACTTACTTAGCACATAGGTGCAGAAACAGGGGCGTCTCCTCCGTTATGGTGGTGTGACGCCTCGCCCGCGGACAAAATAAATGATAATAAAACTTTTATTATCATTTAATTTCTCGACATGCAGGGTGCGAGCTGAGAGAGGGGCTTGGCCATCCATACTGAGCTGCAGCAACAGGGAGGAGGGGGGAGTGGTGGGCACTGCTAACTGCGCATGACTGTTTGGCCGTCCCTCTGGGGGTGGCCAAACCGCTATGCGCACTAAGCCTTACTCCTACCCAAGCTGTGTTGTACAGCTGGGTGGAGAACCAACACAGGCTCCCAGTCCATGTCTGAGCGCCGAATCAGGGCGCTCAGACCAATCCCAGCACTGCTCCCATGCTGGGAATAGTATTCCCTGCATGAGAGAAGCGCTGGGAGTAGGAGCTGGGAGCCTGCGCAGTGTGCAGCAGTTCCTGGATGGGGTGCGAGGATCTGGAGTAAGGTGGCAGCCGTCAGAGCAGGTAAGTGCTATTTTATATATTCATAATTCTGTTTTTTTGTTGTTTTTGTTCCCCCTCCCCTTGCCCACAACTTTGCAATATGAGTGGTCCCTACTTTGCAGAAAAACTAACATGTACCAATGTAAATTCAACACTACATTAATTTGCATTTGTATTTGGTTTTGCTGACATACAAATGCATTAAATTTAAACTAGTGTGGTATGCATTTCTGTTATTCTCCTCATTGAGGGTTGGTTGTGGGTATTCTTGGGTGTGAACTTGTGGTAAACATCCACAGTTATATACATTTATGGGTATTCCTGCACAGGGTCCTCTTCAACGGAATTTTCATTATTGTCTTCTCAACTGAAAGTGTGAGGTCGTCCAGGGTTAATTTGGTTAGAGCTCCCAAATTCCTTCACACCAGAATGGGTGGCTGAGCCGTCTCGGTGTGCTCCTTGTGAATGTTGCAACAGCCACTATCATTTGGTAAAGCTTTAAAGACCTGGCTTTTCTCATAATATTTCAATGAGTTGTGCTATCTTCTTACCTCAGCGCCAAATCACCTTTTTAGGTAGCAGTCGTGCTCTATAAGTTATATTTACATTACATTACATTACATATATAAAACCATTTCAGGTTGTTTCACCCTGAAAATGTTTGGAAAGTGACTCCTGTTAAAAGCAGGCTTACATTGGGTTTCTGAATATGAAAGGAGAGGCAACACCACAAATATTGGTGGAGTCGTATGGGAAGTTGCTTATACTAAGAAACGTTTTGTGTGAAAGAAAAAAAGAAAAAAACTAGCAAATACAAAGTTTTCCATTCAGAAATGTACATTGTTTAGATGTTAAAAATATTTACGTGAGTAGTCCTATGACAGTCTTGCCACAGCTCCCAAAAAGTACCCCAGGAACTCTTTGTCAATACCAAGAAAACATGAAATTTCGAGGAAGATGTTGACTTTTATGTCATTCTGGCAATACATGGTATTTGATAGTTGGTGGCCAAGACCAGAAACCAAGATGTTTTCTTTTTCTTTGCTTCACCATAGTTTATAATACAGTTTGGCAGGAATAGGAGCCATGCTCATGTGTAGTGCTAATGGGTAGTGGTGGCAGATGTACAGGTAAATTAAAAGTGTTGGGCAAAGTACATCTATGTACAGGGATATGAGTAACCTCTATAATCAGCAACTTAAAAATATTTTTAAAAAGTTAAAATTTCAAGAGTCAATTTTAGTTGAAGGGGCATTATGGTTATGATCTTAAACCAAAAAACTACTTTTGGAGAATAAGGACCTCTCCATTTATTGATTTTTAAAATTATTTATTTGACATGAGCACAATGGCGTTTTGAGTGGAATTGCCATACATAATGACAGAAACGGTACACAAATGGTACACAACTGTAACTTTAGTAGGGACTATAAGCCATGTAAAATGATTGAAGTATTTCTACATTATTGTTGATTTGTGAGAGAAAATTAGTCAAAGCAAGCAACAAATAGAAAGGCTACAAGGTACAGACCTTAGATGAACATGTTGACATTTTGGATTTAAAGTGCATCTTAGTTATTAAGGGCCTAATTTTGTCTTTGCCGATGGTGTTAGTACCATTGCCATGTGAGAGTTCTTTACTCCCACCAAGATCAGGGTACTCCACCCTCCAAAGTTAGAGATTTCCATTGGACGAGGGTAAATCTCTTGCATTTACAAGAACTGCGGTCACAGCAGATCCTGTAACTGCAATGAAAGTGTGTTGTGCAACTTCTTCAACATGCTGCAGCTGCACAGCACACTTTCACATTTTATTTTTTGTTTTCAAACAGAAAATCCCAAAGCAGGATTTTGTTTTTGAAAATAATTTTAAAAAAACAATGATGCCCTCAGCATGGGAATTTTCTCCCATGGCGTGGCAGTCATTCAAAAGTGTTTACATGTTCATACCACCACGTTTTAGGTGGCGGTTTGTAAAAGTAATACCTGCCCATGTGTCCGCCCACTCTAAATTAGGTGGGTGGACGCTTGGCCAAACGTTCAACTGCCCCTACTCTGTCAGGCCATCAGAGGGATAGGTAGGCAGAGAGGATGGAGTAGTGTCCGTTGTTTGCATACTGAGGGGTCTGCCCATTTGTAAATCAGGCAGGTGGACCTTCAGTTTGGAGGAGAGTGTAGTCCATCACCTTTGCTACGGAGTAACCTCTCTGCCAAACTCTAAATCGGACCCATAGTTATGAAATTAAGCACCGGCCCAGAGGGTAAATGCTTACAGTTGTTCTCATCATATAGGTTTCTAAGTACCTGAGAATTACTTAGTGCCTGGAATGAGAGGTAGGGGCATAATTTGCAAACGTTGGAATTGTACTGCTTTGGCGGTAATTAATTCTTCCATGTGCCCTGGATGGTTTAACAAAACACCTACATTTTTAGTCAAGGAGGCAAATATCAGTGTGTCAGAAATGAAAAGAGAGAGGTAAGATTTGTGATGCGAACACAAGAGGAGTAAAAGTAGAAGATTTCCATTTTTGAACAGTACAGCATAAGGAACCAGTCAATGTTGATTTGAAGTACAACAATCAAAGGTGCAGATTAGAGGTAATAGGTGATAGGCCGGAATGAGAAGAAGATTTGTGTGATTTTGGCATAGAGAGGATATGAGAAACCAAACGAGAAGAGGAATCCAGCAAGGGATTTGGCATAGAGAAAAGCAAAGAACCTAGAACTGAACGTTTGGGGAGAACCACCGGAAGAGGCGTCAGTGGGGATCTCTTGAGGCCCCACTCCCCTTCGAAGGAGCAGTTAGATAGACAAGAAGAATATCATAAAGAGATTTGTTGTTGATACCAATTGTTTGGAAGAAAGAAATTAATGAAGCACAGTGTCAAAATATGTAGATAGGTCAAGAAGAATGAGATAGTGTTTTTGTTGAATGAAGGTCACAGAAGCCAGATAGGAAGGGGTTGAGAAGATTGCTGGATGAAAGCTATACAGAAAGTTGTTTCAAGAATTGGACCTTTAGTGTTTCGTAAAATAAAGGGAGAAGTGAAGAAGTGAAAGATTGGTAGGAATGATCAGCAATGTCTTTTTTATTAGAGGTAACACCAGAGCCGATTTGGAAGTATGTGGATAGATGCCAGTTAGAAGGTAAGGACTGAAAAGTGAACTAAGGAAGAAAAGAAATAAGGGTTTACGTTTTTAAGAGTAAATAAAGTATAATGGTTTGCAAAATGGTTTAGCTGAGTTGTGAATGGGGATGTGTTTCATAGGTGAAGTAGGAGCAAAGTGTGAGAGAGGGGTAGAGTAAGGGATGTTGAGGTGAACGATGGAGGTTGAAGAACAGCAAATAAAGTAGCAATAATGTCTGATTTTGGGTATCTTAGAATGGAAGTATGATTCAAAGTCTATGACTTGGAGCATAGAGAAAGTGCTGGCAGGATGTGGTGAGGAGATCAAGTTACTGATCATGCATGCAAGATATTTGGTCTGTGGGCATAGTAATGAGTTAATGTTTGGAAGTATGTAGTTTTGGTGCTGTTATCAGTTACAGAGGAGTATGTTCAAGGCAATTTTGTATGTGTCAAGGTTTTATGGGTCCTTATATTCATGCTATTTGCTTAGATGCCTTCATCTTGGATATCATTATGTAAATGTCAGATTGCTTTATGGGTTCTGGATGTGCTACATGGAGTAGGTGGAAATAATATATGCAGGGTATAATCTGTGAGGAAAGCCTGTTGAGTGGTTGTTAGAAATGGGGGTCTCTAGTTGGCAATGTTTTGCACCTTTGTCCAAGTAGGGACCCTTCTTCCTAGTCAGGATAAGGGGGATACACTATTGAAATAACCCCTGCTCACCCCCTTGGTAGCTTGGCACGAGCAGTCAGGCTTATCTCAGAGGCAGTGTGTAATGTTTTGCACATAACCAACAGTAACACATTGAAAACACTACAAAGGGACACCACAACATTTAAAAAAAATATCCAATACTTTATATATTCAAAACAAGACCAGAATGATAAAAATCCAACATACAGTGATGCACTTTGTAAGAAGAACCTTAAAATGCAGCCCCTTGAAGTCAGTAGCTCTGTCCGGGGCTACAGCGGTGCTGAATAAACAAGCTTCAACAGATCCATCCGAGCACGCCGGTCGTGATGGCGGCAGACTCGTGAATAGTACTTTTTTCATTGCGGCTGACTGGTTGGTGCAAGCTGGTTGTGGCAACCATCGCGATTGCGATGCGAAGCGTAACGGCACGGCATGCAGTGCCTTCAAAGTGCAGTGCAGGCAGCGGCTCAGTGATGGTCGTCCAGGGCTGCGATGCTGAGTGAAGGCGGTGCTGACAGATCACGGTTGTTGGAAAACGAGGCAGCATCTGTGAGGCCTGCACAAATAACATGACTACACTTGTCCTTCACTGGGAACCAAACACCCAATTGTAGCGCCTGACTCTCAGAGGGTAGCGTTGCAGAGCAGTCTGAGGCTTACTCAAGGGAGGTGGTGTGGGCTAGTAATCGCCATTTGCAGGTGCACAGAAATAACACTCAATAATTGATTGACCAGTCTGTACTTTGCTTTATAAAAGTAAGAGTACATTTATTAAACACACACACTACTCAATACTATGCACCAATTTACAAATATACATAAGCTGTTGGAATTACTTTGTGACATTGCATAACATCTCCACCCCTCCCGCAGGGGGGGTGGGGTCTAGTACCACCACTCCCGTGTATGCACATCATCTTGCCCCCTAATGCAGTGTGTTGAGCATAACCTGGAGCGAGGGCCCTGCGCACTGGCACCATCCCAGTGGCGACCCACCCCATTACCTCCACACGCATTAAAAATAGGTTCACCTGCCCTAGTGACACATAACCCTGACTGAGCATCTTATATTGACCATACAGTATGCACCCCTACATATTCAGGGCTAACAGTCTGGGTTGTTCCTCACTTAAGCGCAGCAGCAAGAATACATGTTTACGCACACTTTAGAATGACAGTACTCAGCACGTTTGTGGATCATTAGAATGCATTGCAATTACAGCCCCTAAAGGCATCACAGGATTACGCATATCTAGCCAGACACCCTAGCAGGAGTGTCTGGCAACATAACCCACTTTGCTTATGACATCACCTTACACAGGTACTTCACATTACATACATGACCTTCAGTCCCTCTAAAAAGGAATAACCGGTAGTAAATGCAGTTCTGATGCAATTCCACCTCTTCACCTTCAGGGGATGCCCTTCTCCAGACATCCCCAACTCAGCACTTCACTCCAGGAAGCACTTCTCACGACACCCTCAGCTGTAGAATATAAGTTCCAGCCTAGACGGTGTTAAATGCACGCCGAGCCCTTGAGGGGTTATCCTTTTAAAATCCCTAGCAGACTTAGGGTGGGACTTAACTTTGTGCTGGGGGGAGACTGCGCTTCTCCAGCAGCTCCCCCAGCACCCTTGTACCAAGTTGGTGGTGACCCCGTCCTCCTGGGGCCACCACAAGCACCAAAATAGCTGATTTCCAAATGCCTGGCAAGGCATTATGGGGCGCTTCATGCTCCTTTTCACGCATATTGTAGTAGGGGCTCCCCCGCTGCGTTGGGAAGAGCCGCGATCCCACTGCTGGCGTCGTCGCTGCATCTCCTCCCCTCGATGGGGGGCCCGGTCCCACCCGGACCCCCAGGGGACGTCGCACAGTTCGGGGAGCCCACCCCCGGCCGCTCCTGCCGCAGTGAGTTTGCCCGCGGCTCGGGGAGCCCACCCCCGGCCGTTCTTCTTCTCGCGGGGCCCGGTCCCACCCGGGCCCCCGCGTCGCCAAATCGTTGGAGGGCAGCCCAGGGAGCCCACCCCCTGCTGCCCTCGCCGGCTCCCTGCTTGGCCAGCACCCTCGCGTGCTGCCGCGGGAGCCGGCACCACAGCTCTGCCTGCCCGCTTCGGCGAGCAGGCGCCCAGTCCCGTGCTGGTCTCCTGGGCCTCGGGGGAGTGCGGCGGCACTCCCCCCTCCTTCTCCCGGACATCGGGGCCCAGGGATGGGGTCCCGGGCCCCCGACCAGCTTCACGGGGAGCGCGACGGTGCTCCCCGAGCCATTTCTGAGGGGGCCAGGGTGGGCTCCTGGCACCCCGCGTGAGCCTCCTCCGCTCTTCTCGGGGCCTGGGGATGGGGTCCCGGGCCCCTGGACCGTGTTCACGGGGGCGTGAAGGCGCCTCCCCGACTTTAGTCTTCTCGCCGGGGGCCAGGGTGGGCTCCTGGTGCCCCCGCCTCCCGAGTCTTCACGGGGAGCGCGACGGCGCTCCCGGCTGTGCTTCGGGGCCCGGGGATGGGGTCCCGGGCCCCCAGAGACTTCTCTGCGGGAGGGCACGACGGCGCTCCCCAGCTCCACCTTCTGCGGGGGCCAGGGTGGGCTCCTGGCCCCCTTTCAGGCCAGTCCTCACGGGGAGAGCGACGGCGCTCCCGGCTTTACTCCTCGTTGGGGGGCAGCCCCCGGGACCCGACCCACCACGGGGGCATCTCTGAGACCGGCGGCGGAGCCCCACGTGCTTCGTCGTCGGTCTTCTTAGGGGTCAAAGGTCTCCTACCTTCCGGGGGCCAGATCTCAGCCCCTGGGGGTCCGATCTGCCCCATTTTTGCGTCTTCTTGCTCCTGGCGGTGGCCCCCAGCCACTGGGAGCACTCTCCTTTGCCCTCCGGGTCTCCAAGAGGGTGCATTCTGCAGGGAGCGGTCTTCACTGGCTCCCCTGCGCCAGACTTTCGCTCTGGCTCTCCTCCTGGGCCTCTCTTCTCCCTGCGCAGAGGCCCCTGCTTCTGCGCACCGGTCCTGGGCTCTTCTTCTGGCGCTGTTAGGGGCTGGGGGCAGTCAGGGGGTACCTCCTTCCAACTGCCCATTGCCAGGCTCCAGCACCTTCCGCCTCAGCAGACCACACCCCAGAGAGAGCTTCTCTTCCTGTGCCAGCACTTTTAAAAGTTGAGTAGGGGGCTGGCAGGAAGCCTCTGTCTGTCCTATCAAACAGCGACACATCACTTCCCTGCCCCTGCTCCCTCCTTCTTGTCCAGCCTCTGGGTTTGTTCAAAATGGCGTCGTCCAGGGTCTCTGGCCACATGGTCTCTGAAACAAGCCCCTTCCCTCCTCGCTGCCTTCCCTCCTTGGTGCAGCCTGGTGCCTGGCACCCAGTGATAGCTGCTGATGGATGAGCCTGTAGCCCCACCCATCTTCCCTTCGTGGAGAGGAGGCCTTAGCTTGTGGAAGAAAGGTTATCAATCCAGCCAGCTGAGGTCAGCCCTCAGCCTGGCCCTGGTTATGACTGACTCAGAGAAATGTGACATTTCTGGATGACCCAAAAGCAGTACAAATATGACTTTGGACTCTGCAGAATACTTCTTCTCACACCCGTTACAGTGGACTTTAGTGCGTGTCTGGAATCTGTAGGCCTTAGGAAAGTGACACTAGCATATGGGCTCCACTTCCCCATAGGGGAATAATGAAGTGAAAAACACAGTCAAACACACTGACTTTCCCTGGCATGTTCCTTCCCAGTGTATAAGGCCTATTCCATGTCACCACCCACTTCTGCATAAGTCCTGCCACACCATTCACTTTGTAGCTGCTCCTGGACTGCGCACGCCAGGGATCTCTCCTGCGCAGCCCCTACACGTGTGCACACACATGTACACAGGTGTCTGCATGTAACCAGCCCGGTGCCCCGTACTCCAGCTGCTGCTTAGCGGCCTAGTCAAGCCAGGGGGACACCAGTAAAATCCACATGCAGTCTCTTTCATCTTGAGTTCACTGTGGATGAGTCCCAATTTATGAGGCTCTCCCACAGTAAAAGCTCAACGCACAGGTGCTCAAAAAGCGAAAAATCCGGGCGGCCCATAGTGT
Source organism: Calotriton arnoldi (assembly GCA_963921515.1). Lineage (NCBI taxonomy): Eukaryota > Metazoa > Chordata > Amphibia > Caudata > Salamandridae > Calotriton > Calotriton arnoldi. The sequence continues at coordinate 733,077 of CAWUFW010006430.1, read as the reverse complement.
CAGAACCACCTTCTAACACACGCCGCGCCCAGCTGATTCCTACAGGGAAGAAGTAGCCACTCTACATGGGTATTCTTCCCGTAGTCAGCGATAACTAGTTATAAGGGGTTCTGACCAGACCCCCTTTACTCACCAGTTATCCGCTCAGACCACCTACTCCTCCCATCCATGAAATCTCCACCCATGACAGGGATCCCAGACTACTCCCAAGAACCCTCCGGGCTCTAGATTAGATACCTCTAGGTCACTCATGGTCTACATGGACTTGGCCTCACTAGGCCCACCTTTGCCCTGGGGCATGCAACACTATGCCTACCCCTTCTCTGGACAAGGGTCCAGTGCCTCAGCACCGATGCGGTCTTCTGGGATAGGTCTACATCCCATCCCCGGGGTCCCTAGCTGGTCTCCCTTCCGGAGTTTGTTCCAACCAGTACCCTCTCTCCGTTTGGTCCTTGCACCCCAAAGATGCAACCTCTCTGGACCCTCACCCTCAGCCTGCCGCTGAAGTCATTCTGCTGCCACCACCCTTTCGGGATGACTGGCTTCCCTAAAGAAAGCACAGCCACTTGTGCTTTCCCCACACAGAAAAGCACCCTTTGGCCACTGGCCTGGCTCCCTGATAGGACCTCAGACCGGCCTCACTACCGCACTGGCAGTGCCAGGGTGGAACACTGAGGGTGCCTCGTCAGACATCCTACAGCTCATTCCCCCCGTCAGTAGCTCCACATGGAAACTACCCCGGGAACCTAGACCCCTTCTTTGTTCTCCGCTGCAAGAACAGGGCCTATGCACCCTTCCCTCCGAGAGGCGCGCTCTCCTCCCGGAGTACCCTTAGAGAGCCTGTGGGCCCCGAGTTAGCTAGACCCAGGCCCACCTCTCATGGCTCTCCCCGGTCTCCCAGCAGCGCCTTGGGAGACCGCCCAGGGACCTAGATGGTCCCTGGATGGCCTGCACCACCCCTTATGAAGAGCAGGGTCCCTTCCCTAAGATAGGCCCCACCTGCCTTCAGGGTAGTACTACCACACCAAGCCAGGGACCCTAAAGATCCCGGCTAGGCCTGCACCACCCCTTTGCGAAACACAGGGTCCCGTCACTTAGGATAGGCCCCACCTGTGTTCAGGGTGGTACTACCTTGCAGAAGTCCACCTCCTGCATCGAGCTGGGGAACACCGTCATGCTTCCGGTCCTGGGATTCAAGTCCCCTAGGACCTACCTGACTGGTCACCTGGCCAGGCATCGCCCCAGCCACCACCTCAGGCTCACCACACAAGCTCCAGGGTGACATCCTAGCTCGAGCACTACCCCACCTTTGGGGCCACCCATCACCATGGGCAACCCCGGGGTAACCACTCACCGGACCCTGAAACCTCAGGTTCCACCCTTAACCCCTCACCTGGAAACCAGGGAGTACATCACCCCCACTCAGATCTCCACTGGGTCAGTTACCTCGCCCACCTAGTGTACCTAGGGGCTACCACTACACACCATCACTCAAGAACTACCCTCCTTTGGGGCCACCCACTAACAGGGGCCACCCCTGGGTTGCTCACCTCCCCACCAGTTAACCTGGGGGCCTGCCGGACACCCAACTCTACCACACCCTCCTCCCACCATGGGAAATGTTCCTGGGGGTCCCCCACCTGGGGAACCCCTGGGGCGTTACTACCCGGGGTAAAGAAACCTCCTGCCCCACCCTTCCAGTGGTTTTGGCCTGCGCCAATGGCAAGTAAACTTTCAGCGGGGGAAGGATACCTGGGGCCCCTTCTGTGGAAACCCTCCCTGCCCTTAAAAGCGCGGGAATCTCCCAGGACCCCCTCTCTCTCCTGTCCCCCACAAAGGTCAATCCACCCCTACACCCCCACCTGTGATGTAGGTATCAGTTGCTGTCCCTATCTCTTGAGGAGACAACCTCCTCATGCAGGTGTAGTGCTTGTAGTGTTAGGGTTCAAAGGTGTATAATATGGCTTAGAACATTTGTATGCAATCATTTCCTGGAAAGCACCATCCCGCTAGCACATGATAATCAACATAGCGCGGTCATATCAATACAGTTCACATTTAAACCATAATCTCTTCACATGACACATATGTGCGCGGGGCTTTCCTTTCCCATACTTTTAGTTCACCTAACCAAAACTTTGAACCCTTCTCAGAGCCTTGCGCTCTTCCATTTGCTCATTACTGCATAGGTAATGTGTGGCAAAACTGGACTTATCAAATGCTATAAATGCGCACCAGAATGGGATACTATGTTTCCGCCGCTAGACACCAATGTTGGAAAACGAGGCAGCATCTGTGAGGCCTGCACAAATAACATGACTACACTTGTCCTTCACTGGGAACCAAACACCCAATTGTAGCGCCTGACTCTCAGAGGGTAGCGTTGCAGAGCAGTCTGAGGCTTACTCAAGGGAGGTGGTGTGGGCTAGTAATCGCCATTTGCAGGTGCGCAGAAATAACACTCAATAATTGATTGTCCAGTCTGTACTTTGCTTTATAAAAGTAAGAGTACATTTATTAAACACACACACTACTCAATACTATGCACCAATTTACAAATATACATAAGCTGTTGGAATTACTTTGTGACATTGCATAACATCTCCACCCCTCCCGCAGGGGGGGGTGGGGTCTAGTACCACCACTCCCATGTATGCACATCATCTTGCCCCCTAATGCAGTGTGTTGAGCATAACCTGGAGCGAGGGCCCTGCACACTGGCACCATCCCAGTGGCGACCCACCCCATTACCTCCACACGCATTAAAAATAGGTTCACCTGCCCTAGTGACACATAACCCTGACTGAGCATCTTATATTGACCATACAGTATGCACCCCTACATATTCAGGGCTAACAGTCTGGGTTGTTCCTCACTTAAGCACAGCAGCAAGAATACATGTTTACACACACTTTAGAATGACAGTACTCAGCACGTTTGTGGATCATTAGAATGCATTGCAATTACAGCCCCTAAAAGCATCACAGGATTACGCATATACAGCCAGACACCCTAGCAGAAGTGTCTGGCAACATAACCCACTTTGCTTATGACATCACCTTACACAAGTACTTCACAGTACATATGTGACCTTCAGTCCCTCTAAAAAGGAATAACCGTTAGTAAATGCAGTTCTGGTGCAATTCCACCTCTTCACCTCCAGGGGATGCCCTTCTCCAGACATCCCCCACTCAGCACTTCACTCCTGTAAGCGCTTCTCATGACACCCTCAGCTGTAGAACATAAGTTCCAGCCTAGAAGGTGTTAAATGCACACCGAGCCCTTGATGGGTTATCCTTTTAAAATCCCTAGGAGACTTAGGGTGGGACTTCGTGCTGGGGGGAGACTGCGCTTCTCCAGCAGCTCCCCCAGCACCCTTGTACCAAGTTGGTGGTGACCCCGTCCTCCTGGGGCCACCACAAGCACCAAAATAGCTGATTTCCAAATGCCTGGCAAGGCATTATGGGGCGCTTCATGCTCCTTTTCACGCATATTGTAGTAGCGGCTCCCCGCTGCATTGGGAAGAGCCGCGATCCCGCTGCTGGCAGCGTCGCCGCATCTCCTCCCCTCGATGGGGGACCCGGTCCCACCCGGACCCCCAGGGGACGTCGCACAGCTCGGGGAGCCCACCCCCGGCCGTTCCTGCCGCAGTGAGTTTGCCCGCGGCTCGGGGAGCCCACCCCCGGCCGCTCTTCTTCTCTTGGGGCCCGGTCCCACCCGGGCCCCCGCGTTGCCAAATCGTTGGAGGGCAGCCAGAGGAGCCCACCCCCTGCTGCCCTCGCCGGCTCCCCGCCCGGCCAGCACCCTCGTGTGCTGCCGCGGGAGCCGGCACCACAGCTCTGCCTGCCCGCTCCGGCGAGCAGGCGCCCAGTCCCGTGCTGGTCTCCTGGGCCTCGGGGGAGTGCGGCGGCACTCCCCCCTCCTTCTCCCGGACATCGGGGCCCGGGGATGGGGTCCCGGGCCCCCGACCAGCTTCACGGGGAGCGCGACGGCGCTCCCCGAGCCATTTCTGAGGGGGGCAGGGTGGGCTCCTGGCACCCCGCGCGAGCCTCCTCCGCTTCTTCGGGGCCCGGTGATGGGGTCCTGGGCCCCTGGACCGTGTTCACGGGGGGGGCGTGACGGCACCTCCCCGACTTCAGTCTTCTCGCCGGGGGACAGGGTGGGCTCCTGGTGCCCCCGCCTCCCGAATCTTCACGGGGAGCGCAACGGCGCTCCCCGGCTGTGCTTCGGGGCCTGGGGATGGGGTCCCGGGCCCCCAGAGACTTCTCTGCGGTGGGGCGTGATGGCGCTCCCCCAGCTCCACCTTCTGCGGGGGCCAGTGTGGGCTCCTGGCCCCCTTTCAGGCCAGTTTTCACAGGGAGAGCGACGGTGCTCCCCGGCTTTACTCCTCATTGGGGGCAGCCCCCGGGACCAGACCCACCCCGGGGGCATCTCTGAGACCGGCGGCGGAGCCCCACGTGCTTCGTCATCGGTCTTCTTAGGGGTCAAAGGTCGCCTACCTTCCGGGGGCCATATCTCAGCCCCTGGGGGTCCGATCTGCCCCATTTTCGCGTCTTCTTGCTCCTGGCGGTGGCCCCCAGCCACTGGGAGCACTCTCCTTCGACCTCCAGGTCTCCAAGAGGGTGCATTCTGCAGGGAGCGGTCTTCACTGGCTCCCTGCGCCAGACTTTCGCCTGGCTCTCCTCCTGGGCCTCTCTTCTCCCTGCGCAGAGGCCCCTGCTTCTGCGCACCGGTCCTGGGCTCTTCTTCTGGTGCTGTTAGGGGCCCGGGGGCAGTCAGGGGTACCTCCTTCCAACTGCCCATTGCCAGGCTCCAGCACCTTCCGCCTCAGCAGACCACACCCCAGAGAGAGCTTCTCTTCCTGTGCCAGCACTTTTTAAAAGTTGAGTAGGGGCTGGCAGGAAGCCTCTGTCTGTCCTATCAAACAGCGACACATCACTTCCCTGCCCCTGCTCCCTCCTTCTTGTCCAGCCTCTGGGTTTGTTCAAAATGGCGTTGTCCAGGGTCTCTGGCCACATGGTCTCTGAAACAAGCCCCCTTCCCTCCTTGCTGCCTTCCCTCCTTGGTGCAGCCTGGTGCCTGGCACCCTGTGATAGCTGCTGATGCATGAGCCTGTAGCCCCACCCATCTTTCCTTCGTGGAGAGGAGGCCTTAGCTTGTGGAAGAAAGGTTATCAATCCAGCCAGCTGAGGTCATCCCTCAGCCTGGCCCTGGTTATGACTGACTCAGAGAAATGTGACATTTCTGGATGACCCAAAAGCAGTACAAATATGACTTTGGACTCTGCAGAATACTTCTTCTCACACCCGTTACAGTGGACTTTAGTGCGTGTCTGGAATCTGTAGGCCTTAGGAAAGTGACACTAGCCCATGGGCTCCACTTCCCCATAGAGGAATAATGAAGTGAAAAACACAGTCAAACACACTGACTTTCCCTGGCATGTTCCTTCCCAGTGTATAAGGCCTATTCCATGTCACCACCCACTTCTGCATAAGTCCTGCCACACCATTCACTTTGTAGCTGCTCCTGGACTGCGCACGCCAGGGATCTCCCCTGCGCAGCCCCTACACGTGTGCACACGCATGTACACAGGTGTCTGCATGTATCCAGCCCGGTGCCCCGTACTCCAGCTGCTGCGCAGCGGCCTAGTCAAGCCAGGGTGACACCAGTAAAATCCACATGCAGTCTCTTTCATCTTGATTTCACTGTGGATGAGTCCCAATTGATGAGGCTCTCCCACAGTAAAAGCTCAACACACAGGTGCTCAAAAAGCGAAAAATACGAGCGGCCCATAGTGTCAGAATCACATTCTAACAACGGTGCAGGCGAAAGAGCCAGTTGAGGGGAGTTGGCGACGGTCGGTCCAGACTGCGGTGTGAGACGGGGCGGTGCGACGTGAGACTTACGAGCGGTCCCCCTAAGCCACGGTGCGGTCACGGGTGTCGAAGTCAGCAGGCAGCAAATGAGTCGTGAGACCAGGGTGGTGAAGTGAAGCAAGGCAGTGCAAAGTTTGGTGCCCACAGGTCACAGTGCAAGCAGCGGCTCAGTGATGGCGGCGGTGGTCATCGTTGTTGGTGAGACCAGGGTTGCGGTGCCAGATTCGACGGTGCCCTCTGCGGTGCCTTCAGGACATGAAGCCAGTGACGGAGTCGGCTGCTTTCCCCCCTCTGTGGCAACTGAAACCACGGTTCCAGAGGCGGTACCCAGAGGTCGGTGAAGTCTTTGCAGTCCCTGAGACTTCAGAACAGGAGGCAAGCTCTACTTCAAGCCCTTGGAGATACTCAGCACAAGGTAAGAAAGTTTAGTCCAGTCCTTTCACTGCCCAAGCCAGAAGCAGCAACAACTGCAGGCAAACCCAACACAGCAACAACACAGCAGCGGGGCAGTACTCCTCCTAGCAGTCCTTCCAGCTCTTTTTCTTGGCATGTTTCTTGATTCCAGCGAGTTCTAAAATTCTGGGGTCTGGGCCCCAATATTTATACAGCATTTTCTTTGTTCTCTGGTGGCAGAGAGTCCCTGCGTTTAGTCCAAACCAGTTCTGTCCTCTCTGGTCCAGCTTCCCGGCAGGAATTGGAGACAGCATTGTGCACGAGAGACAGGGCTATTCAGGTGCAAGGGAAATCTCCTCCCACCACTCTAAATGCAGACCAGGCCTATTCAGGTGCTAGTGAAACTCCTCCTACTACTCTGAATGCAGCCCAGGTCTATTCAGCCCAGCCTTGGAGCTTTAAGGAAAGGCAGGACACACATCCCCCCAGTGGCTGTCTGAGAGAATGTGCATCCCAGCCCCTGTCACTCCAGAGTCAAACAGTCAATCCACAAACCAGCAGATGCACACAGGATGGCTAAGCAAGAAAATACCCACTTTCTAAAAGTGGTATCTTCAAACACACAATATAAAAATCATCTTTACTAAAAGATGCATTTTTATATTCGGAGTTCATGCATACTAAACTCCATCTTTCTATCTTGTCCCAATGGGAAGTTATACTTGTAGGATGCTACAAAGTATTTGCCATTCTATCATATGGGCCAGAAACCCTTTCAATAGTAAAACACGAAATACACTGTATTTCACTAACAGGACATGTCACACACACCAGTACATGTCCCACCTTTTACATACACTGCATACTGCCCACAGGGGTACCTTGGGCCTAACGTAGGGGTGTCTTACATGTAATAAAAGGGACAGTTAGGGCCTGGCAAGTAGTAACAATGCTAAGTAAAGCCCCACTGATCGCTCTCAATCTCGAGTGACAAAGTCCTGAAGGTCAGGAGCAAGGGCTTAGGATGCTTGTTTCCGGTCCAGGGAAGACATGGCTTGGCAGTTCGGGCTGGACTGTTCCCATGAGGCACAGGGTCAGACTGATTTGCATATGGCCATGTCTGAACTGGGGTGGTGGAGTGAGCTAAAGAATGATGATGGATTAAACCCAGATCAGTTGACTGGGGGTGAGTGTTTGATTGGCTCAAACGTTCCGTCCATCATCCCCTTTTGTATCGCTTTGTTCGCCCTAAGTTGGCGGGGGTATGCCCAGACGTGGGTCCCTTGCTCACTTTGCCACTGGATTCAAGCAAGCCTGGCTGATGACGGCTGGAATGCCAGAAACCGGTCCTAGGATGCTTGTTTCCGGTCCAGGGAAGACATGGCTTGGCAGTTCGGGCTGGACTGTTCCCATGAGGCACAGGGTCAGACTGATTTGCATATGGCCATGTCTGAACTGGGGTGGTGGAGTGAGCTAAAGAATGATGATGGATTAAACCCAGATCAGTTGACTGGGGGTGAGTGTTTGATTGGCTCAAACGTTCCGTCCATCATCCCCTTTTGTATCGCTTTGTTCGCCCTAAGTTGGCGGGGGTATGCCCAGACGTGGGTCCCTTGCTCACTTTGCCACTGGATTCAAGCAAGCCTGGCTGATGACGGCTGGAATGCCAGAAACCGGTCCTAGGATGCTTGTTTCCGGTCCAGGGAAGACATGGCTTGGCAGTTCGGGCTGGACTGTTCCCATGAGGCACAGGGTCAGACTGATTTGCATATGGCCATGTCTGAACTGGGGTGGTGGAGTGAGCTAAAGAATTATGATGGATTAAACCCAGATCAGTTGACTGGGGGTGAGTGTTTGATTGGCTCAAACGTTCCGTCCATCATCCCCTTTTGTAATCCAACACAGCAACAACACAGCAGCGGGGCAGTACTCCTCCTAGCAGTCCTTCCAGCTCTTTTTCTTGGCATGTTTCTTGATTCCAGCGAGTTCTAAAATTCTGGGGTCTGGGCCCCAATATTTATACAGCATTTTCTTTGTTCTCTGGTGGCAGAGAGTCCCTGCGTTTAGTCCAAACCAGTTCTGTCCTCTCTGGTCCAGCTTCCCGGCAGGAATTGGAGACAGCATTGTGCACGAGAGACAGGGCTATTCAGGTGCAAGGGAAATCTCCTCCCACCACTCTAAATGCAGACCAGGCCTATTCAGGTGCTAGTGAAACTCCTCCTACTACTCTGAATGCAGCCCAGGTCTATTCAGCCCAGCCTTGGAGCTTTAAGGAAAGGCAGGACACACATCCCCCCCAGTGGCTGTCTGAGAGAATGTGCATCCCAGCCCCTGTCACTCCAGAGTCAAACAGTCAATCCACAAACCAGCAGATGCACACAGGATGGCTAAGCAAGAAAATACCCACTTTCTAAAAGTGGTATCTTCAAACACACAATATAAAAATCATCTTTACTAAAAGATGCATTTTTATATTCGGAGTTCATGCATACTAAACTCCATCTTTCTATCTTGTCCCAATGGGAAGTTATACTTGTAGGATGCTACAAAGTATTTGCCATTCTATCATATGGGCCAGAAACCCTTTCAATAGTAAAACACGAAATACACTGTATTTCACTAACAGGACATGTCACACACACCAGTACATGTCCCACCTTTCTACATACACTGCATACTGCCCACAGGGGTACCTTGGGCCTAACGTAGGGGTGTCTTACATGTAATAAAAGGGACAGTTAGGGCCTGGCAAGTAGTAACAATGCTAAGTAAAGCCCCACTGATCGCTCTCAATCTCGAGTGACAAAGTCCTGAAGGTCAGGAGCAAGGGCTTAGAAGATGGAACATTTAAAACCATGAAAAACAGATGAAAGGGCCATTAACGCTACAAACAGCCTCACTGCAGGAGAGGCCCGTCCAGGTAGGAGTGGTGGGGTGGTGGGCCACTCTTACCTGCACGCCCGCTCCTGCCTAACTGACTCACAACCCAGGCACAAGAGTTAAGTCAACTCAGCCAGATTACTCAAGGGGAGAGAAGTTAGGACCAGACAAAAACAGATCAGTCCATCTGAAGAAGTAGAATTCCTGAATCACAGCACCATGACTGACACAAAATCACTGACAAAAAACAAAGATGTGAGAGGATCCAAATAACTGTGTTTATTCCAAAAAAAGAGTAAAAGGATTAGAATCATCAAACAGTAGCATCACAGCATGCTTTGGGTGCTGCCAGTTAGAAGCACCTCAAATAAATGGCAGGAAATGTAACATCGCAGGTTAGCTATCTGTGGTGTAGTGAGGATCAAGGACAAAGCAGGTTCACCCTTGGAGACTGTTGAGGACGATGAGCTTCCCTTAGTCTCAGATATGATTAAGCTAATGATACTTAAGTCGTGGTCAACTAAAAGGAGGTAGACACAGTCTGTGGAGCTGTCTGTTGAACTGTCCAACACAGGCCCTTCCAGGCAGCTAGACTCTGTCCATCACTGGTGATTTGTCATCCCTCTTTATGTTTGTAGTCCGAGGGCTCCACAAGGAGGCAGATCTTCATCTATATATTGCCTCTTGGCCAGACTTCATCTTATTCTGAGATAGGAAGAGAGATGATTAACAAAGGTACCCCTACTGGGTCTTCATTATTGTCCCTGCTGTGCCGGTCTACACCACCTCCTTGGTTGTAGAGCCAAACACTGAACAGAACACTGGGCTTACTATCTCGTATATATTCTTCTTAGGTGGCTAGGGCAGGCCAAACAAGTACTCTCCAGCTTTCATCTTCTGGAGGGAGCTCCTCCAATGAGGTCATGACACCGATATTTTCACCTTATGTTAGTGTATTGAAACACAGCAGCTGCCTCTCAGCTGGTTTGAGTCAGCCCACGTCAAATGGTTATTGGCCTTAGACAAGAGGCCAGATTTTCATGAATGCAGAATTTGGCAGGAAGAGGAGGAGGAGTAGTTCTCTATCTCTGGGAAAAATGTGGTAGCTTCAAAGGCCCTGTTGGCTCCCTTCTACAACCTTAATGACAAATGGCTTCTGGAAGTGAGACAAAGATTGTCAGCTCAAATACTACCAGATCCGAGACCTACAATGGCTAGTTTTACACAAAGTCAGCCACCATCTTGTCAGTATTTGCATATGTGGAATCCAATTAAATCCACCATTCACACTGTCCAGCATGCAGGACATATACATATCTATCAATGCCCACATACACATGTAAGCACCCTCCATATGTGTCCCAGACATGATGAGGGCCAAAGGAACCCATTTGGAAGAGAGAAATTTGGACTTGAAAGAGTGCACTTAAAAAAGCCTGTATTTCTGACTTTTGATATGGCTGCCACCACTGACAGTCTGTTACATTTATTACTGTGATGAGTGTGCCTCTTCCATTGAAGATCTTTACTCTAATATCTTACAAACAAAATATGCTCAATACACTGCCGTCCTTCTTACACCAAATTCACAATGTCCTTACACCACTGCAGCACATCACATCTTTTGACTCTTTCAACAAAACCATTGTTAGACTTGACTTTTTCAGCGGGTTTACCCCCAGACTTTTTGTTTTTTGGCCTCCTGTTTTTGACCCTGTTTTGTTGGTTTTATGACTCTGGGCACTTTACCACTGCTGATCAGTGCTAAAGTGCATATGCTCTCCCTGTAAACTGTGTTTATGGATTGGTGTTTCCATGATTGGCTTATTTGATTTACCTTTAGGACCCTAGTACAGTGCACTGTGTGCGCCCAGTGCCTGTAAATCAAATGCTGCTAGTGGGCCTGCAGCACTGATTGTGCCACCCACACAAGCAGCCTTGCAAAAGTTTCTCAAACCTGCCACTGCAGTGTCTGCAAGCAGTTGTGACTGCCATGTCGACTTGGCAAGTGCACCCACTTGCCAGGCCCTAATTATCCCTTTTCTTACATGTAAGACACCCCTAAGGTAGGCCCAAGGTACTCCTTTGGGCAGGGTGCAGTGTATGTGAAAGGTAGGACATGTACTGGTGTGTGTGACATGTCCTGATAGTGAAATACAGTGTATTTCATTTTTTACTATTGAAAGGGTATCTGGCCCATACGATAGAATGGTGAATACTTTGTAACATCCTACAAGTATACCTTCCTATTGGGACAAGATGGAAAGATGGAGTTTAGAATGCACAAGCTCATAATATAAAAATGCATCTTTTAGTAAAGATGTTTTATATTGTGTGTTTGAAAATACCACTTTTAGAAAGTGGGTATTGTCGGGCTTAGCCATCCTGTGTGCCTCTGCTGGTTTGTGGATTGACAGTTTGGCTTTGGAGTAACAGGGGTTGGGATGCACATTCTCTCAGACAGCCACTGGGGGTGGGGGTTTGATGTGTGTCCTGCCTTTCGTTAATGAGTCAAGACTGGGCTGAATAGACCTGGGCTGCATTCAGAGTGGTGGGAGGAGATTTCCCTTGCACCTGAATAGGCCCTGTCTCCCTTGCACAATGCTATCTCCACCTCTTGCCGGGAAGCTGGACCAGAGAGGACAGAACTGGTTTGGAGTAAGCACAGGGACTCTCTGCCACCAGAGAACAAAGAAAAATGCTGTATAAATATTGGGGCCGAGACCCCAGAATTTTAGAACTCGCTGGAATCAATAAACCTGCCAAAAAAGAAGAGCTGGAAGGACTGCTAGGAGCAGTACTGCTCTGCTGCTGTGTTGTTGCTGTGTTGGGTTGGGCTGCAGTTGCTGCTTCTGCCTTGCGCAGTGAAAGGTCTGGACTGAGCTTTCTTACCTTGTGCTGAGTATCTCCAAGGGCTAGAAGTAGAAATTGCCTCCTGTTCTGAAGTCTCAGGGACTGCAAAGACTTCACCAACCTCTGGGTGCCGCCTCTGGAACCGTGGTTTCAGTTGCCACAGAGGGAGGAAAGCAGCCGACTCCGTCACCGACTCCATCGCTGGCTCAGTGTCCTGAAGGCACCACAGAGGGCACCACCGCATCTCCACTGCAACGCTGGTCTCACTGACGACCAGTGGCCACCGCACCCGAGACTCTACTTGTGCCATGACCTATGGGCACTGCACTCTTCACCACTTTGCTTCACTTCGCCACCCTGGTCTCACCGACTCAGTCGCTGCCTGCTGACTTCGACACCCATGACTGCACCGTGGCTTGGGGGCACCGCTCATAAGTCTCACGACACACCGCCCCATCCCACACTGCAGCCAACGCTGACCGACGCCAGCTCCACACAACCGGCTCTGTCGCCTGCACAGTGATCTGTCAGCACCGCAATGAGCACTGCCTTTACTCCGCATTGCAGCCCTGGTCTCACCGACGCCGCTGGACGACAGTCACCAAGCCACTGCCTGCACCACGTTTTGAGGGCACGGCACCGCTACACTTTGCATCCCAACCATGACAGTTGCCACGACCAGCTCACACCAACGTTTCGGCTGCAACGAAAAAGGTACTGTTTATGAGTCTGCCAACACCTCAACCGGTCGGACGGAACTGTTGGAGCCTGTTGTTTTCAGCACTGCGGTAGCCCCGGATGGAGCTACCGACTTCAAGGGGTGGCATTTTTAAGGTTCTTCTTACAAGATGCATCTTATGAAGTACTGTATGCTGGATTTTTATCGTTCTGGTCTTGTTTTGAATATATAAAGTTTGGGATATTTTTCTAAACTGGTGTGGTTTCTTTTTGTAGTGTTTTCACTGTGTTACTGTTGGCTATGTGGAAATGCTTACACACTGGCTCTGAGATAAGTTTGACTGCTCGTGCCAAGCTACTAAGAGGGTGAGCAGGGGTTATTTCATTGTGTATTCCCCTTATCATGACTAGGAAGAAGGGTCCCTACTTGGACAAAGGTGCAAACCATTGCCAACTAGAGACCCCCATTTGGTTGTCAGAGGTTGGATGGGACTTGCATTTGCACTTGACCTACAGTGATTGGTGTACACTACTACCATATCTTAGACCATTACGTACCACATACTGGGTTTTCCCTTTTTGATCTATTTTTGTCTTTCCCTATTTTTGAACTTGAACTTACTCCTGCATCATGTCTGAGTCAAGAGCATCATCAGGTACATTCCTAGTATTGGTTTTTGAGGAGGATAGGTTGGAAACCTACACCGTAAAGGAACTAAAGGCAGTTGGCAAAAACCTCAAAGTCCCAATGAGGGATCTCACCAAAAATGAGGAGCTACAAAAAGGGCTGAGGGCCTGGGTAGCAGCCAGGAATGCCAGTGGGCAACCTGAGGATCCTAGTGTTGAGACCAGGGGGCCAACTCAAAGGGAAGATGTGCTGAGGGCTCAGGAGCTTTTAAGAGGGGAGGTACTGTCTGGGTCAGGCAGCAGTAGTCCCTCTCCAGGTCTATCACCAGAGGAGCTGGAGCTTAGGAAGAGAGCCAGTAGGCTCAAGTTGGAGCAGGTAGAAAGGCAAATGGAGCTGATGGAAAGGGAAATGATTTTAGCTTATGAGCTTAAATTGAGAGAGCTGGACTGGGAAGCCAGGAGGGCTAGGTCCAGCCTAGATGGTGGCAGCAAAAGTGTTAGTTCCAGTACTGACCAGGGATATGTATACCTACACACACACAGATTTGGTGCCCTGCTTCAAGGAGGGGGTTGACATACACCGGGGGGTTCAGGATTGTGAGGTAACTCCAGTGGTGCACAATGTCCCTGAGGTTGTTTGTGGAACTGGCACAGGGGATAATATTCCTAGTGGTGGGAGGGACACTCTTCTGACTCTAGATGAGAGGTGCAGGGAGAGGGGTTCCCCATTGGTAGAAGTCCTGGTATGTGAGTGTGAAGACCGCCCAGAAGAGTGTGGGTTGAGTGACAGCAACAGTCAGACACTGTCTCACCAGTCTTGCGAGGGTGATATGGAGTACTTTCCCGAGGCACTGGTTGGTTGGGCAGAGGGTAGTTTGGTTGACACATGTCAGGGGCTGTGTAATGAGGATCCTGGAGAGCATATGTTCAGTCCCTGTTTTCCAGAGCTATGCCAACACTCGGTGGAGTGTGAGTTCATTGACCCCAGGGAACTTGCACTGGATGCAGACTTTTTGATGGATTCCAGAGGGACTGAGAAGCTTTTGGGAGTGATCCTGAAGGAGGTGGCTAAGGTTTTCCCCAACCAGGTGAGGTAGGGGAGGTTGGTAGTAGCCCAGATAGGTTCCAGTGTAGTGGGATGGGTGAGGGGTCCCATGTCCTGTCTCTGAGTAGAGGGAGTGGGGTGGGCTGAGTCCCAAGGTACCCAAGACCCCATCCCAGGCCTGGTTGGTTCCATGAGGGAACACCAGGAAGGGGGCCTAGTAGATACCGAGAGGCCATCCCCTGAGCGGGATCCCAAAGTGTCAGGTGAGCTGGAGGGGACTGCTGTAGCCACCATTTCCCTAGTTCTGGTGTCAGGCAGCACCACCTCCGTTGGAAGGGTGCATGAGTCTAGAGCAAGGAAAGAGGGGGGAGACAGTCCCCAGTGGAAGGACCAGTGGGTCAAGGGTAGCCAGCTCTGAGGTCAGAGCACCCCAGGACTGACCCTGGTGAGGCAACTTCTGGCCTGGGGGGTCTTCACGCACTGTCAGGTAGACAGGAGGCGGGAGACCTGTGCCAGGCAGACTATCACACAACTCAAGAGGAGTGTGTTTCCCTTGGGGGTGGGTGTACTCCCCCATAATTCCTGGATTGGCAGGCACAAGTCCAGCCTAAGGGTACAGACCCTGGGTTGGAGGGCCAGGTCCAGGGTGTTCCCCCTGACCTGGGGGAAGGGGCGACTGCTAACAGTGCCCCTACCTGTTTGTCTTCTGGGGGTACTGCTCCTGGTGGGAGGGTGCAGAGCCCCGTGGAGAAGGACAGGGTGGGGGAGAGCATACCCCAATCTCCTCTCTAGCCTCAGGGTATAGACACAAGGCTGGCAAACCAGCTGCAGGATAGCACCCCTGAACTGGTGGGAGAATTGTGCAAAACACCTGCCACAGGTGCCCTGGCAATTCTGAATTCTGGGGGTACTGCTCCAGGTGGGAGGGTGCAGAGCCCCAGGAGGAGGACAGGGTGTGGGAGAGCCCACCTTGGTGTCCTGGCCAGTCGCAGGGCACAGACCCTGCAAACCAACTGGACTTATGGGCTAGTTTCAGGATGACTTGGCAGGAGGGAGAGTGGACAAAGGGTGCCATACACCTGGGGCTACCGCCCCCCACTCTCTGACACTACAGAGGTTAGAGAGGCTTGAGGCTTGGCTCCCATCACTGACAGTTGTCAGTGGCCACTGTGGCCTGCTGTCTCAGTGGACAGGGGTGCCCCTGGGAGGGGGGCAGGAGTCACACCCCGGGGTGGAAGGGCCACACCACTGTGTTGGCCATGTGGGTACTGTCTGCCTGTTGGGACACATCTGTGAGCAAAGTAAGGTTCGGTGCTGCACAGATCTTGTCCACAGGTGAGAAAAAGGGTTCCCCATGTGTTAGCTTAGTGGGCCCTGAGAGTATGGATAGAGGGATCCAACTGGGTTCTGCAAGGCATAGAACCAGAACGTGCCCCCACTGTTGTGTGACAGGTCTATGTTCTATCGCCTCAAGCAGGGAAGTCCATCAAGGGATTGATTAGTCTACCCTGGCTTTAGGCTGGGAGGGGGTTGTGTTAGACTTTGCTTTTTCAGCGGGTTTACCCCCAGACCTTTTGCTTTTTGGCATCCTGTTTTTGACCCTGTTTTTGTTAGTTTTATGACTCTGGACACTTTGCCACTGCTAATCAGTGCTAAAGTGCTTCACCACATAGCGCTGCCTTGCACAACCCTGCGTTTGGAAGATGTTCCATGGATGGAGCATGTGTGTTCCCTTGCATTTACTCAGAGATCAGGAGCATTCCTAGATTTAATAAAGCTAGTAAACCAGGAAATGGGTCAAAATGCTATGCCTTCTACAGTGAGGCGTAGCAAGGAGAAATATGTTTATTTCTCCTCGTTACTTCCACTTTCCATGTGTGCTGCATCCTGCAGCCCACATAGAACCCGGAATATGCCTCTAAGGAATGTTTTGTGCAGGAAGGTGTCCTTCCCTGCACAAAATCATTGCTGCCCGTAACGCAGGCACCCTTGCACCATGGTGCTAGGGTTCCGGCATTGGTGCTAGGGAGCCACAAGTGCACCAGCACAGGTAGAGAGCTGAAGAGCGCTGTATCTTCGTAGATATGTCACATTTCAGTTCTCTCCCCATTCACGCAACTTGCCTAGCTGAGCTACGTTGCATGAATTCTAAGTAAATCTGCCATTGAGTTATTTCTTTTTATTTCTTTTTGCTTGCATTCTGCTTTTACTCCTCCAAAACATGAGGAGAAAAGAAAAAGGGTGGCAATGCTCCTTGAAGCTTATCCCACAGCGTCTTCTGATAAACACATTTCTTAACTAATTACTGTTTAACAGGTCCCAGGGTGCAAAGTCACAATCAGCGACCTAAAGCACAGTGCAGTATGTCAGAGTAAATTGGACAACTGTCACAACAAACGTAGGCACATTGGCGTACTAAATAACAAGGACATTACAATTAACATTAAAACGGCAGCTTGATATTTTAGAATTTCTGCAAACTTCATGATGATTTTAAATTTGTAGCGAGTGCAGAAAGAAAGAACATTGTTTTTCTGACTAAGTAGTACCCTGTTTGGACTGGAGAATGCTAAACACACGTTGACAACTTTGGTAAACAAATCACGTGGCCCTGCTTACAACATAGGGGCATATTATCAAGCCATTTATCGTCGCATTAGTGGCACTTTCGTGCCGCTAACGCATTTTTTTTTATCGCCCTATTACCAAGCTGTTGCTAAAAGGCGTTAGCGACAGCTTTCCGGCGATAGCAGCCGGTTTTCCTATCGCCTAGCATGCCAGCAATAGTTATCGCTAATGACATGCAAAGTAGGCGTTTCCTCTCAAAATTTCCCGAAAAATGTAGCTAACACCACATCGCACTATTAGCAATGATGGGCCGGACCCGCGAAGCGATGAAAAAAGTTGCGCTAAGGCCCCTTAGCTGCAGGAACCTAAGACCAGAAAAAAGCTGGTCTAAAAATGGTGATAAAGGGAGGCATATAAGGGAGACTAGCTCAGAGGCCCATCTGAAGACCCACTGACGCCATGGAGGTACTAATCATTCAGCTTGGAGCCCCACGAAGGCAACAACCACCACCGCCACTGCCACCTCCCCCAGGACCACCACCGAGGCAGCGCCAAAGAAGACAGCAGGCCCTGCGCAGATGCCTCAGCCTTGCAGACCTAATGCCAGAGGATGTCATTGCCCACTACAGGCTCAAAAGGACATCCATCCAACACATCCTGAACCTGATAGCCCACAGGCTGACGGCACCAACACAGCGGAGAACCAATATCCCTCCGCAGACAAAGCTGCTGGCTGTGCTGCACATGTTGGCCTCTGGGACCTTCCAACCAACAACGGCCAGAGTCGGCGGAGTTTCACAGGCAGCCTTTTCAATCTTCCTCCCGACTGTCTTGGATGGCATACTCAGCCTGATACCCCTTCACCTTCACTTCCCCAACACTGTGCAGGAACAGATTGATACCAAGCAAGGCTTTCACGCCATAGCCGGATTCCCGCAGGTGTTGGGGGCAATTGACTGCACACATGTCCTATTTGTGCCCCCTGTGGACAGTGCACACATATACCGCAACAGAAAGCACACCCATTCTATGAATGTGCAGGCAATAGTGGGCCACCGGGGACTGTTCACCAATGTCATAGCCAAGTTTCCAGGGGGTGTGCATGATTCCTACATCTTCCAACAGTCCATCATAAACCGGCGCTTCCAGGATGGCACATACGGAAATGCAGTTCTTGTTGGTAAGTACTAACTTAACACACCACACGCCTCAACTCCACAGACATGCAACTCACAATTGTGAGAATCCACATATCACAATCTCACATAAAACATGGCAATCAACATGCCCACTTACCAGACCCAACAACACAAGGAACTGTGGGAACTGTGGCTAGCTATGTAGGCAAACCATCCCCAAAGGCTTAGCCCCTCCGCCACTCATTAGCAAATGTGGGGAGAGGTGGGAACCATGTATGTGCGATGGAGGGACTGGATCCATAAGGAAAGTATGTACACAAGGCCCAGTGTGTCGGTGTTGTGCTGGACAGTCGGGACTAAGCTGAGCGCAGACGTGCCCATGTGGGCATATAGTGTGTTTCTATTGACCAGCCTGATGGCAATGACTGTGTAGGTGACTGTCTTACCTGACAATGGGGGGATCCATTGTAAAGGTTGAATGGAGGATGCAGAGGCAGGTGAAGCAGCTGCAGGCCACTGCGTCGAGCTGTTGGTTCATGGAGAGGGAGGAGTCAAATACGGTGCATATGTACCTAGAGTTGGGGGGGCTGCCGAAGGCATTGGCCCACCAGCTGATGCCACATGCTGATTGTTTTGTTACGAGGATGAGGACTCATGTCTCCTCTGCGGATAGCACGCCCCAGCTGTCTATCATACATGTTGCAACTCACAGCAATCCTTCCTGGAAGCCCAGTTTGGTATGTGGGTGTATTGTTGATGGAGAATATGAGCTTTGTGTCCTTGCAGGTGGTGATGAGTAATGGTATCCTCAATCTTGCACCAGTTCCTCTCCATGTGTCAGCAGATGCATCTGCCAACTTTGAGGTTGTTGGTGACCGAGGTGGCATTTATTGCCCGCTGTATGTTGCAGTTGCATAGGGTCCGCATGTGGTCTACGGTGGCTTGGGGTTCACCGACAAGGAAGTGTATGCGTCTGTGGTCACTACATGTGCGTTTAGTGGGGTTGAAGAACAGGACCAAGTCTACACATGCAAAGAAGGTGTCAAAGGTGTGCCCTGCCTTGTGGCTCAGTGTGGTGAAGATTTGGGACAGTCTGATGTCAGCAAACATTTCCCAGAGTGAAATTGATTTTGAGTAGTCGTGGTATGTGAGTTGGAGGCTCCGCACAGGAATGAGAATGTAGTCTAGGGAGTGGACGGTGTGGAGTCTGATGATGTTGATGGTGTGGGTGAAGCGTTCCTGCCCTCAATGGGCCCTGCAGGAGAGGAGGCTGCTGAGTGTTGCTTTGTGGCAGCTCTGGACATGAAACAGCATGTGTAGTGCAGTGGGGTAAGTCTGGCGGCAGCGGCAGCAGCAGAACTGAACGTGATCCGTGTCTGGTGTGGCCTATTGCCATTTAAACGTTCTCATGGCATTGACTGTGAGGAGGGCGGAGGAGTGCCATCGCTAGACGGTAGGAGAGCCAGGGTGCCTGTTGGTGTGTGTGTTAGGCCTGCGGACATGCGCAGATGGCCTTAACATTGTTGCCCAGTAGGAGTACCAGTGATGCAACCACGCAGCGCACACAATCAAATAGGCTCGGGGGAGGGAGGATCAACTGTGAGGCAACGTAATTAGCATTGATGCTGGTTATCAGTCTGAAGAGACACATGGCTAACATGAAATCCAATATAGCACAACTCACACACCACAAAACTATCAACACTAACAACACAGCCTGCATAACCAATAATGGACACATCTCTCCGTCACATGTCACAAGTGATCAAGGATATGCACTCTGCCCGTGGATGATGACTCCCCTCCGAAACCCCACCACCCAGGCCCAGAGGCAGTATAATGCGGCCCACAGACGCACCCGGTCCATTGTGGAGCGCACATTTGGCGTGCTAAAGTCACGTTTCCGTTGCCTGGACATCACAGGTGGCAGACTGCTGTACAGCCCCGAAATGGTCAACAAAATCATCCTAGCATGTTGTGTATTGCACAATATATGTGTGCGCACCAATGCTCCATGGATCCAAGTGCCTGCTGCACCGGATGATGACCAGGATGATGATGAAGATGACGCAGGTGCAGCACACTCCACAGTAAATGCAGCTGGAACTGCCCGAAGGACCCGAATAATAAACAACTTCTTCAACTGAGCACGTCACATTGTGACAGTCCCCATCAAATGTATCTCAGTGCAAAATGACCCCAATCACGGTTTGTGCCAATAAAAAACACAACACACATACCCTGTCTGCATGTTACTCTCCTGCATAAGTACATCACTCTGAAAAGTGTGCGTTGCACAATAAGTGCAAAGAAAATCACAATACACAATTTATGGTGGGAATCTCTCCTCAGTACAGAGATGCTTCTCAGTATGTCAAATTTGTAAAAGTAGAGTTTTCATGGTGTAAATTGTGCCACCAAAATCTAATATTTTGCGTGTCCTTTTGTGTAATTCATTAAATATAGGTTGTCTTCAGTGAAAAAATTCTTAATTGTAGGGTGTCATTTGGGGTCAATAATTTATTTGAGTGTGTATGTTGTGTAAAATAATGAAAGTTAGGGTGTGAAATGGGGTAAAAGATGAAAAATGGGCGTGCAATGGGATAAAAGATGAAAATTAGGTGTGCAATGGGGCAAAAGATGAAAAATGGGCGTGCAATGGGGCAAAAGATGAAAAATGGGTGGCAATGGGGTAAAAGATGAAAATTGGGCGTGCAATGGGGTAAAAGATGAAAAATGGGCGTGCAATGGGGTAAAAGATGAAAAATGGGCGTGCATGGGGCAAAAGATGAAAAATGGGCGTGCAATGGGGCAAAAGATGAAAATTGGGCGTGCAATGGGGCAAAAGATGAAAATTGGGCGTGCAATGGGGTAAAAGATGAAAAATGGGCGTGCAATGGGGAAAAGATGAAAAATGGGCGTGCAATGGGGCAAAAGATGAAAAATGGGCGTGCAATGGGGTAAAAGATGAAAAATGGGCACGCAATGGGGCAAAAGATGAAAAATGGGCGTGCAAGGGGTAAAAGATGAAAAATGGGCCTGCAATGGGGTAAAAGATTAAAAATGGGAGTGCAATGGGATAAAAGATGCTTTTCAGTGTGTCATATGCAATTAGCTTGGAACCTACTTCCTCCTCCAGATCAAAAACCTCTACAACAAGTATGTGGACCACACACTGGACGCAGCAGCCGGCACACCCTCACCCCTGAGACACCAACCAGCCCGCCATCTCCAAATGGACACCAGGCACGGATGAAGACACCACCTCCACCATGAAAGGCATCCACTCGGGGGCCCACACAGACCCCTGGCCCCCTCACATCTACCACAGAGTCGCATCTGTCATTGCACACAAACCACTACGGAACATCAACACCACCTTCAACACATGCACCTTCACAGACAACTGGAAGCGCGCCAAAGTCCTGCCCCTGCACAAGAAGCACACAGCTGACCCCACCGACCCCAATAACTAGCGGCCCATCTCGCTCCTCACCTTCGCAGCCAGACTCGCTGAGAAAACAGTCAACAGGGAACTGACAAGATTCATCAAAGAGAACGCCATCCTCGACCCATCACAATCCGGATTCCGAAGCAACCCCAGCCCTGAGACCGCCGTACTTGCCGCCACAGATGACATCAACACCCTCCTGGACCAAGGACACTACGCAGGCCTCATCCTACTCGACCTTTCAGCAGCCTTCATCAACGTCTCCCACCGCACACTAGTCACCAGACTACACGACACAGGTAACCAAGGTACAGCCCTGGACTAGATCCGATCATTCCTCACCGTAAGAAGGCAAAGGATCAGACTACCACACTTCATCTCCGATCCCACGACAATCACATGCAGAGTCCCACAGGGGTCATCACTGAGCCCGAGCCTCTTCAAAATCTACATGGCCCCCTCGCAGCCGTCGTCCAACAACACAGCCTCAACATCCTATTCTACGCTGATGACACCCAGCTCATCCTCCACCCCACCAAAGACCCCACCACTGCCTAAAACAACTTCCAGAAAGGAATGCAACACGGCACAGTCTGGACAATCAACAGCTGCCTGAAGCTCAACCCCGAGAAGACAGAAGACCTCGTCCTTGTAACCACCCCTTCAGCATGGGTCAACACCTGGTGGCTGATGGCCCACAGAAGACCACCTCCCCACGCAGACCGCGCTAAAAACCTCTGCATCATACCCGACTCATCACTCAACATGAACCAACAGGTCAACGTCGTCAGCTACAGCTGCTTCAACACACTCCGCTTCCTACGCAAGTCCATCAAATGGATCACCCCTGAGTCAAGGAAGACAGTCACCCACGCACTCATCACCAGCAGACTGTACTACGGAAATGCACTCTATGGCGGCAACAACAAGTCCATACTCTGCAAACTCAAGACAATACAGAACACCACTGCCAGACTCGTCCCCGTCATCCCCTGGCACAAACACATCAGCCAACACCTACGATGACTCCACCGGCTCACAGTGGAGAAAATAGTCAGCTTCAACAGCCTCATCTCTCGCCTACAAATGCCTACACAACAATGGACACAAATACCACAATGACAGAATCAACTTCAACGTACCCAAAAGAAAGCTCCAAATTACTAAACTCTCACTGGCCGCAACCCCTCGCATCCACTGAGCCAGAGCAGGCAGAAGATCCTCCTCTCACATTGCAGCCAAGACCTGGACCGAGCTACCGGCAGACATCAGTCATGCCCCCTCCCTGAACACCTTCATGAAGCCCCTCAAGAGCTGGCTCTTTGGCTAACAGATCTCCCCCCCAGCGCGTTGTGACCCCCACGGGTGAGTAGCACACTTACAATTCCCCTGATTGATTGATTGATTTGTTGTTAGATATGCAACTATGGTGTCACCTGGGGTGAAAGTTGCAATTTAGGGTGTCATGTGTTGTGAAACATAATATTTATGGTGTCATTTGAGTGCTAATCAAGCCTTTCATGTTGTTACAGGGCTCTGAACTGATTTTTGCTCTAAGACTGTACATCTGTGTATGGACTTGCTCTTAGCGTGAAGATCTGGCCGCTAAAACGACAACGCAATGCTTTTTTAATCCGCCCGATGTTAAAATACATCGTGCAACACATTGTACAATACAAAATATTACTCATGAGCCTATTTGCGTGCAGATTTTCACCGCTTTGTCAAAAACGGGCCGCAAAGAGACAGGAAGTGATGTCTGCATGCTTCCTGTCTACTGGAGTAGTGTTCTGCATTTTCACTTTCTCTTTTGAGCACATTGCTGGTGATTGTGGAGAGTGTTGGAGGTGTTTGATGGTATGTGCTGCAGTTTTGAAATTTGGAGAGTGTTGCTGTGTCCTGTGTCCTGTTGATAGTGTCTGTGAAGTGTTTTGTACTGATTTATTGTGTTTTACTGTCTCTTGTCCTCAATCTTGTTGGGTGTCTGTCTTGGGGTAGTTAAGTTTCTTTGTTGTAGTTGGGGATATTTTAGAGGGTACTTTTTTTTCTGTCTGTGGGCTCACAGGTGTGCAGGGAGATGCCAGCTGTGGGCAGGGAGGGCAGGATGTCCGAGGGGGCATTGGGGGGCTTCCTGTGGATGATAAAATTCTACCTGCCCCTGATGTTGGAGAGGGGAGGCCGTATCCTTCAAGGGTACAATGTGAGTGTGCGGAAGCTGAGGTGGGAGCGTGTGCTGGTGCAGATGCTCCGGTGCTTTGGAGTGGACCGTACCGTGCGCCAGTGGAAGCACCGCTGGCAGGATCTGCTGGCACGTGAAGCTGACCTCCTGGACTATGTGGGAGTCATGACTGGCCTACAGGGTGGTAAGTACAAACTCCACATTTAATCATGACTACTGTAACGAATGAAAAATAGGATGTGTGTGACACTGGTGTCAAAGTGAGAAAAGGTTGCTGAGTGAGGTGGGAGACGTAATGCGTTCACGCCTAATGTTGGCACATCCGAGACACAACGCTGCATCACATTGACAAGCATAGGGTACAAGTCTGTGTTACCCACTGTGCTGGAGCAACACTTAGCACTGTAGTGCCATAGCTGGCACACCTGTGCAAAATGTGCATGCAGGCAGAAGGTCGTTTGGGTACGGCAGGGATGACTGTATATGAACTATCCAAGGAATTGTTCATGTGAGCTGTATACTGGCCAAAAGGTAGTGTTCAAATGCTGTCCTCATGAATTGTGGTACGTTAGCTATGCTGCCCTGTGAACCTAGTTACTGTGTGAGAATGTATTTCATATGAACAAATGGTCAAAGGAAATTGGACATCTCCAGATTGTCATACAACAACAACCTCTGTGAAACTGCCTAGTGCAATCTGCAGCGATGCAATCGTACAAAGAGCATGTATAACATCATGATGCATGTAGTAATGGTGCCTTGTGGATGTCTCACACTACTATTATGTGCATGTTAGCTAGCATTACAGTCTTGTTTGTCCTGACTCAGCATTCACAGGTCTGGTGTGAATGGCAGTCAAAGTGGACCCAATCATGTAGCCAACATGAAAAGCAATACTACAGTTACGTAGCATTTTCTGTCATGGTGATGATTGGTATGAGGAATACGACACATATGATTTGACGTCTGATACCAACACATATTTATTTACTTGTCTCACAGATGGTCGGCCACCAATCACACAGGGGGACATCGACAGCTTCGAGGACCCACACGCCACTGGTGAGTTTGGACATCATATATTGGCATGGTGCGGTGGCATGGATGTCTGGGTCAAATGATCAACGTTGTAGTATGCAGTATGGGTGTGTATCACATGTCCCTTGCCTACAGTGTGATGATGTATTGTGGAAGTCAGAAGTGTGCACAAATCGGTATGTGAATTTTGAGCAATGCATTGGTCTCACAGTTGTAACTTGGCCCATCCCCTGTCAGTGATACACATTGAAATAAGGTGCATATCATCGAGACCCTATCGCCAACACAACGTCACTTTCATTGAAGTTGTGTTGTCAATAGGGGCCTAGCATCATGAGCGAAGCAGCGCTAATCCACTTCACGTGTATTAACGCTTCCTTGTTAATGAGGCACCCTTTCACGCTGTGTTTAGCGTGAAAGGGGCGTGCAGTGGGTGTTGCGGTTGGCGTTCCACAGCAACACCCATTGTATTTGACGCGTCCCCCTATGTACAAGTGCGGCATTGATAGATGGCAGCGCACAATTTAACACCAGTGACATCCTGGTTGTAATCTGGCTAAATGAGGATGAATGCTTTTTTCAAATCATTTTGGCTTTTTACATGTGAGCTGCCTTGTGCAGCACACATGGGAAAAGAAAAATGACACGGTTTGTATATGTACAGGAAGGTGGCCCTTCCAGTACATGCAGAAACATTTTTTAATATTCCCTATTGTATCTTTCCTGTGTGCTGTATGAAGCAGCACACATCAAAGTTACCACATGGTATTCTAGGATTGATTATGTGCGTGAAGGGGCACCTTCCTGTATAGAAACAAACCTCCCCTGCAAACACACACCCTTGCACTCTGGTGCAAGGGGGCCTGCGTAGGTGCTGAGTTGTGAGACTTAGCGCCATCACAGGGGGAAACGCAAGTCTGCACCACATCCTTGAAAATAGGGTGCAGACTTGCGTTTGCAAAGTGGCGGAGGGAGGCGTTAATCCGCCTGTCTCCACCACATCCTTGTCAATATGCCCCTAGGTCTATGGGTTCTGTCACCACAGCACCTGCCTGTGGATTGCAGAGCACACTGATAGGATAGGAGACATGTAAGTGGGGTTGCTGATGACTATCAGATGACAGGGAATGCATGTACATCCTTGCCTGAGATGACTGTGCAAGTATGCCCGATGATGCACAAGGAGGCAGTACTTTTCAGTCCGTAAGTGCGCAGACACAGTTCGGCATTGTGAATCTGTAGGTATGCTGCATGCCATCTTCAAAGTAGTGGCAGTGTTTATCTTTGAGCCAAGCATATCAATGGCACGTTCCCCAAACACACAGCAAAGGTGGCCGGATGAATCTCATTGGCATGTTTGGCCACTGCAATGGTGTTGACAAGCTGTCTCCTTGAGGCCATTCCCTGATTGACTCTGGATCAGGTGTGGGAACTCCTTTGTCCCAATTGGTGTCATTACTGTGCACGCATTTACCACGCATGCTTTAGCTCTGCCTTCAATGCTGTGCCATTTATTTTACAATGCAGGGCTCTCCAACGCTATCTGTGAGAAAGCATTACCCCTAACAACACTATGAGCATCATGACTCCAGGGTGCCGTTACAATGGGGAATGCATTGTGACTGTTTGCGTTAAGGCCTTCGTATTTTAATTCACTATGGAGTGAGCTTAGCGGATACAAGACATGCATGAGTGAGTGTGAATTTAGAGGAAACGATTTTTCCCCCTCTCTGCGGCAACACTTCACATATTGTGTAGTAGTGTTGGAGAGCGCGACAGCGCATCATGTATAAGTCAGCGTTCAGCCACACAACGGGTTTCCATATGTGCTGCATCATGCAGCATAGTTGAAAGTGTGAGTAGGGCTGTCCCAGGATTGTTCCAGGGCAGGAAGGGTAACCTTCCAAAACATTAACAAGCCCCCCGTCACACAGACACCCTTGCACTCTGGTGCAAGAGTGCCTGTGTTGGCGCTGACTTGATGAACTGCACGCAGTTGCTGGGGGACACACAGGCCTGCACATGGGCATTGTACATATCATGCAGCACTGTGTCACTGGAGAGGATGAGGGTGGTGCTACACAGGGGGGCTAATGCCTCCATCTTCCGATTGCTTGTACATGTCACCCTCAGTCCGGGTATGTAATGGCAGCATCGTTTGACACTGTCAGTCTCATTTGGTTGTGTCAGTATATGTACCATGCCATGCACTATCATGTCAGTCTCCCCAGCATGTAGTCACTGATCCATGCTTCAACATTTCGTTGTCCAGGTCCCTCTCTGACTTCACATAGTTACGCTGGAGTGTAGGCTCCCATGTTTAAGTGATCTTGTATTTAGCCCTTTAGACTATGTCAATGTACTCCATTCATGGAGTACATTGACATAGTCTAAAGGGCTAAACATTTCCATTGTTGATATTTTACAGACAACATGACGCCAGACGAACAACATGCCTTCCAGGCGAGGAAGGACCACTTCAAGCATGTAAAGAAGGTGGCAAAAGGGTACCGCAACATGGCCAAGAGGCACCAGGAGGAACGGAAGAATGGTACATGGAAGTCGGTGCCCGAGCTTGCTACAACTGGCATACAGCCCATCCCAGGCCCCTCTGGCATCAGTGGTGGGTCCCAGCCTGGACAGGTGTCACATCCCCCTACGGCCACACCCCCCCAAAGGGACAGTGCCATCTGCACCTGGCGATCAGGTGGTACCATTTACCGTGAGGGACAGAAGGGTCCTGCAGGATAACAATGTGTTCCTGGCAGAGATCAGGCGGGAAATGGCTGATCTGAACAGACATGTCACGGACATGAAAAAATACTTTGGACTGCCATGATGCCTGGGCATGTTGGACCCCATCCCCCTCTTTTCCCTTCCACCAATGTTTTAAATCTGTTATTAGGTAGTGTTAGGTTAGTTCTTTTAATTGTTAGGTAGTGTAGTTTTAGCGTAGGTTATAGTTAGTGTTAGCTTTTAAGGTAGATTTTAGTTATTTATTATTATGCCGTATTTGGGGATAAGTTTCCTTTTCCTTTGGGTGGGGGGTTGATGTATTTGTTGTAAAAAATAAATAAAAAAAATACAAAAAAATTATCTTTGTGTAGGTTACATGTATAGTTAGTTTATGTATAGCTTAGATGTCTTTGTCCTGTCTCGTGGTGTGCCTTAAGGGTGGGAGGGGGGGTTGATGTCTAGGATATCTTGTTGCGTGTTTAGGATTAGTTAGGATAGATAGTTTAGGTATGTAATAATTTTCTAGTTAGTTTAGATTTTAGTAGTAGTTCTAGTGATCAGTGTTAGTTTAGGTTAGTTCAATCTTTTTACTGTTCGAATAAATGTTCACAACTTTGGATTTCTGCTTGCACTTATGTCAGGGATGATGTTGGGGAGTGTGGCTTATTCCCTTGTATGCAACTCATACCATCACTGGACAATGCATTGGAATCTGTAAGTCTGGTCATGACATGTTAGTTCACCAGATATATTGTGTCAGGATACCTTAGATGTGAGCACAGTGAACTTGCATGGATGACAGGGTGGCAAGTTGGATTTACGGCCTAGTCTAGGGACAGTCGTTTGTGACGTTCTACATCTTCAGTGTGACTCACGGAGTTGAACAGCACATTGTTGCCCATTTACAACACAACCTAGGGAGATGGCATGGATAGGAAATACAGTTAGCTACTGTTGTTCATCATGGAGATGGATGTATGCGCCGGGTACCACAGATTCCGTCACACACCTGCATATCAGATGCTCCTGACGCTGAGTACATCTACATTGCACAGACCTTGCCACACTTGCTGCGTAGTGCCAGTGTGTCAACTTCCTTTGCAAGATATGTTCCTGTGCATGGACACTCAATCTCTGGCCCATGCATGATTTAGTAAATTTCTGTGTCCATTGTGAACAGCACATGGAACAACAGTGTTCCTGATTCACAAAAGTCATCTGAGAGTAAGTAATGACTTCACATTTTACGGTACTCACAAATGGCATTTAGGAGTAGTGCAGTTAGGTATACTGACTTCACTTCTCCTAAATGCCTTTTGTGGCTCACTTAACTTGTCAAGTTATGATTTTGTCCCAGCTAACGTTTTGGTGCAGGCACACTGTTCTGCTGCACACAAGGGGGTAAATGTTGCATTGCTCCCTCTGGTGACAGTGTCATGGACACTTGTCCCAGCTGTTACTTCTGCCATTGGCTCATAGTGATGCCACCCTTGAAATGTTGGCCGTGCATCTGACTATATGCTGAGAGCAGTGCACCACACATCCCTAGACACATTGCCCAATACGCTCACAGTGGTCACAGCATGAGAGGGGTCAAATGTTTGATTGCATAGTTTGTCGACAGGGAGGGGCTGACTGACGCCTTGCACTTTGGGGTGAGTCCCTTTTTGCAACTCTACTTCACTGAGGCAGACATTGTGGTTCCATATGTGTATGGTGGACATGTGCCCTTCTGTGTCTTCATCAATGTGAATATGGTGTGCAACATCTTGGGTGTGACATGCAGTGTGCACCATCACAACAGGCTTTGTCCACCCTGTAGTGTGTGAGTAGATATGCCAAGAGATATTTGTTTGCAATTGTTAAGGAGGACACTACTTGTGGCCTGCAACAGACTTAGACATTTTAGCACACATGCCTTGTCCTTAATGGACGTGGGGCTAGGTTGGTATATTGCTAGATTGTTGTTATTGAACAATGAGGGCACAGCTAGTTCACACATATCCGGCCATCTCACTGCCTATCTGTGTCAGGTAAAACAGGTACATTGCTCGTATTTCCCTTGGTGTACCTTCTGGTGGATTCAGTGTCCAAACACTTTTTACAGACTTCTATACTTGATTGGTCATGGACCACACACATCTGTGTGAGATAAATATTTTTATTTACATTCAGAGGATGAAGACTGGACCAGTGCTTGGCCATACATGCCCACATTGCATTGATGCCCGTTAGAGGGCCAGACAGAGTCCTTTGGTGGTAACAGGTCCAAGGGAAGAGGCAGAGTTCAGTCCGCAGGCTGATTGCAGTGTCATTGGTAAAAAAAAAGTGATATGGCAGTCCATGTGGAGGTCCAAGGTGATTGTCGGGGGACAGTGGAAGACAGTGCAAGATGATTTTCCGTGGCATGATACTAAGCCCGGCACCAAGGAGAAAACTGGCCTTTTGGCGTAGATGGATGCTACCGCTTTCTCCTTAAGACAAATGCACTATCATCCTCCTCTTCATCCTCTGATCTGTCATGTGCCTCACATGTGGGTGGTGGTATAGTGGGTGCAGCACTGTGAGGCACTGACACATCAGGTGGCGGAGCTGAGGATATGGAAGCTGCAGCAGCATTCATCGGTGCCAGACCTTGTGGCAGCAATGAAGTGATGAGCAGGTGAAGGGCATGATAGATCCCAGCTACATCGCGCTGGTGTGCGGCCCTGGCAGCCATATCTTGTGCCTGCACATGCTCCATGCTCTTCATTATCCTACAGATGTTGCCCAAATCCTGGCTGACATTGCTGGAGCCACTCTGACCAGACAGTTGTTGTTGTCTCAGAATCATGACTCCAGCAATGTCAGCCATGGACCGTTGGAGAGCATCGAGGGGCTGTGGGTGTCCGTGATCTTCTGCATGTGGTCCCGGATGGGACTCAGACACCCACGTATGGCCTCAATTTTGTCCGCCAGCCTCTCAATCCCCACCCACACCTGTTCAGCCATCTCCCGCTGGACCTCTAGCACACGGCGTTGGAAGGCCAGATGTGGGTCCTCGAGGTCCTGGGAGCCAGCTGTGGTGGGAGGTGCTTGCTGCTGGTTGGTTTGTGCACGGGGTGGGGTTGCCGCAATGCTGCTGGGTTGCCCTGCTCCTGGAGGTGGGGTGTTGAAGGAGTTTAGCAGATTTTGGAGTTCGTCCTGATTAATGGTGGGGTAATCATCCTCGTCATCAGTGAAGGTTGGGGCAGTCTGCTGTCCAGGAGGTGATGTCTCTCCCTCTGCAATGTGATAGGGGAGATACAGTTAAACAGTGTTTTTCATGTATGATCATGCATTGGATGAGTTTACAAGCAGACTGCAGGACAGTGTACATTCAGACTGTTTTTGAGGAGATGCCTATTTGTTGCGGGATAGTGATAATTTTGAGCTCCACTTTGAACGCTGTTCCAGCAGGCTAACACTGCATTACTTTGCTTTGGGGCACACTCACCGCACGCTGCATTTCTCTCGCGGGTGCTGTCTCTGTCAGGACTGCCGCATTTTGTGCCTCTGGGGTGCAGGACCACATCTCCCAGAAGGCCAAGCGCCAGGAAGCACTACCAGGAAGGGGAGGCGCCCGGAGGCGCACGAAAGCCCGCGAGGGTTCACGCTGTGCGGGGGCTCTACTTTGAACGCTGTTCCAGCAGGCTAACACCGCATTACTTTGCTTTGGGGCACACTCACCGCACCGCACGCCGCATTTCTCTTGCGGGTGCTGTCTCTGTCAGGACTGCCGCATTTTGTGCCTCTGGGGTGCCGGACCACATCTCCCAGAAGGCCAAGCGCCAGGAAGCGCTACCAGGAAGGGGAGGTGCCTGGAGGCGCACTAAAGCCCGCGAGGGTTCACGCAACGCGGGACGCGCGCGGGCGGTGCCGGGCGAAGCCCGGGTCAAGGGCGGGCCCGTCTGAGCCCGTCCGAGACTGATCGAGGCTGGGCTGGGCCACTCCCTCAAAAAATTGTGTTACGTGAGTCGCCATGTTGAATGACTGGACATTTGGCAATATTTGTTGAATTGTTTGGGGGCCATAAAGAGCGAAGTTTGGGATTATAGCATTCGAAGTATTGTAGGGAACTTGTCTGCTCTACCCAATTGAACAATAATTTTATCTGTACTTTCCCTATACCGAGGAAGCTTAGCCATTATACAAGTATGGGGGAGAGTACCCCTCCACCTATAAAGCCAAACACTAGACAGAAGGCCTCTGTGCGAACCCCCATTGTGAAACCCACAGCTATCGATAAATTGTTACGCCAGGCAATTGGGGCTGTTTCCAGCGAGATTGAACGTACCGAGAGACGCCTCTCCCTAACACCAATGATTCCAAGAATTACACCAACCTTGGAAACAGGAGTTCTTGATTCTCCCCAAACAGTAAATCTCTCAATTACTCCTGACTTAATGTCTGTTCAAGAAAATGCAATTCCAGAAAATTTAAGTAGAATTGATTCGGGGGGGGGCAAATAGGAAGGGTGGCCAGCGGAAACAAAAGCCCACAAGGGGGGGAAGCAAGCAAACCGTACACCGAGGGTAGCACCAAAACAACAGACAGAGGGCCATGTAGCTGGCGTAACCAGTCCAGAGCCAATGGAGCCTCCGATATGGGCGTCAAATTTGGCTAAAGAGCTCAAAACCCACTTTAAAAAGCTTATAAAATCTGAGCTAGAAGCTGTAACGAGACATTTAGAGAAGCTGACCTCGTTGGTAGACACTTGGGGGAGTAAAATAGACACAGTTCTGAATACTATTGAAACCAACAAATCTTTGGATCAAGCCTCCGCTCACCAACGCAAAGATGTGGTCCCATTTGTCTCTACTGCTCTACCCGTATCAAATCCCCCAAATGGGCCTATTCCCGTCACTCAACAAGTTGTAGATCCAATTGTTTTCCAACATAGGGCAACACAAGCGGGGGATATTGCCCAGGGCTCTAGGAACACGTTAACAACCTTAGGCCCTCCAGTGGAACAAAACTTATCTAGCAATTGCAAAGGAGATAAAGGGAATACTCGCCAACCTAACCTAAGGGCAACAAACCCTTCCCCGCTATGTATAGACCTACCTCCAGCTTCTACTCCCTATGTTGTTATTTTAGCTGGAGTACCAGAATTGGAATTAGGTAGTGGGGAGTCTTATCCTGAATTGAAAAACAAAATTATTTTTTGGCTAAACAAATATAGACCTCTTCCACCCTTAATACAGAGTGAAATTTTATTCGCTCGGAGGGTTAGCTGGTTGGGACAGAGGCGGAAAGAAATTCCGGGGGATTGCGTTTTGATTAATTTTAGGGACACCAGGGTGGTCCAGTACATTCTCAAATGGGGATTGTCCAGGGAGAACAGTGGCATCCAGACACTCCCTTTAGGCTATTTTTACCCACCCAGTCCCTTGTTAGAAAAGATGGGAAGCGTATACAAAAAGTGGGAAATGAGAGCACAGACAGGAAATTTGCTAAACATGGGTCGGGGCCCGGAAATCATCTTGCCTTTTAATATCCCAGTTAGCAACCGATACAGTAACCTAGATTTAGTCGATTGACTGGATCCTACAGTTAAACAAATAGAAGGTACACCTATTCAGCCAGTTGAGTATCAAAACTGTGAAAGATCTGAGCCTGTGGGTCACCCTCTTAGGAAAACTCGTGAGGTTATAGTGGCACCCAGCAGTTTTGGTGCCCCTATTAATTCACCAGGGGAGTCTCATGGTACCACACAGGGTTGGGAGGGGATTCCCCATCAAGTGTCTCACCAGGAGGTGGGACCCCTGCACATACAGATTGATACAGTAAAAGTCCCACAGAATACTAAGATTTTATCCTGGAACATAGCAGGTCTTATCTCTAAAATGGACCTCCCCGATTGGGGAGAATATATCGATACACATGAGCTATGTCTTTTTCAGGAAACATGGTCCACCTTACCACTGTATAGAGTAGGATATGTTGCATACTTTATTCCAGTCCTCCAGGGGCCTAGGGGGAGACCCTCAGGGGGCCTCTTGATTTGGGTTGCCGTACATTTGGGTTGTACTATCAAGTTGATAGACACTGATTCCCTGGACATTTTGTGTATCCTCCTTTCCTTTGATGACACATTTAAGTTGGCTGTCATTAATATTTATTCTCGTCCAGTGAGGATGGGGCAAACCTCACAGACCCTAGACCGTTTGGCTTCCTTCCTCTCCACTCTACCCGAGTCTGTACATGTAATAATTGGAGGGGATTTCAATTGTCATTTTGAACCTCTAAATGGCATAAGTACTACCATTACAAGTGAGGAAGATTCTGTCTGGGCAATTCCGGAATGTAATATCTACCCAATAAGGGGGTGGACCCCCCTTGTTCTCCAAATGAATTCACTCACTCTCAGCCATTCACTTAGGGCATGTAATGGTCGATTCCCCTCTGACAGTCCGGGAAACCCTACTTTTAATAAATTGGGACAGGCTTCTACAATTGACTACATCTTGGTAGATGTCGAGATCTGGTTTAGAATTAAGGACTTTATGGTCCAATCTCGATGTGAAAGTGACCACAATCCTTTGGTGTTAGAGATAGCCTATTCCCAACTTAGTGATGGACGGGGCCCGCCAACTCAATCTGTCCCAAACTTAATTGCAATAGAAGGAGGTAGAAGAGTACGCTGGGGAACCTTTGTTGCATCCACTGAAAAAATGGCCTCCCTGTATACACAAACCATTCCCTTTTTAGAGACTGCTTTTGGTGTGTTTGAAAATAATCAAGGCGATGAATTTTTGTTGTTGCTAAGTAGGAATCACCAGGACATGTTTGTAAAGTTGGCGGAGTTTTTTTATAATAGTGAAAATAACAACAACTCTGACCCTAAACCTAAACATCCCTGGTATACTAAAGCGTGTAGGGAAGCCAAACGCGCATTGTTACTCGGGATTAAGAAGAAGGACATCACATGTATTAAAGTAACCCGGCTACACTATAAAAATACCCTAGCTGAAGCCAAAGCAGCATGGGAGACTGAAAAATGTGAAGCAATCAAGAAAGCTTTAGATACTAGAGACATGAGAGGCTTTTGGAACCTAGTCAAGACTGGTAATTCTGAAGGTAGCTCTGCTATTGAACCAAACCTGGGGGAAGAAGCTTGGAGATCCCATTTTAAAGTTTTATATTCAAGGCCTCTAGATGAAGTTGTAGCATATAGGGCAATAGATATAGATCAAATCCCTCTAAATAAGGGTCCACCACCCTGTACACTGGCAGAAGTCACTCTGGCGCTGGGCAAGTGCTACCTAACAAGGCACCAGGGCTGGATAGAATACCTGGTGACCTGTTTAGAAATGAACAAGTAGTGTGGGCACCCTATTTGCAGACTTTATTTAATGCCATCCTTCAAGGTATGGCACTTCCTCTGACCTGGGCTGGTGCGGAAATTATTCCTATTTTTAAAAAGGCTCACCGCATAACCCGGCAAATTATCGGCCGATAAGCCTTATTGATGTTACCCAAAAGATATTTGCCCGTGTCCTCTTGGGTCGATTGCAATCATGGATGGACGAGATGAATGTTTTAACTCCTTTACAAGCAGGATTTAGGTCCAAAACCTCGACCATCGATCAGATTTTCAGATTGCAATTGATCCATTGGAAAACTGTAATTTTGGAGGGTGGTAGCCTTTATCTAACCTTTGTGGATCTTAAGTCCGCATTTGATATGGTGCAGCGCGATCAGCTATGGGGTTTACTTTATGATATGGGAGCCCCAGTTTACCTCTGTCAGCTGCTGAAGCGCCTACATGAAGGCACCTATGCGAGGGTAAGATATGGTAAGAAAGGATAACTGACAGCTCCCTTCCCTGTAGAGAAAGGGGTGAGGCAGGGATGCGTTCTAGCGCCAACCCTCTTTTCCCTTTTTCTAAATGGTTTAATTGAAACACTCCTGTCAGTGAAGGACATAGATTCACCAAGGTTAGCAAACCGCAAAATACCAGCATTAATGTTTGCGGATGACACGCTGCTCCTGTCTAAATCACCAATGGGTATGCAGCGTGTACTGGAAGAGTTTAGCGCCTTTTGCAGGAAGAGGAATCTGGAGATTAATATCCAGAAAACTAAATATATGGTCTTTCATGCCAACACTACTAATTGCCCGCACCCCCAAATGGAGGGTAGGCCCCTAGAAGAGTGTCTACTTTTGATTATTTGGGTATTACACTTAACGATAAGATGGACTGGGGGACCCAAATAAAGAAAGCCAACTTAAAATTAACACAGTCAATAGGTGGCATCTTGAAAGTTCACAAAAACTGTACTCAAAAAGTGGTTGGCCCTCCAGCAGAAATCTATAAAACCCAAGCAAGGGGAGCTTCATTATATGGAGCTGAACTCTGGGGATATTGCCCATCTAACATTTTATCTCTTACAGAGAATACTTTTATTAGGCAGTTGTTGGGTCTTCCAAAAAGTACTCCTTAATTCCACTTAGGATGGATCTGAGTATTGGACCTATTGCTGATTTAATTGCCTCTCGTCCTCTTCTATTCTGGCGTCAGCTTGTGGAGCACGCCTGAGCTAGTTAATTATAGGGAGGAATTGAGGGATGTTATGTCCATACTGGGAGCAGGAAATCTACCTTGGCTGACATACATTAGGAGTATATGCTATTCAATGGGGAGGGCAAATATGTGGCTAACCCCCGAAGAGATCTGCCCCCTATCCCCAAAAAGTCCTTATCCCTAGCTTTTAAAGAACACAAACTCGCCCTTTTGACCCAGAATACAAACTCATGCTGCCTGACATCTAGGTTTCTGGATGCCAAGCAGCAGTACAAATTGGAACTGGCCCTGGACAGCATCCAACCATTCATGGCAAAGAAATTGTTTTGACAATTTAGGCATGGGACGCTCCCGCTCCGTGCATTTACAAACAAATGGAAGGGAGCAACCAAATTAGATTGTCCTGGGTGCACTTTATCTGAAGAAACAGAACTCCATGTTATGTTTTTCTGTCCTGCCTATAAAAGGTCTAGATCTAAGTGGGTCCTCCAACTTTGTAGAAATCTGGGGCTTAGAAATTACAACCAGGTTTTTAGGCTACTTAAATATGAGACACATCCACTATTTGTAGTCGCTACCTCGAAATTTCTATTTGCGATGTGGTGCAGAATGCCATGGTTTGTTTATGTACAGGAAGGTGTCCCTTCCTGTACATAAACAAACCTTTTAAAAAAATGCCGTTTAGTAACTTACATGTGTGCTGCATGAAGCAGCACACATGTAAGTTACTAAACGGCATTTTAGGTTTGTTTATGTGCAGGAAGGGACACCTTCCTGTACATAAACAAACCTCCCTGTACGCATGAACACCCTTGCACTCTGGTGCAAGGGGTGCCTGCGTTGGCGTTAAGTCGTGAGACTTAGCGCCGTCGCAGGGGAAATGCCAGGCTGCACCACATTCTTGAGAATAGGGTGCAGCCTGGCATTTCCGAAATGGCGGTGAGAGGCGTTAAGCCAAGGAGGCTAACGCTTCTCACCGCCCCTTCCTCGTGAATATGCCCCCTAGACTTTTGGTCTAAGTTAGACTTTTGGTCTAACTTTACCTTTGTGAATCAGCCCCTAGACTTTAGGTTTAAAGTTAGTCTTTAGGTCTAAACCTAGGGGCATATTTACAAGCCCTTTGTGCCACCAAAGCATCACTTTCTTTGACGCTCCTGTGGCGTGCAGTGCAGGCCCATATCTACACGGTCACACAAAGTCACCCTGTGTGGCTATTCATGGCCTTTTTGATAAGGTGTAAGGCCACACAGCGCAAGTTGTTGTGTTGCCTTACATTGCAGCAGAGAGGTGTGTCATGGGTGTTGCTGTGAGTTTTCCCATGCAACACCCATGGATTTTGACACTGCCCCGGATTTACAACATAACGTGAATATGGTGCAGCACCAAAAATGTACGCCTCCCCAGAGCTGGCGTAACCAATAGAAATGTTTGTATTTCTTCTAATTTTTTCCTTTTTCCACCTCTGCTGTATTCTGCATCACACATAGAACATGGAAAACACCTCTCATAATTGTTTTGTTGGAGGAAGTTGCCCCATTCTGCACAAAAAGAATCATGCCAACAACACAGACACCCTTGCACAATGGTGCAAGGGTGTCTGTGTTGGCACACAACTGCAATTTTTGCGCCAGCTGAAAGGACACGAATGCACCATATCTTGTAAATACGGTGCATTTCTGTCCTGCGAATTGGCATAGGGCAGCACGGCAAAATGACTTGCGGCACTGCCCTATGACAAAAATTTCTTGCTCCTGTGAAAAATCCTTACGACGCCATGGATGCGTCGTACTTACAATACGGGGCTCCATGATGAAGGTCCTAAGAATGCATCAGAAATTCTGACACGTCCATGGGACGTATGCCGCAAAGCATCCAGCCCAAAAGTGGTGCATTTCTGTAGTTGGTCATAAACTGACTCAACTACAGCAATGTGTAAAACAACAGAGGAGATGCATCAGTTTTACTGACTCAAGTAGCCCACTGTATGGGGACCAATGAAATAGGATGTGAAAAGGTGAACAATTTGCCTTTCACTCAATTAAATTGGTCCTGGATATGACGCATACAAGTAGGCCTAGAGTCCTTATGTGTACCACTATGCCTACGTATGTGTGACATCAGTCATTAATGGTTTGTAATGTGTGATTTACTGTGTCACCTACCTTATATGTGCACCTACCTGTTGAGGGGAAGTGACTTTATTTCAGATTACACTGTTTCAAGTCACTCCTGCTCATCAAATTCCTCTGAAACAGCCAATGCGTCATTTCTACACCTGGATTTTAGAGGCGTAGGAATTTAGATGCATCTCAAGCTCAGCGGCCCGCCTCTCAAAGATGTGCCACTTTGGAAAAAAAGTCATAAATACCACTGTGTCAATTTTACGGGGGATTTTAGGTGGGAACCCATACCTTGCATATATTTAAACTAAAATGATGCAGCTGTTTCCAACGAAGGAAAGCAATGACGCAGGCTGACAAAAAGCAACACTTCAGCTAAGATACATCACCTTTAAATGTAGAGCAATGACAGCTTTGCAGCTGCGTCAAAAACAATGGTGCAGCGCAAGCTCCTTGTAAATATGCCCCTTAGATTTTATGTCCAAACTTATGGCCTGATTCACAAAGTGCCTGTGTGCCCAAAGTCGTGGGGGTGTCTCTGCCCTCCGGGCAGAATGTCTGCAATGAGAAATCTCAATGCGAAGTTTCTACCCATGTGCAGAGCCCCCTATGACTGTGTGGCCTATTCCACAAGTGTGTAGTCCCTTTGTAAATTAGGTCCTTAGAGTTTAGGCCTAAAGTTAGACTTCAGGTCTAAAGTTAGACTTTAGGTCTAAACTTACACTTCAGGTCTAAGTTTACCTTGTGAATCCGGCCCTCAGTATTCAACCCTTGGGAAAGGTTGCCATATGCTCATTCTAAATCTGGTCCGGGAAGTCCTTTCATAGAGGTTGTGTACTTTATACTGATCCTTAAATAAAAAGATCAAGCACAATATCAGACAAATTTAATGTCTTATCTTTGCATAGTTTTCCTCTCAAGAAAGGGTTTATTAACAATCAGTATCTCAGATTTTAAAAGATTCCAAGGCCAATCAAATAACTCAGGGCATCCATACTCAATGAAAGCTTTTTTGCCACACAGAAGCCAGTAAAACGTTTCAACTGAATTTTAATTTAAAAAGTCACAATAATCTTCTGAGTTCCACATGGTGCTTGATTGGACCGAATAACAGAAGTAGGACCACAATTATGTTGTCCTATGGATATGTAGGATCCATTTCCTTAAGTCAAATCAAATAAGGCGTACATTGGAGCAGACTAAGATGTTTTCTATTGAACAGAACTTCTTCAATCTTCTTCTGTAATGGGCTAGCATCTACAGTTCCCCAGACACTCACTCCATGGGAGACAACAGAAATGCAAGCATTAATACAAATAATCTTAACCCAATGTAGTGGTTTATTATCAATATTGCAGGCAGAATTAATAACTACCCCCACCTATTTTATAAACTGCAACCTTCTGTAGAGTTGTAGATTAGACCATTTCGCAGTGTTATAAAAGCAAACACCCAGATGTGAGAAACATGCAGCTTTATTCAGCACTTTGCCTTTAACGGAAAAAGTTTTTGTTTTGGTAGTTAAAGACCTCAACATTGAAACATAGGAATTAGTGAAGAGATTTGATAAGTCTAAATGATTCTTAACATTAACACAAGACATTATTAGAACTGAAATAGCAGTAGGACCTAAACTAGATGTATCTTGCCCTGTAAGTCTCAAGCAACATTCATGTGGGTTAGTATACCGAATGAAACAAGGGGTGCTAAAACACAACCCTGAAGCATTTCCTTCCTCAGGGTGCAGCTCTCATTCAGTTTCTCATTTGGACCATACCTGACCCCAGCTGTTGAACTCAAGAGCTGTTGTTTCAAAAAGTAAACAATGAGCAGATCAACCTCTAAAGCATTAAGAATGGGCCAATATTTCGCTCTATAAACCATTTCACAAGACAATGTAAGGTTAAAAAAAGCAATAAGAGAAGGTCGCCCAGGGTCTACATATACTTAATACAATGAGATGTTAACCTAGACATTGCTGTCCTGTGCCAAGTTATGTTCTAAAACCACACTATCAGTTATAATGTTATTATCAGTGTCCCAAGCCTGAATCCTAGTCATCAATATATTACCAATGATTTTCACAGTAGCATCAATAAGAGCTATAGGGTGATATCATCAATGCACCACTCAGTCTCCCTTTTTAGAAATGGGAACAATATTGGAAGTTGACTAGGGGTAAAGAATGGAGGACATATGAAATTGGTTAATAAGGAGGTCCATAGATCAGGACTTGACTTAAAAAGATACAAAGGGGCCCAGTCTAGGTCTGGATTATTTTTAAAGGTACTATAACAGCCACCAGCCAAATATTTAGATAGGAATGATTATTATGGAGTTCAACCCATTTAATCACAATAGCATTAGGACAGATGCTATAAATAGAGATAACATGAGATAGCCACATTTTTTCGGTGAATATGGACCAGCAAATTCTTTCTTCCTTTCTCTCCTGAGAAACAATGGCCATTAATCATCCACTAAAAGGCACCTAGCAGGAGTATCAGCATTTAACTAGACCTTTACCAGTGCAAAACAATTACAGGCTCTGGTTAATCTTTTATATTCAATTCTGCAGGTCTTCACTTCCTCTAAATTTCACAGGAAGTGGTTCATTGCTGTCCTCAAATTACAATTTGCCCTGCTACAGCTAGCATCAAATCAGCCAGCTATTAAGAGGTCAAGAATATCTACTATCCCACAGAGAAGTAGATACAATATTAATTACACAGTGGCAGCAGATACAATGAAGAGGTGGTGGGGTGGGTGGAAGCGCAAAAGGGGGAACGCAGGGGGTTAATAATTTTTAAAAAACCACTTACCTGAAGCTGCCGGCCGCAACGCTCCTCGCGCCTCTGTGTTCTGCTGCTTCCTGGTCCCAGCAGACATTAAGTCAGGAGCAGAGACTCCCTGTACAATCCCCGCGCTGCTCTCATGCTATGAGAGCAGCGCGGGGATTGGCCTGAGCAGGCTGGTTTGGTGCTACGCTCAGGGTCTGTACTGTTTCTCCAACCCGGCTGTTCAATACAGCTGGGTTGGAGAAACCTAACTGATCATGTCTGTTTGGCCGGCCAAACATACATGCGCACTTGGAAGTGCACCCTACTCCTCCATCCCATGGCCTGGCCCAGCCCCTTGTCACACACGCTGGCTCAGCCAGCAGGTGAAAAATAAAATGATGATAGAATATCGTTTTATTTTTCACCTGCTGGCTCTGAGCCAGGGGGGCGACGCTCCTCTACCATTGCGGAGGAGTCGCCCCTTTAATTACAGAAACTATAAAGAAATTAGAATTACTAAACTCAGATGCAGTATTGGGTCTTGCAAGCACATCATAATATCCTCAGATATGGGGAAACTATCATCTCCAGAACATAAACAAGATCCACTAATTTCCATCAGAGCCTTCTATCCCCTTCTATAGTTTGTTCAGAGTGAATCCCTATATTGGAACAATGCCTAGAAAATCTTTCCCTGAAAGGACTTTCTGTCATTTCAAAATTATTCATACATTTCACCAACAAATCAAAAACAAATGTCTTAGATAGTGCAAGATACACCTCTTGCAGCAAACGTTGGAAGACAAGGATAAGGTGAGGATACTAGGACCATACTATACAAATTCCACTTAGGCAATAGTTCCAGTAGAGCAAGATGCTGGTGATTCGAGGCCTCCCATAATAAGAGAGTGAATTTTGCTAATTGAAGCCTCAGTAGTACAACCAATCATATTTGAGTGTTCACCTAACGTTATGTTAAAATTCACTACTAGAATAATGTGAGAGACACTCCAATTAGAATTAGGACTGGTGTCTAATAATTCATCCATAAATCGAGTTTACCCTCATATGCAACACTAAAATTATCATTATAAAAATAAATGGATAAAAAGGAGCCAGAGTTCCTAAAATCAAGAATAAAGAATTTGAAATAAGGAGTTCCAAATCTGAATTCTTTCACAGTGCAATTAAGTTGAAGGGCAATCCAACCCATAAGTCCCCTTTAGCTCTACAATGGGGACCGGGGCACCTAAAACAGTAAGACCCAGATTTAGTAAGGCTTTGCACCGGGTTTCTGTTACTTTTATATTGCAAACTGAAGCAAAGTCTTATGCATGTATTTACTATCCAACGCATATTTGGATTTGTGTTGGATAGTTTCCGAAAGTGACACAAAGAGGAGCTACGCTCTGTTTTGTGTTACTTTGTGTAATGGCGGGCGTTCCATGGGTGGTACATGGATGTTCCCATGCAATCATCCATGGGTTTGGATGTAAAGTCCCATCTACAAATATTCATAGGGTAGGGATTTGCACCAAAACTGTATGCTCCTTTAGACAGGCGTAACAAGGAGAAGTGTTTATATTTCTTCTCGCAGTCATTCGTGCTGCATTGCAAAGAACACACACAAAGCAGAAAAAGTGTTAACGGATAATGTGTGTATTGGAAGTGTCTCCTTCTGATACAAAACTTTTCCTTACAGAAAGCACAGCGCATTGCACTATGGCACAAGGGTGTGCCTGTTGGTGCATGGCACCCTAGAGTGTCCCAGTGGAGGAAGAGAGGAAAACAGTGCCATATCTTAGTTGACATGGCATTTTTCTGTTCTCTCCTTTTCATGCACAAAAGTGAAGCATACCTGCGTAAATGTCTATTTTAGATTTACTTTCCAGCGCAAAACTTGCTTTGTGCTGGAAGGTTGCCTGAAAGTAGTGCTTTGCCCTGCTTTGCATCACTTTATGTCAAGGAGGAGTTTCAAGGGTGGTGCATGGATGTTCTCATGCAACCACTCATAGTTTTTGACACAAAACCCTATCTACTAACAATAGTAGACAGAACTTTGTACCGACAAATAACACCTGTTTGAAGCTGGTACTAAAAGAGAGGAGTGCTTTTACCGACCAATCAATATAATCTTATTTAGTTAATAATAACTATAAAGTCAAATATCACAAAAGTTAAACTACATACTACGATACAAGAACTTCCAAGAGCGTGATGTACAATTTATACTATAGTTATTCAACAATCTTTTGAGGCTGTTTTTGTTAAAAATGATTTTGCTCAATAAAGTGAGATTGTGCTAAAAAGCCTTTTCATGCCTCAGTTATCAGGCATGATAGAATTATATTATGAAATTGTGATATAAAATTATTCCATTCAGTATTAATAATCTTAGAATACCTACCTGCCATTTTCCACGGCAACATTATGATGCCCTACAAATCTTTGCAACAAGACATATGAATGAGGGAAGAAGAAGTGTTGATGCAAACCATGTCCAGATAATGTCCTCTTAAGGGTGCTGGTAGTTAGTCAATGTCCTATAATTCCTTGACAGGAGAGATTCTGTTTGATAACAAGCAGAGGTTGACTGTTGAGGATTGCGCAGGGATCCTAGGACTTTGGGGTGCAGATTATGAACTTTAAAAGAAGATAGTCCAAATATATGAGGTCTGCAAAACTAGCTCAAAGGAACTACAATAATGGAATGACAGGGAATGAAAAATCCTCAAACGCTGACTTTTGGGGTCTCCCCACTATCCTACTCATCTGACCATTTATATCCATGTGTCACTGCCTAAGTGGCTCTAGCATCCCACACCACAGGGAAATGAAATCAGTTAAATAGGCAATGTGGTCTGATGGGCCTGATCTTGATAGAGCAGGGGACAATAGTTCTTTTAGGTTCCCAAGTGTGTGTAGTCGTTACAATATCGCACCTCAAAAATTTCTCCACAGATGTCTGCCCACCACCAATTCCAGGACAGTCTAGAATCACTGGAAAATGGGTTTTGGCGTAGGGGACATGAAAGCATATATCTATTAATGTACTTATTTACAGAGTTTTCTATAGCGCAAACGTGCCTCGAGGGTATCAGAGCGCTGTACAGAAAACTCATTTCACTAATAGGGAGGTCTAGAAATAGAGCAGATTACATGCAGTCGTACCCCATTTCCCAAAGAGTCTGGTGAGTGACAGGTCGCTGTTCAAGGGAATCGTTTCAGTATTCCA
This sequence comes from Calotriton arnoldi, assembly GCA_963921515.1. Taxonomy (NCBI): domain Eukaryota; kingdom Metazoa; phylum Chordata; class Amphibia; order Caudata; family Salamandridae; genus Calotriton; species Calotriton arnoldi. The sequence continues at coordinate 688,931 of CAWUFW010006430.1, read as the reverse complement.
TGGGTCTACAAGTAGTCGGGTTATATCCAAAAGGACACTCCAATCATTTCAAAACAGGTCAATAATTCATCAGAAGAACACATATTTTGCCAGAAAACGAGTGCCATGTGCAAACACGACCAGTTGAGGTGAGAGGATATAATGTGGCGTGCACAATTACTCTTTTTGAACTGTTGATCTATTCTCTTTTAGCTGTGCTCATAGAACTCTTTTCTGCTTCCAATGTAATATTAATAGAAAACATTTATTAAGTTACTGTGAAATTCAGAAGTAAAGAGACTTCAGAAGCAGCAATAGGTGAGAACGTAAAGTTTATTCACCCTCAGCCATGGCCACTGGAATTTTGCAGCAGGCGAAGGTCAGATTATGTGGCAGGGTTGAGTAAATTATGCAGCAAGAAAAAGCAAATTATGTGGCATAATGCGGCACATTTTGCAATAGTATTACTTCATTATTTCATAATTTTTAGGTCGAGCTACACCGCATGCGCTGTCTGCAAGACCTGCTGTAATCAGTACTCTGACTTTTTTCTAGCCTGCTACTTACCATTGGTTGAATACCCTGTCCTTCTTCTTTGCCGCCTTCTAATTTTTTGGCTTTGCTGGAACGTCACTTCCCTTAAAGGGTAAGGCGCACCAGTAAAGAACAGTTTCTCTACGCTTTGCTTCTTCAGCTGTTGTGTAGGAGAGCTATTTTTTAAAATTCTTTACTTTCCGCCTTGGCCGCCGATCATCAGTGCTTGCTCTTGCTGCGCTTATGCTTATGCATAATTGTTTCCTCCTGGAGGCGTTCATCCATAGAGTTTGCCTCATAAAAGCATTTTGCATTCCGCTTTATAAAGTAGGTCTATTGGCAATTCTTGCTTTGCCAATGCTTGTTTGACTAAAGCACGCGCTTATGCTTATGCGTAATTGTTTCCTCCTGTAGGCGTTCATCCATAGAGTTTGTCCCATAAAAGCATTTTGCATTCTGCTTTATGAAGTAGTGCTATTGACAATTCTTGCTTTGCCAATGCTTGTTTGACTAAAGCAGTTAGCGAAAGAATCACATTTTTCAACACATCGTAGAGTTTAGGAACCGTGCCGCGCCGCAGGCGGAACACCTGGCCCTCTTGAAGACTAAGGCGGAAGGAAAGGTACGTCAGAAATACGTACAGCGCAGGAAGCATGGCGGAGACAGGGCGGCAGTTGGCATGTGTTCTATTACTGGAGCTCTTCGTCCGTTGTCTTCCACAAGACATGTCGCCTCCAAATACTTCAACTTTACGAAAACCATCATTGACAAACAGAACAAATTTTGTTCTAATATGAATCCACCACCAACCAATATGAAGTTCATGGTGAGTATAGATTAATGCGTGTTCGTGAGATTGAATAGGCCGAACGCATAATTATATACATACCTCCCAACCAGTAGAGGTTGCTGTCAATTGCTCTTTGACTTTACAATGATGGGTTTTAGTCCCTAAAAACGTCGATGCTTTTTAACTTATATTTACAGTGCAAGTCAACAGGTGAAATTCAGATCTTTTTCCTGACGCAAAGGCTTCCGACTTGATATGATTGTATATATATGCTGTTAACTCAACCATTAATAGTAGTAAGTGGACCAATAAAACAATTATCTGCTGGGAAAAACGCGCATTTAATACCTTTCAGGAAGGGCTCAACTGTGAATGTTTTCTAACTCAAATAGCACTGTAAATGAAATATAGAAAGGCTTGGGCAGGTTTGAGGATTCCAATCATTTACCCTAATAGAACTCTAGTACTGCCAGGACCGCTTTTGAATCATAGGAATCTTTAAAGGAGAAAAGGGGAAGGACAAAGTGACAAGGTGAAAATTGTGTTTTTGTGCCTGCGGAGTGAAAACTTTAACATTGTTGGAATATTTGATGGCTGTTGCTGATGTTAATCTACCTTTGCATTGAGCAATATTTGTTCTTTCAATATTTGTGTGACTGAAGTTAGTGTTTAAACATGCTATAACTTTTCACTGTATGAACTGTAAATACGTTAACATTCATAAAGCAGCTCCAACAATAATAGATAAAGAGCTATTGGCATTATAAATGACAATGCCTTTTGTTTATGTGTTTTAAAAACCTACAAACAGCAGTGCGTAAACATGCACTTTGTACTTTGAGGGCTTTTCTTAACACATTCATAAAAGGCATTGTCATTTACAATGCCAATAGCTCAAACTCATGCAAATGCGAGACCTATTGCATTGCAAATTATTGTTAAACCTGGTAACACTCTCTGGCCATTGGTTGCATCTTATTTGTACCAGTTTAACATCCAAATATAGCAATAAGCAAAAGAAAGGTGAGCAGCCCAGCTTTGCAAAGGGCCTTCCACTACGCGGCGACATGAGTTGCTGCATTTTTTTTAACTTTTGAACCGTTTGAGCTAGAATTTTTAGTTTAGTTAAAATCTGCAGATTATGCAGCAGATGATGGATTGTGTGGCAAATGCAGCAAATCTATAAACATGTGAAAATCGCTGCAGCCGCCAATCGCATAATTCCAGTGACCCTGCCATCAGCCAGTAACTCATGACAGAAATAGAATATTTAGCACAAAGGTGAGGCTGTTGTGTACTACAGTGATGAGGCAGGTGCCGGCTTTCTGCAAGGATGAGCAATGAGAAAATACCACAGTGAGTGTGCCTCTTCTACCATGGCAAATAGAGATAAAGAATAATTTGCAGCCATCCCTATTGTCAAAATCCATGTCGTAGTTTCGCAATTCCAGACTTTGGCCCTTGGAGGAAAAAGTCTCAGAAGTGGCACAGATGACAATTTAAAATATGCTTGTTTTCCTCTTTGAAAGAAATCTTAAGAGAAGTTCTCACTTTCAAAAAGCAGTATAAAATAATTTAGTAAATTTAGAAAACAACCAAAGGTGTTCCTTCAGATATGTCAACTACAGAGAACAGGAGCCTTGAAGTCCATTATACAGGACTGTTGGACCTGAGATCCTTTGCATGGTTTTCCCCAAACTTTTAGCCTTCCATCCTCCGGTTTTTGCTGACTTCATTGTTACTGGCTTTCGGACTCCGATCCATGCTAAAGTGTTGGTGCTCTCTCTGCAAAGTATGGTAATATTGGCTTACACCCAGTTGGCACTTATAGTGTCTTGTGGTTTGTTGCCTGCCTTGTTATGTTGGCCTAGGACTAGCTGCCATGCTGCTTTTCTTTGCGCACGTTACACTGAGCCAGGGCTCCCTCGCCCTTTGCTCTTGCCAAGTTCTTTTGCGCTGTCTGCACTTTCTGTCTTTCACCTTTTCTCTTGTTCGATTTGGGCTCAGACTGCACAACATGTACAAGGTCGCATAACAATGTATTTCGGTTCTTCCTGATATGGCCAGTCTCGCGCACCCAGACATAACATTAGGCGCAAATGACATGAAACTTTGTGTGCCTTTAATACTGGGGTTTTTACTGGCGCTTGACACACTTGGAGAAATCCTTTTCAGTGAGAAGAGCTATGATGTCCTGCTGATGTAATTCTGCATCTAGAGACTGAGGTATGGGGGTTCGCTAGTCAAAGCCCAGAGGTCTTCTATTTTTATAATAAACTATCTTACTGCACGGGGAGGGTGGTAATGTTATTTAGACATTTATCCACTGAGTTATGAAATGCTTTCCCCGTTTGTATTCTATGGAATTGTAACCATGCTGCTTATATTATTCATATGCATTATGCTATTAGTACTGACACGTGTACTGTACATTAGAGCACGTAAGTTGGAATAAACATTTTAACCTATCCAGTGTCTCTTCCTACGCACCTTGTGGACAAGTACGAGTGAGTGATGAAAGAGTGTTCTTGCTTCTGCGAGTCCTGAGATAAAGATACCGTGTTCTGGGTTGTCCAATCATTGGTACTTGGGTGCTAATGGGATGCTAAGCTAGTTGGGTTGGGGTTTTTGGGTGCTACGGTATATGGTAGGCAAACCACTGTATTCCGGGGTCCCATTATCCTGTGCATAGCTCTGTGTATGTGCAGAAACCTTATGACATGGCGCGACCACCGTGGGGCAGCTTATCTGCGAGATGCTTGAGTAGTACTTGTGCTTGTCCACAAAACCCTCACGTACGCTTCCGGAGGCGTAAGTGACGGTGATACCTCCTATATTGAACGTTTTATAGGTTCTTTCAAGCTTGAAGTTATTAAAAAAGGTTACATAAATAACCCATTTTGTGCTCCCTGTTAGGTTGTCGAATACAATTGTTTAGTTATGGCTGGTGTGGCGATAGCTGCACATAGCCGAGGACCAATCCGAGAACACCTAGGTGTATACGGAGTGCCCGATGCTGGGGTCGAGTTGGTCTTTGTGGTTCAAGCCGATCCGGCTTATCACTTTGAAGTGTTTTACACTTGGATCACTTTTGAGGCGGTGGATGCAGGTGATAAGCTGTTTCATGAATATAAACCCACCGCTATTCCTGCTGCCTATCGACCCTATACTAATCTTGAAGTGCCTCTCACGGCTTGGCAGCACCGTGTTTGGTTTAATGGCGCCCTCCCACAACCAAATACCGCAGTTCGTTTAGGCCCCTTATCCATTGAGGGGGCCACTTGGCCTGTATTGGCCGGGTATACCCCGCATCCAAATTATCTGGCATTACCGATTGCGGAACTGCGCACTATGCATACCGAACTGGTGCGAGTGCATCGAGCCTTAGTGACATACGTTACAGGTAGCCTACATGGAGCTGCCCCTGTAGTCGCTGGCCAACCAGCTGTTGCAGCTGGAGTGACCATAAGTCCTGTCATGGTAAATTCTGTGATGGGCAAACGTCCACAAAGTAAGGACGATTATCCTTACTGGCTTGCCGAAAAGTTCGATCAGATAGAAGCGGTGTTTCCACATACGTCCCCAGTGGATAAACATCGCATCCTTACGATAAGTTTGCCAAAAGACTTAATCCCCGATTTGACATCATGTGAAAACTGGGGTAAGGTATTCGCAGCAGTTTATTCAAAATGTTTTGGTACTCCTTCCATGACGGTTCTACCCTCTGTAATTAAAAAAGTACAGGACGAACATGGCCCTGAAGCGGCTGTGGAATTAGGGATGAGACTAGTGGGAGTGTTTGATGTAGTAGCTGAACTGATCCTTGGAAATGTCAAGGGCGATGCTATGAACTTTCAAGTAGCGAATGCTTTGGCTTTGGTCCCAGAGTTGGACAGGCCCCGCGAATTACCGAAAATTATAGCCCGGGCTTATAAAACAATTGGAAGAAATAGCCTAGGCAACAAGCCTTTTGTAAAAATGCAAACTCAATCGCAACCACAAATTACACAAACAAAAAGTACATCTGAGAAAGATGATAGACCAGTCTTCACTAAAAGAGTTGGAGACAGAAAAAACAGGGTAAGCAACAAAAGAAGCCGGGGTCGAGAGGCGCTTCCCCAGTTTCGGTTTCTTCTGAACGTACTTATGATTTACGTGATAGGTCGAGAATTAAATCACCAGAAAGGTTTCAGAGCTCTGATACGCGTTCTCCTCGTTCTTCACAGGCCCAGACGTCGTCACAGGCTGGTGGAGGAGGACGGCAAGATAGAGGAAGGGGCCGAGAGGCTCCCCAGGAGCGAGACCAACCTCGACAACAAGTCAGAGGGAAAGCAGAAGACTTTCACCTTCCTCGACCGCAATTTCAAAAGAAAAAAGTTGCCGCTGTAACAGCGAAATATGCCACAGACCGTGAGAACGAGACTCCAGAATTGGACGTGGGCAGTGACCCTCCTAGACAGCGCCGCGGAAGTTACCATAGTGCGGGAGGCGCTACGTCCTCATATGGAGGCGACAGCAACTGAAACATTCGTTACTGTAGAGACAGCTGACACGAGAGTGGCACCCCTGACAGACTTTACAACATAGTCATCCAAATTGAAGGTGACATACCGCGTGAAATAAAAGGGATTTTTTGGGAAAATCTAACCTCTTCATATGACATTTTGTTAGCAGAGGTGGATTGGCCACCCCCATTCGTTTTAGCTGCACATAAAGGAGAGGAGGTAATCCTTCCAAGCTTTTCACGGCATGTCCCAAAAGACAAAGCTGAAGCACTTGCAGCTGAGTGGGCTGTGTACCTGGCACCAGCGTTATACCGCAACCATGTGGGATGGGATGAAGAATCACCTCCTCATGCAATACCTTTGCGGTCACTACCGCAGCCACAACCCCAATATCCCATCAAACGGCAGGCAAAAGGCCCCGTCTCCGAAATTCTGACACAGTTGGAATATCAGGGAGTAATTGAACCATGCGTATCACCTATGAACAATCCCCTTTTCGTGGTTTCTAAACCCGATGGATCGTACCGCTTAGTTTTAGATTACCGGCATTTAAATTCTCATTGTCGGAACTTTGCGGTGCAGAATACACACAGTTCTGCGCTTGTAGACAGTCTTGTTCGTAAAAAATACAAAACGACACTTGACCTTTCAAACGGTTTCTACACGCACAACCTAGCCCCGGAGAGTGGTCAATGGACCGCATTCACTTCCGGTGGTAAATTATTCCAGTTCCGGCGTTTACCCATGGGCTACAAAAATAGTCCGGGTATATTCGCCGCCCGTGTTGTTTCTTTGTTAAATGACATTGATCAAGACGCATGTTCGTACGTAGATGACATCTATCTGACAGACGACGAGTTATATCAGCATCTGTCCCGTGTGGACCGCATTATTCTTGAATTTGCGGAGCAGGGTTACAAATTTAACTTTGCTAAGTCACACATTGCTGAATTTACCGTTCTGTTCTTGGGCTATGAGCTCAATAACGAAGGTAAGGGCTTAGCCCCCATTTCTTGGAAAAATGTGCACATTTGTGCCCCCAAATACTCTGAAGAAACTTCAGTCTTTGCTGGGTTTCCTGAATTTCGGGCGTACCTACATTCCCGAATATGCCCAGCGTATCAAGCCTTTGTATGCTTTGATACAACCTACTTATTCAAGGTCTTGCTGGCTGCCTGAGCATACCTCGATTCTGCAGTCTTTGCAGACAGACCTATTGGAGTCTAAATATCTTTTGACTCGTGATAACCACACAAACTTGGTGATTAGAATAATTCCGGGGGCGGTGGGATTCACATACTTAACCTTTAATGAAGGTGATACAGTACCCATCGCATACAAGTCACATCTGTACACTTCCGCTGAATTGCGCTTTACATCTGTCGAAAAAGTTCTAACTGCAGTGCAAATGGCGATTCTAAAAGAACGCGCACTGGCACAGGGAAAGCGGATTCTAGTGGTAACACCCTGTCCTGCCCTAGAGGCAGTAACAAAGGCAAGTGTACCGAACTCAAAAGCAATGCATCCCCGTTGGATACAATGGGCTACATCCTTGACGTCTTCGGACGTCACTTTTGTTTTTGATTCTTCTCTTCAGACTCAGGAGTTTTTGCAGTATGAATTCGTTCATCCTCCTCCTTTGTTTTTACTACCGCTTGAGGATTACAAATGTGTGATCTACACCGATGGTTCGGCGCAACCGGCCACAGGGTCCAAGCACGCTTATTCAGCTGCATGTGCTATTGTTGCGGGTTCCTTTGTAGATGGAAAGTTCAAATCCTCTGCAGTGCATACTCGCACACTTGGAGATAGTACCGCACAATTGGCCGAGCTGCATGCATTGCTACTTGCGCTTGAGTTCGCTTCTCAGGATGAGACCACTCTTATTGTATGTGATTCCTTCTACTGTGTACAATCTTACAATGACAATCTGTTTTTCTGGTCGAAAAATGACTACAAGGACGCAAAAGGGAGCACAATTAAGCATAAAATGCTTTGGGTTCGAGTGGCAGAATTGCAACAACGTCTGCCCCTCACACAGGTGGTTCACACCTTAGGCCATCAGCGGGTGGGCGCACACGCTATTGGTAACGATCTGGCAGATGAAGCTGCCCGTTCAGCAGTAGTCACGTGTTCAGTAGCAGCGGTTACCAGGTCCATGTCTAAAATTGACTCTGTTATTCTAGCAGCTATTGCTGCAACAAAGGAAGGTGTTAATTACCCTACAGGTTTTCCTTCCAAGTATTCTTACAAGTTAAGTCCCGAACAGGTTCCTTATGTAACAATACCTGACGTTGGAGATCGGCTGATCCCCAACGCGGACCGCAGGAGTGCCTTGATATCAGCTGCACACGAAGGCATGGCTTCTGCTCATGCAGGTGTGTCAGCTACAGTTTCCATCTTGCAGCAGCGTTATTGGTGGCGTGGATTGTATAAAGACACCCGTGCTTTTGTGCTTTCTTGCGACGTTTGTCAACAGATTAAGCCTTCCACGGTAACACGCCCTCCACAGACCCCGCTCTGCATTGCTAACAGACCCTTTGGGTGTGTTTACTTGGATCACTGCGGTCCATTCTCATCAGACACTGCCTATAAATATATCTTAGTAGCAGTGGACTCGTGCACACGGTTCCTCTGGGTCTGGCCACAACGTAGTGCTGACGCTCGAAATGTAATCAGGGATTTGCGTGTCTTTGTGGGAATTTTCGCATGCGGCACCTTCCATTCGGACCAAGGTCCAGCGTTTGCCTCTAGGGCTTACAAGGATGCAATGGCTTCGCTTGGGGTGCGGGTGAAATTTTCGTCTCCGTATAGGCCTGAGGGCAACTCTATCGTTGAACGAATGAACCGTGACTTAAAGCAATCCTTAACAGCTAGAGTTATAGGTACTGGCAGGAACTGGCTGGCCCACTTGTATACCGTTCAACGTGCACTTAATAATCTCCCTAGAAGACCTCTGGGTGGGCGGACCCCATACGAAATGCTCTTTGGCATAAGAATGTTTGTGCCTGACCTTGAGGGTCCAGACATCGCGGCGCAATCCGCCAAGTTTGATGTAGATAACCATTCTGCTATGTTACAGGACTTACAAGAAGCCCGAGACAAACTTGCAACTACACATTTGCCTTCAGCCACAGATCCTGCGTTGCAGATTCCGGTAGCCGGCTGGCTTCCAAAGGTTGGAGAACTGGTTCGAGAGAAGGTTGAAAACAAAAAAGAATTCGGCCCCTCTTTTCGTGCACCGGTTCCAGTTCTGGGCTTGAAGGGAACACGTACAGTCATTTTACCACCGCTTCCTGGTCGCAAGGAGAACAGATACATCTCAGTGGAAAATGTCAAGCTACAGCGCCTGGCCGATCCTGAATAGTGTCACACCAGCGGTCTCTTGTCCTGCCATTTATCGGACATATGTTCGTGGCCCATCTACACGAACGGTCGCTGATGCTGTAATTGAGATGGTTGATTTGCCTGAAACTACAATTGATCCCCAACTCTCCACCAATATCGACGAGGACGAGTATACTTATCCTGCATCTGAATCGGTGGCACATCAACCAATAACGCCACTTGGCCCGACTCGTTATTCCTTTGATTCGGATTCCACCTCTTCAAAAGTCCCATCCAAGTTCAGTATTTTTGTATCCTGGTTTAGAGACAATTTTTTGATTCCACCCTGGACATACATCTGGTTGGTACTTTTCTTGATTTTTCTGTTCATGTCCATTGGCTTTGTCACAGTGTTTTTTCTACTAATCAATGGTCACTATTTACCTGAACGCTCTGCTGTAGACTATGTTTCTGGAACTTTGGCTCCTCATTCCTCGTCTCACATCATGAAGCGTGACCACACATTTGTGAACATTTCAGCTTTTCCAGTTGCTGATGGCATCGTATGGGATGCAGTGAACTATCAAATCCATGGTCCGACGGAAATTATTAATGTACCTAATGTCCTTCGTGTTTCAATGGGTGATGTAGTACAAAATAATATTCATTCTGATGATTGGGATGTGCATGCCGTTGAAGCATTGTTTGCCGATTTAAAATATTATGCATCTTTTAATGCTGAAGATTTATATATGAATTCTGCGAATTATGCCGATTTGTATTGTTACCAACATTGGGGTAATCATTTTCTCCATAAGCCAAGTGCCCTGCGTAGTTCTGTTAACTACACCCAATGGGAACATTGTCCAAACCCCTTGCCAGGTAGCTCACAAACTCTTCGAAATAAGTTTACCTATTTTACTGATTTTAATCGGTCGAACCCTGCATCCTATTATTTTAGACTTAATACCACATCAACTCAGAAAATTATGTTAACACACACCAAATTGCTTTATTCGGGTTCCTTTTTAAGTGCCCTAGCAGTGGGTGGTTATGAGTACTGGGAGGATACAATAGATTTGAAATCCATTTGGGGCTCCAAGCCATGGCAGGTACAGGGAACCGAGGCGTTGCATCGTGCTTGCCTCATCCCTACCCAAATTATGTTCCTAAATGCTTCCATCTATCAAACTACGTGTTGGGGCTTAGCTACCACTAAACAATTAAACTCGCCCTCAATTCCATCCCTTTCGAGTTTTCCCAATGATAGCTCACGTTTTAACCTGTCCCTGACGACCCTACAGGCTCTATTACAGAATAATTCATTTAATGTTTCCGAACTGGATCAGTCACCCTGGTTGGTATGGCCTATATCATCTAATGCATGTCAAATGCGTTTTCACGACTCAGGTACTAGATACACACAGGATAGGCCTGATCCGAGATTTACTGCTTCTCGTACTGTCACTACATATTCTGTTGGTAAATTATGCAAACAATGGCTGCAACATTCGTCCCTTGATTCTGTTAAACAACATTTGTCCCTCCTTTCAGGCAATATTGATCTGTCCGACTTTGTTTTGGGACCTCGTGGTCCCCGACCTAAAAGATTCATTTATGAGACATATAATGAACTCTGGAAGCTATCACAAATGGAAGCTGCTTCCCGTCTTCGGGAAATAGATCAAGCAAATTTGGAAAAGGTGCTTGCTGTTGTTGACAATAGTATTAATACCCTGTCTTCTCGCATTTATACTTTAGAGAATATTGTGTCCTCTGTTGTTGATATTGTACAAGATGATGTTTCTGTGTTATATCATGGTCAGAATCAATTGCGTTCAGTTATGCAGTTTGCATGGACTTTACAAACGCTCAAGTTAGGTAAAGTTCCTTGGCATTTTTTGAACACCTCTGCCTTGTTTCTACCTTTTAACTTAACTGACAAACAGCAATTTATGTCCATGAAAGATGCAACTTACACTCTATTACATATCGAAAAGATGGATCCTTTGCCGTTCTCTGTTGCAGAACTCGATTCTGCTGTGTGGCTAGTTCATGGGGTTATCGCTTTACCTTTTTCCTTGTTTGAATTTGACTCGTGCATGAAACATTATCCTGTGGGCCGTTACCGGCCCTTGGGCAGTGCTTTCCTGCATGAACTCTGGTCCTTGCCTTTCATGTATAAATGCCTTCGGGACGGCAAGGAAGTCTTTCTCACGGGGAGTACTGCGACTCGACTATGGGTCATTCGCTTATTTGTAAACACATTAAATTGCATGGCTCATGTAGCGTTTCCGCTCCTAATCTTGCTTGTGTGCTGAAAGGTATTCCTGCTCCTGTTATTTCTCCTACTTTCACTCTCCTTTCCAATGGTAGTTATTTACTTTTAAATAACGAAAACTGTTGTGGCCTGCAGGCTGGCATTCCTTACATTGTAACAGTTTCGCACAGGGTTGTCTGCTGCAAAAATGTGCTTTTTCCTCCCCCTCATGGCAAGGTTGATATCTCTATTTGGCCTTCCATCCCTACCATGGAGGCAGATTTCAATAGACTGAGCAGAATAAAGGCACTGTTATTGAACGAGGAAGTTATGCTCACGTCCGCCCGGGAGACATTCATTCTCCAGGTGGCGAGTACCCACAGTGAAATACAGGCCCTTTTGAACACTAATCTCCCCCAACATTTTGGGGAGTTAATTCATCGTATTTTTAACGCATCTAACACAGAGGGTCTGGTACACTTTTTTAAAGTCGTGGGGTCTGGTTTGGTGTCCTCCTTCCAAACTATTTTTGGTGTCATCCCGGCGTTTATTCATTCTATTTTTTCCAGCGTCTTTGGCGGTTTCCCGTTGATCATCGCCTTGGCGGCTGGTGTCCTGTTATTAATTTGTTTTATGCGCAATGGCTGCTCCCCGATGGGACCTGCTCGATCCAGAACGCCTCCAGCTGCTTCGTGAGCGCCTTTTGGCTGGTTTTGGTGTCTTGCCATTGGCGACACTGAGTGTGTCATATACTCTTTCCTTTCGCTTTGCGTATTTCACTTGCGTGCAACCTGTAATGACTTGCATCCGCTGTCCTTTCACCTGGACCTTGGATTATTGCCTCTCCAATTCGTCATTGTCTGTTCCGGATTTTGTTCAGTTGATGGGTCCCTTAGAGGCCCATGAGCAGGACTGTTCCGTTGCCGGCTGTATGGCGCGTGCGGCTGCACTGGGGATTTTGGCGCAATGGGATATCTGGGCGGCTGCCCAGGATCTCCTACAACAAAGCTGTTTCGTTTATCACGCAAGTTGTCCCGCATTGCTTTTGGATGCTCCCTCTGCTGAGGAGCATTCCTGCTCTTTGATCTCATGGATTGGATGGCATCTATGTTTTTTGACAATTCCAATGATGCCCTTTTGGAGGGTATGGCTTTTTCTGCACTTACACTTTCATGGATTGACTTGTTTTTCGCCGTTTGGGCGCTCCCTGTGCTCTACTGGATATTTTTTTTGTTTGCCCTCTGTCTTGGACGCCGGACTGACCAGGGGAGGGTGTCTTGTGGTTTGTTGCCTGCCTTGTTATGTTGGCCTAGGACTAGCTGCCATGCTGCTTTTCTTTGCGCACGTTACACTGAGCCAGGGCTCCCTCGCCCTTTGCTCTTGCCAAGTTCTTTTGCGCTGTCTGCACTTTCTGTCTTTCACCTTTTCTCTTGTTCGATTTGGGCTCAGACTGCACAACATGTACAAGGTCGCATAACAATGTATTTCGGTTCTTCCTGATATGGCCAGTCTCGCGCACCCAGACATAACATTAGGCGCAAATGACATGAAACTTTGTGTGCCTTTAATACTGGGGTTTTTACTGGCGCTTGACACACTTGGAGAAATCCTTTTCAGTGAGAAGAGCTATGATGTCCTGCTGATGTAATTCTGCATCTAGAGACTGAGGTATGGGGGTTCGCTAGTCAAAGCCCAGAGGTCTTCTATTTTTATAATAAACTATCTTACTGCACGGGGAGGGTGGTAATGTTATTTAGACATTTATCCACTGAGTTATGAAATGCTTTCCCCGTTTGTATTCTATGGAATTGTAACCATGCTGCTTATATTATTCATATGCATTATGCTATTAGTACTGACACGTGTACTGTACATTAGAGCACGTAAGTTGGAATAAACATTTTAACCTATCCAGTGTCTCTTCCTACGCACCTTGTGGACAAGTACGAGTGAGTGATGAAAGAGTGTTCTTGCTTCTGCGAGTCCTGAGATAAAGATACCGTGTTCTGGGTTGTCCAATCATTGGTACTTGGGTGCTAATGGGATGCTAAGCTAGTTGGGTTGGGGTTTTTGGGTGCTACGGTATATGGTAGGCAAACCACTGTATTCCGGGGTCCCATTATCCTGTGCATAGCTCTGTGTATGTGCAGAAACCTTATGACAATAGGTTACTTGTAAGTCCCTAGTAAAGTGGTACTACATTTACCCAGGGCCTGTAAATTAAAAGCTACTAGTTGGTATGCAGTACTAATTGTACCACCCATGTAAATAGTCTTTAAAACATCAATGGCCTGCCATTGCAGACTGTGTGTGCAATTTTAAACTGCCAATTCAACCTGGCAAAATAAACCTTTTGCAGGCCTAACCCTTCCTTTTTAATACATGTGTCACCTCTAGGGTAGGTCGTAAATAGACCATAGGGCAGGGTGTGGTGTATTTAGAAAGTTGGACATGCACTTTTACGTTTTATATGCCCTGCTAGTGAAAAACTCTTTCAAATCCTTTTTCACTACTGCAAGGCCTACCTCTCTCATAGGATAACATTTGGTCACCTTATTACATTTAATAAGTCCTAACTTTCAATTGAGAGCAAGTAGTAATATTGAGTTTGGTGTCTAAGGAACAATTCTGAAAATGCAACTTTTAGAAAGTTGGCATGTTCTTTTTCAAACCATTTGGTACATGCAGCCTATATCCTAGGAGTTAGAAATTGGGTTTCTGGTTGACAGAGGTATGCGCACTGTCCAAGCAGCAACCACAATCGTAGTCAGGGTACGTCACAACACACTTGACCGTATCCTGTGCTCACCCTCTGATAGCTTGGCACACAGCAATCAGGCTTAACTTAAGAGGCAATGTGTGAAGTATTTGTGCAACACTTCAAGCAGTACCATAGTGAAGAAACATCACAAAAAAGACTCCACACCAGTTTAGAAAGTCAAGATGATTTTTTAAAGACTAAATACAAAATAATGCTTAGAATCAATAAGCACATAAGCACATAAATGGGTTATCTGGTTGCGCTGGAGCGGGGCAAAATCAAAAGTTCCAGCCGGATACAGGGACTAGGGACCCACTGAACCAAAAGACCTTGAACCAGGAGGCATCCTCATCGACCAAGATGTGAGGTGCAGCCAAGCGTTGTGTGGGTGTCGAGCCACGCAGTGGGTGAGATACGTCAATTTTCTCCATGCAACTGATGCGATGCCTCGGTTCCGAGTGTGAAGCACTTGTTCCGAATGCGATGTGCGGCTGCTGCTCCCGCAGTAAGTGATGCTTCGATTCTGAAGGCGATGCACTGGTTCCTAAGGCGATGCGACAGGTCGGCTCCACGCAACAATGAGGATGCGCTGGTTCTGACTCATGCAAAGCTGCACCGGTTCCGATGAGGATGCATAGGTTCTGGATGTAGAAACACGCTAGGCCTCACTGCCAAGGTTCCAGGACTGGAGTGGCACCACTTGGCAGGGCAGACTCACAGCTTGCACAGTCCAGATGCAGATGCAGGTAGTTGAAGTATTTGAAATCCTTGAGACTTAGAACAGGAGGCACGCTTGCTAGCCCTTGGAGTCACTCTGGGGTCAAATGATGCAGGTCCAGTCCTTCTCACCCAGGCAAGAGAACAACAGGCAGCAGGGCTGCTCAGCAAGGCAAGAGCACAGCTAGACAAGAATCCAGCAAAGCAACAGTCCAGCACAGTAGCAATCCTTTCAACAGCACAGCAGTTCTTGCTGGCAGAGTGTTCACAGGCCCAGAGGTGTACTGAAGTTATGGTGTCAGAGGTCCATTACAAGTGGGGGTGACTTAAAAAAAACCTTGCAGCCCTTTGTGTGTGGACAGTACACAGCCTATTCAGGTGTAAATGTGAGACTGGGCCCCTACCACCCCCCAGGATGGCCCATTAAAACACACCTAAGCGTCCTTTGTGGGTGGCTGTCTAGAGGGAATACACAAAACCCAGCTGTCACCCAGCCCAGACTGAACAGAGATAGGCAGCAGGCACCAAATTCCTAAAGGAAGTAAATGCCAAATTTCCAAAAGTAAAAAGAACAATTGATGGACAGAATGCAGAACAATGTCATAATTCACCCAGTACAGAGGTGTGGGCCTAAATCCTTCGTTTTTTGCTCCCCATGCCACTCCAGTTTGAACCCAGCCATACGCAAATCAGTCTTGACCCTGCGCCCAATAGGAGCAGTCCTCCCTGGACTGGAAACAAGCATCGTAGGACCGGTTTCGGGGTTTCACTGCTCATCAGCCAGGATAGCTTGACTCCAGTGGCATGGAGAGCATGGGTCCCACGTCTGGGCATACCCGTCCCACTCGAGGTGACAAATGCAAAACAACAGTTGATGGACAGAATGCAGAACAATGTCATACATTCACCCCAGTACAGAGATCTGGGCCTAAATTCAGCATTTTTTTGCTCCCCATGACATTCCAGTTTGAACCCAGCCATAAGAAAATCAGTCTTGACCCTGCACCCAATGGGAACTGTCCCGCCTGAACTGCCAAACCAGGTCCTCCCTGGACTGGAAACAAGCATCCTAGGACCTGTTTCAGGGTTTCACCCTTCATCAGCCAGGATAGCTCGACTCCAGTGGCATTTAGAGCACAGGACCCACGTCTGGGCATACCCGTCCCACTCGGGGTGACAAATGCAAAAAGAACAATTGATGGACTGAATGCAGAACAATGTCATACATTCACCCCAGTACAGAGTTCTGAGCCTAAATCCATCGTTTTATTGCTCCCCATGGCATTACAGTTTGAACCCAGCCATATGCAAATCAGTCTTGACCCTGCGCCCAATGGAACAGTCCAGCCCGAACTGCCAAGCCAGGTCTTCCCTGGACTGTAAACAATCATCCTAGGACCGGTTTCGAGAATTTACCCCTCATCAGCCGGGATAGCTTGACTCCAGTGGCATGGAGAGCACGGGAGCCACGTCTGGGCATACCCGTCCCACTCAGGATGACAAATGCAAAAAGAACAATTGATGGACAGAATGCAGAACAATGTCAAACATTCACCCCAGTACAGAGATCTGGGCCTAAATCCATCGTTTGTTTGCTCCCCATGCCATTCCAGTTTGAACCCAGCCATATGCAAATCATTCTTGACCCTGCGCCCAATGGGAACAGTCCAGCCCCAACTGCCAAGCCAGGTCTTCCCTGGACTGGAAACAAGCATCCTAGGACCGGTTTCGGGGTTTCACCCCTCATCAGTCCCGGGCTCACTGAGCCACTGGATTCTAGCTAGCCTGGCTGATGAGGGGTGATGCCCCGAAACTGGTCCCAGGATGCTTGTTTCCTGTCCAGGGAGGACCTGGCTTGGCAGTTCGGGCTGGACTGTTCCCATGAGGCACAGGGTCAAGACTGATTTGCATATGGCTGGGTCTAAACTGGGGTGGCATGGTGAGCAAAAGAACAATGGATTTAACCCAGATCTCTTGACTGGGGGTGAATGTCTGATTTGCTCTGCATTCCGTCCATCATCTGTGTGTCTTGTCAGTCCAGCAACACCAAACTTGAAAAGTCTATCTCTTCACATTTGGGAATTACAATTAAAAGATGTAATTTGGTAATCTCTATGCTAATCAATGGGAGAGAAAGTCCTTGCAGTAGTGAAAAACGAAATTAGGAGTGAAACTTGAAAGTGCACATCCTGCCTTTTAAATACATTGCACCCTGCACTGTGGGCTATAAAGGGCTTACCTTAGGGGTGGGTTATATGTATAAAAAGGGAAGGTTTAGGCCTAGCATGAAGTTTATCTTTCCAGGTCGAAGTGGCAGTCTTAACTGCACATACAGGCTCTGCAATGTCAGGCCTGAGCCATGGTTAGAGGGCTACTAAAAGTGGGTTGCACAAAGAGTGCTGAAGGCCTACTAGTAGCATTTAATTTACAGGCCCTGGGCTCTTTTAATGCACTTTAATAGGGACTGTATGTAGATTAAATATGCCAATTGGGTATGAACCAATGTTACCATGTTTAGGGAGAGCACAAGCACTTTAGCACTTAGCTGTCAGGTCTAACCCTTGTGTATTGCTCCCAGACACTGAGACAAAGGGTGAATAGGTGTTGGCAGGGAGGGCCATCTCTGACTTGAGGGGGAAGAGCTGTCACCTACCATACATACACATAACAAAGACTCTGTCTAAGCACACTCACAAAGGGTTTGACTCCAGTCTTTTGTAACCCCAGACAGGCTTGGGCCAAGGCAGGGAGACAGGAAATTCCAAGCACGTTTGGGGTGGAAAGCTCCAGAACCTTCTCCTACTTCAAAGTGGGCACCATGTACAAATAATGACCAACCTTGAACCCAACACCTGGACTCTGTCTGCTGTGAGTCCTACCCCTTAAGTGGTGCCACCCCAGTCCTGGACCCTTGGAAGTGGCTGAAGGTACTTTGCCAGCCCAGCTGTTGTTCTGTGAGCAGAACCGGTGCAATTTGACACATCCCCTCACAGCTGTATTGAAACAGCGGGCGCAGGATCTCCCATTGCAGTCCGCAGCTGCCTCAGAGCCGCTGCTGCACAACGCATCCTGGATACAGGCCTGCGTATTGCAAGCCCCTTGTCAATGGCATCCTCAACGATGATGTAGGACTGCGCATCGCTGCTTCTTCAGGACCGCCGCTGAGGAGATGCTTCCTCGACTCAGGCCTTGACATCGCAAGCCCCTCATCAACGGCATCTTCAATGATGATGCAGGGCTCCACATCGCAGCCCTGCAGCCTCCTAAGAACTGCCACTGCAAGATGCATCCTGGACGCTGCCTCACACAATGCTCTGCAAACCAGGATTTAAGGTACTTTGTTCAGTGGACCCATCTTGTCCCCTCTATCTGACTCATGCTACATCGCAGGCGGCCTGAACTTGTGGTTTTGTTCTGGTCCAGTGCGACCAGATAATCACAGTTGGCAATTTGTGCTTCTAGGAACTATTTTTATTGTTTTTACTGAAAACTTTGAAATTACATAACTTCCTTTTCTACTAATTGAATTTTTGTCATTTTGGTCTCAAATATTTTATTATTTATTTGCTCTATTTTTCTAAATTGGTGTGGGATTTTTACTCTACACGTTGTGTCTAAGTTATGCCTCACTGCTTTTTTGCCAAGCTATCAGAGGAATAAGCACAGGTTAATTTGGGGTTTGCCTGTGACTTCACCCTGACAGGAATTGTGATTGCTGCTTGATTAGAGTTTAATCTCCTTGAACCAATAAATCAATTTCCTACAACAATGAATAGTGAACCACAACACCAGTTTTCAAGAGGGTGCATGATTGTGGTAATACATTCATAGGTTTGCAGTTGGCAGTTTGGCAGTTTAGAGACAAGATGTCTCCTCTGGGGGGGGGTCAAAGTATCAGAAATTGAGTGGTGACTCCAACATTGAGTTCAGATTGTCGATTTCGGCTTTAGTTTCGGAGAGGAAAGTGACAGGGAGGTTGTATAACAAAATATTGAGAACAACAATATTGTGACACCAGACTATTGAATCAAAAATATTGCTTCTAAAAATATCAGGTTTGCATACTTTGCATGTAAAGTCCCCAACATATAGACTTAACAATATCATGGAACAGAATATCATCACAAAGAAGATAATTATTTTAAAATTAAATTCATATTTATGCCATCATATATAACTGTATTTAAAATATTGAAATATTAATAAAATTAATAATGTAATATATATATATATATATATATATATATATATATATATATATATATATATATATCAAAGCTCCATGGTTCCCACCTGTTGGAGACGCACTCTGACATCCACTGCAGCAACCTTCATGAGGTAAAAGCCGGATCGGCAGGCGGATCCAGTTTACAGCATGCCTGTCGATTCACGCCTGACGCGTTTCGTGCTCATTGCACTCTTCAGAGGCGCGACAGTCATTTTGGCATAAAGGCCCCACCTCCCACTTAATAATATGAGCCCTCCAATGGGCGACTCAAATGAGTCCACATTGGTTTGTGGGTCTTGTAGTGTGTGTCTTAGTTATGTGCCGCTGTCTGAAACGTTACAAGCCCACCAATGGGCCTCCACTCGCACATCCGGCTTGTCAATCCTCCATGGATGCCTCCACATTAAGACTCCGTGATTCGGAGCTCCGTGGCACCAAATTTCCGGGTGGTGCATCTCCCGCGGCTGGGAGGCCGCATATAAATCAAAGCTCCAAGGTTCCCACCTGTTGGAGACGCACTCTGACATCCACTGCAGCAACCTTCATGAGGTAAAAGCCGGATCGGTGGGCGGATCCAGTTTACAGCATGCCTGTCGATTCACGCCTGACGCGTTTTGTGCTCATTGCACTCTTCAGAGGCGCGACAGTCATTTTGGCATAAAGGCCACACCTCCCACTTAATAATATGAGCCCTCCAATGGGCGACTCAAATGAGTCCGTATTGGTTTGTGGGTCTTGTAGTGTGTGTCTTAGTTATATGCTGCTGTCTGAAATGTTACATGCCCACCAATGGGCCTCCACTCGCACATCCGGCTTGTCAATCCTCCATGGATGCATCCACATTAAGACTCCGTGATTCGGAGCTCCGTGGCCCCAAATTTACGGGTGGTGCATCTCCCGCGGCTGGGAGGCCGCGTATAAATCATAGCTCCAAGGTTCCGACCTGTTGGAGACGCACTCTGACATCCACTGCAGCAACCTTCATGAGGTAAAAGCCGGATCGGCGGGCGGATCCAGTTTGCAGCATGCCGGTCGATTCACGCCTGACGCGTTTCATGCTCATTGCACTCTTCAGAGGCGCAACAGTCATTTTGGCATAAAGGCCACACCTCCCACTTAATAATATGAGCCCTCCAATGGGCGACTCAAATGAGTCTGCGTTGGTTTGTGGGTCTTGTAGTGTGTGTCTTAGTTATGTGCCGCTGTCTGAAACGTTACAAGCCCACCAATGGGCCTCCACTCGCACATCCGGCTTGTCAATCCTCCATGGATGCCTCCACATTAAGACTCCGTGATTCGGAGCTTCGTGGCCCCAAAATTTCCAGGTGGGGCATCTCCCACGGCTGAGAGGCCGCGTATAAATCAAAGCTCCAAGGTTCCCACCTGTTGGAGACGCACTCTGACATCCACTGCAGCAACCTTCATGAGGTAAAAGCCGGATCGGCAGGCGGATCCAGTTTACAGCATGCCTGTCGATTCACGCCTGACGCGTTTCGTGCTCATTGCACTCTTCAGAGGCGCGACAGTCATTTTGGCATAAAGGCCACACCTCCCACTTAATAATATGAGCCCTCCAATGGGCGACTCAAATGAGTCCGTGCTGGTTTGTGGGTCTTGTAGTGTGTGTCTTAGTTATGTGCCGCTGTCTGAAACGTTACAAGCCCACCAATGGGCCTCCACTCGCACATCCGGCTTGTCAATGCTCCATGGATGCCTCCACATTAAGACTCCGTGATTCGGACTGAAAGCTTGCTGACAAGGACGGCGCAGCTGGTGCTGTGAATGTGGAGCAAGCTTTCAGTTCTGGGGCCCACTGGAGGGCTGTTATCAGTCCAGAAAATGTTTAAAAGGCACACAACCACTGGAGGTAATATTAGGTATGGAATGGAAACTACAGTTCCCGACGTGCATTGGAACTGATTTAACCAAGAATGGCACACTGGAGGCCAAACAAATTAATTAATGCACGCAGTGAACTGTGGGTACGTGCAAAAGAGATGTGCTGTTTTAATCTGCCTCTGAAGAAAGCATGAATGCTCTGGAACGCGTTAGGTAAATGGACATAAAAGCGGAGCTGCAATCCTGCTCCTTGGCAATAAAAGGTTTTAAACTCACCGGCTGGAGGAGTGCGTCTTCAATGCAGAGGCATGTTTTGGATGAATATATATATATATGTATATCTGGAGGTGTAAAACTTGGGAACTACCCATGGATCCCTGCTCTTTTTTGCATAATTTATGCAGCACTCTAAACATAGAAGGGCATTGGTTTGACTTTTATCGGTTGCTCCCTTGTGTCTGGACAAAGCTAGATCTCTCTGACGAGCTCTAAAAAGATGATCAAAACAATTAATTCCAGGTTGGCTTTGATGGTATTTTACTAATTCACGGCTGTAATACCGTGCCTGGAATTATAAGGCATTTGTTATTTTTAAGCTGGGCATGGATGGCACTTGCTAATCCTATGCTTAAAGACTTTGCCGTAAAAATGGCAAAAGGCTTTGACACTTTCTAGCTCGGTGTGGATGGCACAGCGCTAATAATATGCATAAGAACTGTGTTAGAAAAACAGACATTTAAGGTGAGCAGATTTGAAGTGTTGGTGGTGTTTTAGAGTGCTCTATATAAAGGAGTCTCTGTCCACATAAGACTTGGGAACTCTTTTTTATCTATCTATCTATCTATCTATCTATCTATCTATCTATCAATCTATCTAGAGAGATGGATAGATAGTTTTAGATATATTTGGACATATACACAAATATATAATCAGACAAAGATAGATAGATAGATACGATATTTAAACAAAATAATTGTATTAATAATGTTAACAATAACTTAAGAATTGAAATTAAACACATATTAACAAAAAACAGATGTAATTAAAACATAAAATTGATATAATAAACAAAGATAAAATGTAAATAACAAATTACAATTATATTTTATAAATAATATAAACATTAACCGCTTAACTGCGGCGCGAATTCCGCTGCGGTGCAGCGGTTTAAACGAGTGGGCGGGGCCGCGTCGGCCAACGGACGTGCGCAGCACTACCGAGGTAGTGCTCACGACGACTGTTGGCTGACGCACGCAGCGAAGGGGTTAAAAAAATAATAATAATAATAAAAAATGAACAACACTAAAAAAAAGTGTTGACTTTCAAAGAAGCCAGGTTTATTATTGGAGCTGCAATTTAAACAAAAGTTGGAAAGGTTTTGGACTTTGGAGGGGTAGGATTTACTATTTCCACTCCAGCGTACAGAAAAGCAGGGGGAAGTGTTGGACTTTGGAACGGTCAGATTGACTATTCCCACTCAAATCTAAGCAACAGTAGGGAGAGTGCTGGTATTTGGAGGATGTACATTTACTATTCTCACTGTAACCCAAGCAAAATCAGGAAAATGCTGGACTTTAGAGGGGTACGATTTACTATTCCTACTCCAATATAAACAACACTAGGGATAGTGGTGGACTTCTGATGGGTTTATATTTATTATTCCACTCCAACATAAGCAATATGCAGGGAAAGTGTTATACTTAGGAAAGGTTAGATACACAATTCCAATTCCTAATCATTTAAAAAAAACATTTCAGTACCTAACAGTATAACTATATTATAATATACTCAAAATATTTTAAAACAAAATAAAATATAATACATACATTTACAATAAATACACTTCCCTCCCTATTACCTTAACTCCAAACTACCAACAAACAAATTTTAAAATGTGATGTACGTAAAGAATAATATCAATAAAATAGAAAATAAATCAAATAAATGCTGTTAAAACAAAACAAATATACATTTAATTTTAAAAATGTTTATTAATAAATACATATCAATGAATAGACAATTAATTAAAATAAAAAAATTGATATATAAATAATCAACTGAATAATTTTCATGATCAACTACCAGTTAAATATTTAATTAACATACCACTCTGAAAAAAATACAAAGAATGTATTCGTCTACAAACCAAACAACTTGCTTCTAAATTACAAATTAGTAATTAAACTCAAGAAAATGTAAATTACACATTAAAAATCACAAAACACACTTAAATAATTACAATAGTAATCCATCAATTAAAATTTTCACATACTTTTTTACAAACAAAATATAGCAGTAACATAAAAAATATTTAAAATAGCAATAATTTATAATTTCAATAACTTCCAACTCTTTTCCACTACAAACCAAGCAACCCACTATTAAATTATAAATTAGTATCTAAACTATAGAAAATCAAAAATATACATTAAAACTCAAAAATATATATACAAATAATTAAAATAACAAATGATCAAATAAATGATTTACTTAATTAATTACCAATTTAATATTTATTTAACATAAAAATAAATGTATTTTACATATTTAAAATAAAACATAATAATTTATTATTTAAATAACTTCCTACCTTATTCACCTCCTAATCCAACAACTTGCTACTAATTTATGAATTCATAATTAAACTTAAAAGCATATATTAAAACTCACAAACTATATTAAAAGACGAATTATTATTATAATTATTCTAACACCTAAAATTATTAAAATATCTCCTATATATTTTATAACTTAAAAACAATGTTTAATCCAACAGTAAAAAATATTATAAACAACATTTTTAAAAACAAAATCATATACTTTAGCACCAACAGGGCTTATTAACAATCAAGAAAGTAATTAAGTTATTCCCAAATTTTACCATTTACCCGAAATACATAGGAATGGAAAACCTCCACTCAGAACCCACTGTGTTGTGCATATTGTCACTATTAGAACCTCTCTCCCACTACTATGAGTTATTTTTATTTGTTTTACCTAAGAGAACTGATGCTTGGGGTATTAGACATCAAGGCCCAGATTTACATAGAATGAACACAATGCAGAGCAGCAAGCCACTGTGTTGCACAGCGTTGCGTGAAAGGGAGACAGCAGAACAGCTCCATATCTACTAATATATGATGCTGTTCTGCGCTCTTACCCATGCTCGAGCACTTTTGGCTGTAATGCACCAAAGGAGACACCCGTGTGCCATAGTGCACATGTGTCTGCTTTGTGGTAGCCATGGGTTTTGTGAGGAAGGAGCCCTTCCACTATGAAAACTATGCTTTAAGGCGTTTCCCTTTTTGTATGTGTGCTGTACAATGCAGTACACATGACAAATGGGAATAAATGAGGAGAAACTAAAACATTTCCGCCTGCCTCAAGGAGGTGCAGGATTTTGGCGCAAATCCCTGTCTACAATTCTTTGTAGATAGGGATTGTGTCAAAACCCAAGAGTGGCTGCTTGGGAATGTTTGTGTTTGTAAATCTGGGTCCAAATCCTTATATAAATGTATGCTGCAACTAGAAGCTCTTAGGGTTATTGATAGCTGTTCAGAAATGCCCCTTTGCCTTATGAAGTACCCGTGTCATTTGTAATGACACATGCAGAATGCCAAAATTGACCCAATACACCACTTCTTTATATATTTGGATAGTTGTATACAGATGAGTGGAACACAGTTTTTGTGCTGGACGTAGTTGGGTTGTCGGCCTGTATGTCCAATATGTGGTATCTCAACGGACATTGAGTGATCATAATCAGTTCAGAAAAATAATATGAATTACATCTTTGCAGTCTGAACAGGATCACAAGCTCTGTAAGAGGAGTTATTTGAATGGCTGAACCTTGAGAACAAATATATTGGATTTACAATGATGACTAGTACAATAAAACTTGTTTTCCTGGGCCTAGTATTGTTTTTTTACCAGGGAGGAAAGATTCGGATGTTGAGTTATTCATGTGCAATGGATTGGAACTCATTATTAGACACTTCTGGTGTTCTACAACACTATTCAGTTCCGTTTTTAATATCAACCTGCAAGAGTACTGAGTGTGAGCTATAGACTACCATTACATCATTGAGGTAAGAATATATAGATTAGCATAGATGTGTTATTCTTAACTCCACATCTATGTATCTTGATGTAAATAGTAGAGTACGATTTCAGAAAAATATTGAAAATTCCATGCATGTCTATTGAAGTTTGGATAGTGTGAACCGGTTGTTACCTCTGCTCTCTATTCTCAGTTTTAGGATAGGAACAGTATTCCTGACTTAGAGAATGAGACAATGAGACATGTATTGCTTGTGTCCCCACACCATTGGTAACACATGAACAGGAATGTATTTAGAATCCTGATGAATGGCTAGGCTATGGCTTAGAAGTTCAGCAAGATGTACATTATGAATGAAAGGATAATAAGCATCCCTGAGGCATGGTTTTGCACATCAATAAAGAGGTGTATGAATAAAATTCAGTTACCCACCGTTAGAATGTTTAGTGGGTATTCCTATGATTAGGGGTAGAATTGTGCTGATCATAATAGAGATTTATAAGTAGATAGGTGGCAGTATTATTGCACAGGGAGGGGTACTTGTAAGGCTGTTAGGAGATAGATAAAAGACTGTGGGCTTGATTACGAATTGATCGGTGTAATCCTACACATGCATAAACCCCTGAGTGCGCATTGGTTCGGAATAACGAGTTGGTAGGTATTTAACACATCTGATAATTATCAGATCCACTAAACACTTAAACCTTCGTTAAATTTCGGAAGGTCACACCTGCCACAATTTAACTGGATAAAGGCATACAGTATTTACCATGTCATGTGGAGTTTGGTGCATTAAGCACCAAAATCTGCATGTTATTCCCCGCAAACTTGTAATAGGTGCTACTTATCATACACAATAAATAACGTATCCCGTGGTATCTTTATTTATCAGGTGTGGTAAAACCACCTATATTCGCAATTAGGGCATGTGTGTTTTTCTTTTCACTTGAGTTATAAAAAAATCATTAGGCGAGGAAGTCTCTTAACAGGACTTCACCCACTTATGATAACCGAGGACAAGATTGGCTGATACAGAGTTTATTCCCTAAATTGTTAAAAGACATTCCTACTCCTTGAGTTACGTACCCTTTCTTATCGAAATAATTAGGAACCTTAACTACTCAGCCATTAGCATGATATAAACCCCTGCCCAATCATGTAGGAGTCATTAATGCATGAGAAGGGCTCATAGCCATTTAGCATTTATTGAAAAAAGCAGCAGTGTATACACTGTAGAGATGACTATTGGGTTGTATTGCGTTCTTCCATCTATATACATAATACATCAAATAGCAAGCCGGGGTAGCCCCTGTTACTCCTGGCTACCCTTAATTGACATGGGGTATGACAATGCACCACGGATAGTGAATGCTCCTCAAATTTCTCTGCAATTTCTTATTTGACACAGTGTTAATTGGTGTTATGTTACCCTATAGTATTTGTAAAGAGGACTTTTGCCCAGGAAAGTATGTCCTGGCACTGAAATGCCAAAAAAATACATAGTCATATAAGAAACAAATTTAAAATTGCTTGAGTTTTTTTACTTGAAAAGAGCAAAGCTGGTCTTCTCTATAATAAAGATGTGCAGTTTGTTCCACTTTTTTGGGCACCAGGAAAGAAAAGACATGGCTGTCTGCAGGTCAGCCAGAAATCCATAAAGCTTCAAGAAGAGAGGCACAAATTACTCCTGAGGCAACAGAAGACAATACTCTTGGCGATGTATCTAGGTCATGTGGATCAGGGGACTTGGAAAGGGCCCTTGCGCACATGGGAAGACAATATAATGCTTTTAAAGAAGGGTATCCTCAGTATTTGATAGGCTTAGAATTAGCTTAGCAGCTACATTTTGGATCTCCTGAAACCGAGCCAATAGCCAGCTATGATGCACGTTCCCATAGTCCAGTCTAGATATAATTAAGATTTGAGCAACAGTTTTCCATGGCTCTATTGGGAGGACCTTAAATATTGTATGCAGCATTTTAGAATGGAAAATCAGTTTGCTGATACTTTTCACACTTACCATGGACAGTTCGCAATCATTGGTAACACCCATATTCTTAGCATGGACCGCAAGAGCACTTTTTAATAGCCACCATTCTTTGGTCCATAGATGCATTTTGCTACTGAGCAGCAAAACTCTCTTTTATCTCAACTGAGTTGTAGACAGAATAGGGGCAACACCCTCAAAGATAGTAACAAGGATCTGTATATCATTGGCGTAATAAATTACCTTAAACACAAAAGAACTCAGCACCTCCCTGGGGCACAGTGAAGTGAAAACTGAAAACCCTGATCTTTAAGTGGAGCTCAATCAAAGTTAAATGAGAGACAACATTAAATGCAGCAGACAAATCTAAAAAGACCAAGGCAGCAGAGTTGCCCTGATTCAGTATCCTACATAGGTTGCCCAGAGCAGCCGCAGAGCAGTTTCTGTGATATGATTAAATCAGAACCCTGATTGCAAAACATACAAATGACCATTAGTTTCCCTACAGTTAAGCTCTCTGTTGACTGATTTTTAAAGTACTTTCGCAGGATGCATCAACAGTGATATTGGATGGAATTTTACATGATTTTTCAAAAGAGGAAGATGTTTAGTTCATGTGAGCAACAGCTGAAGTAATGGACATATTACCTAGGGAGGTAAGAGAGGGAGTCAGCATATTAGAATGTAGAGCAAAAAATCATGCAGGAAAGGGATCTAGCTGGGAGTCCCACTTAATTGATACAAGAATTGTACATATAGCTTCTTTGGAAAGTGGTGCTATTGTATCGCTCTATTTTACATATAGCGGATCACCAGCAGGATTTTTACCAACCTGAAAAAATTGATGGTTCATCATCATGGTCCTCATTTACAGAGAGGATCAATTCTTCTATCTTATGGCGGAGCAGCAGAAGAAGATAGAAGTTAGGGAGGGCATATAGGCAAGAGCTGGAAAAAATGCATAAAATCACGATAACTGCCTGGCAGTGCTACAGACACCACCCCCACAATCGGTGATATCTAACACTGTCATATTTCAGTATACTTGAGGTTGAGAATGTCAAAGCCTCCTTGAGTATTGGATGATTAAGGAGATTGGTGAAAGTGCAGTCTTTAGTGGATTTTGGCCCATGGTAAGGTTTGACAATACAGTTAGTGTAAGCAATGGCATAGCAACAATAGGACAGGAACAAATACAGGCTAGGCTATTCTGCCCCGTGCTGGGTAATACAATTCAGCCATATTTAGGGTGCTGTGAGCCCTCACAATCTGGTTCGCAGTAGCAGTGCACCTGCAGCAATAATGACAGATCCATCATTGGGTGAGAGCACACTTCGCCATGTCTTGGTACAATATTTTCAGATACATCTACTGTCAACACCAGGAAAAAAGGATGAGTGAGAAAATTTCCACCTTTGCTACTGATGTCATTGGAGCCTATCACATAACTCTCAAAGGCCAAAGTTTAACTCTGCGTTTCAACAATTTAAAATTCACTCTATAGTGATGGATATCCTTACGACATAACTAGGCCTGGGCGGAAAACTACGCTGTGCTTGCGTAGTTTGTGTACCTTGTGCAAATACGCGCTACGCGAATTGCGCGTAGCACAGTGCAAAAACGCGTAACGTAGCGGGCATTTTTTGCTTGCTCGCGGTCCTCAACGTCACGTTGGCGACCACGAGCGAGCAAAATGACAGCCCGGCGAGACTTTTTCCTCATTCGCGATCAGCAACATCAAGTTGCCGATCGCGAGCATGGAAAATAAACCTCCAGGCGAGATTCTCAACGCGGGGAGGTCAGGTTTCTCATTGCGAGTGGTCGCGTATGCTCGCGACCGCTCGCAATGAGAAACTACCAGTCCGCGTTGAGAAAACTGCCGCTCGAGTACAAATCTACTCGAGCGGCAGAAAACGACCGCTTGCACTGTGCAAGATGCCGTTTGCAATGATTGCACAGTGCGGACAAGCATCCGGCACTGTGCAATCATTGCGAACAGCATTTCCTACCGCACTACGCAGTTCCCGTAGTGCTACGCGTAGCTCGCGTAGTGCGAAGTGCACTTCGCGTAGCTACGCGTAGCGCTACTAGCGAACTACGCCCAGGGTTAGACATAACACCATGGGATTTAGTTTCAAAATATGCGTGCATTGTTTTGACCTTTTTCTAGAATATTGTAGAGAAATATTAAATAAGAAAGATAATACATCAAATTGTTTCTGAAAATTTGTTATGCCACCAACCGGTTGCAAATGACACACAACCTTCCACAATGTCCTTCAGTACATAGATCAGCTTTCTGGTTTCATATTTCCAATCACCATGTGAAAGTTTGGAAAGGCACCTTTGGAGTGCCCACTACCACCCTGAATACCTAGCCCCTCTTTCGAAGTCAATGGCCATATCAAACATAATAATGGGAAATTCAAAACGCATGTGACACAACCCAGGAAACACAAACAAAAATGTTAACACATTTAATGGATCAATCAAAATTATCAGATAAATCCAGATAAATCCAAATACCATTCTTTTAACAAACTATGTCATCCCCAAAAGTAAAGACAGAATCAGGATGACACAGCAGTCAGAATCCCCACAACCTTGTATCGCGTAACCTAGAGAAACTCAAAGACCTCCTGCTTCAGATAAAGCAAAATGGCTAGCGGAGTCCTTTTACACTTGTAGTTGAATGCAACACTGGAAAAAATGCAGCTTTACTTAGTAGAACCATGAGCTGTTTAGGTTACCACAGAGTGAGCTTCCACATTCCTCAGCAAAACAAGAAGTGTGCTGTTTGGAAAGGCTCAAACGGCCAGATTCACAAAGGTTCTGAGTCGAGTTTCGATTACTTTTATAACGCAAACTCAACACAAATTCCTTTTCAAGATTTGTAAACCACCACAAATTGACATTTATGTTGGTTTGTGAGGAAAAGTAACACAAACCAGTGCGCAGTGGTGCTTAAAATTACTCTGCATCAAGGGGGAGTTCCATGGGTGCTACATTGGCATTCTTGTGTCACCACCTATGGTTTTTTACACCAAACCCTAACTACTAACAATGGTAGACAGGGTTATGTGCCAAAAATGAATGCCACTTGAAAGCAGGTTGTAAAACGAAAAAGGCATTTATTTCTCACACCTTTTCTCACTTTGCATACGTGCTGCACTGTGCAGCACACCATCAAAGTAAGAACAGTTTAAAAGGTAGTTTAGGAATAGTATTTTGTATTGGAAGCATACAATTCCAGTAAAAAACCTATGGTAGACTGGGGAGAGAGCAGGGAAGTGCTGTATCTTGCTATATATGGTGCTTTACTGCTCCCTCCTTGTCACACAGGGCAACAACTTTGGGGGCTGCATTGCGTTGTGTGACAAGTTCATAAATCTCGGCCGAAATGTTTTCTGGTACAGTGACGGTCTGATATTTGACTAGAATAATTCTAGAAGGGATAGAATGCTTGAATTCATCTCAGTCACTGGTAATTAGTGCATGCTTCAGAATAATTCTAAATTATTTCTCTTTGGTATCTCCAGAGAGAGAGTCGAAATAAGCCCACTGTAAAAAAAAAAAAATATCTATCTCTGGGGACACCAAAGGTGCTAACCTGTTTGTGTATCTGATTGAACTCAAATCATGACAATTGAACCTCCACTTGATCAATTTTGATTAATTCTTATAGTAGCCCTATTGTGGTGCCTCACAGTCTTTTGACTACCGTTGGGACCTTGATTGATTTTAGAATTAGAATCTCATGTTAAAGTTATAGTTATTTTTTAAAGGATGAATATGACTTTGGATGGCAAGATGTGTTTGAAACTATGCCAGGGGTTTGTTGTTAGCTTGATTTTGGCATTTACTCTCTTTAGGTTCAATGAAAAGGCCAAGTCAGAAGTGCTGCTCAGATTTCAGTTACCTGTTTAGGTGAACTAAGTTCATTGTTTCTCATTTTAGGAGGAATGGCAGCAAACTGGTTAATACTAGGAGTCAATTGAACCAGAGCTAATGTCTTCAACACTTAAATGTTGTTCTTCCATGTCACTGGTGCACTTTTTATCTATTTTAGAGAGCAGTAGAGTGATTGCTCTGAATGATGAGCTCCAAATACCCAGAAACCATACCCGCACCTTCACTGCTCCAAGGTGATAACTGAGCCCCTTTCTTTCATGCTATCATAGAATGGAATCTCATTATAATGAGGTCTGTCAAATCTTTGAGTAGACTTAATTGCAGCATTGGCTTGGCAAGCCCTTAGTTTACTTAAGAGGAGATTCTTGTTCTGTATGTCTATGAGCTTATGCAGGATTGTAGGAAATATCTCAGGGCCTTATACCCGCGGTCCGACTGCCCCATTACAACTTGCCGGTCAGACCACATTGGCACCACCGCAACCACCAGGGATCATAGATCCTTGGTGGTGTTGCGGCATTCTTTAGGCCGTAATATGCTTGGTGGGGCTGCTGTGGCCTGCCAAGCATATTATGAGTTTCTTTTCCGCCACGGTAAGCCCGCCTTGAAAAGTGTGGCAGAGATGAAACAAAGGGGGCCTTAAAGGGCTCCCTGTTGCCTCTGCACCAGGGGATGCATGCAGGGGGGCACATGGAGTGCCCCCCTGTCTGCATGCACCCCCAGTTCCTGCAGGGCATGAACTTAACAGTCCATGCCCTGCAGGAACCTGCAATGGCGTTCCCATTGCGGTGCCTGTTACGGCTCTTCTATGAGCCTTTCAACAGGCACCGCCAACGGCCAGCCTCCGCAGGACTGCCCATCCTAAATTCAAGTCAGAATCTGGTGGTCGGTCCAATTATGGCTTTGGTGGTGCGAGAGCGGGGTTCTGGCATGGCGGCCTGCTCCTGGACCGCCAAAGTCATAATAAGGCCCTTAGCCTTACTGGCATTTTCTACCATCTCATATTCATCAAATATGGTAGATCCTTCCCCAGAGCTCACCATTCAGGGTTTGTGAAGTGACTTCCCAAGCAGAGAAAATGACCACACTGCTGGATTCTGAGGTGTCTAAGTCTTCTTCTTTATAATAGCTTGTGTATGGCAGAGAGGGATTTAGGATGTGGAATCCATGTCTGATGAAAACCTAAATGCAGTATTGATTTGCCATTCCTCTTCTGCCTCAATACCTGCTTGGGTATTAATAACATCCAATCCTGCAAAGCATATTAAGTAATCATTGTAATGAGACTCTGGAAGCCACGCACCTTTGAGGCACCAGTAAAAGGATTGCAAAATTCAGCACTGTGTTTCTACCTTGCTAGGTTAATTTTATATTTCCATCCCCACATATGTGCATGCATATATGCTTAAGGGACGAAGTGCTGCCCAGATATGCCCACTCATCTTACTGTACTTCTCAGCAGCCTTCTACAAGATTGACCAGAAACAGCTGCATATTTGCTTCGCAACATCTGCAAGATTTGGAATCTTTCTGGATTGATTCACATCACTCTTGAACAACCTGATACACCAAGTCAAACAGGGAGCCTTTTTCCCCTAATCAACTCAGATTGGTCTAAAATTTAAGGAAGGATGCATACCTTTCATCTATAGTTAATCAATGTTTTCTCAGTCTGCAGCCTTGTTTGGGGAAGTAAGGCCTATTGTTTATTGTTGCTATCCACTACTGCTCACGAGGAGACAGATAGCACCAGTCTGAGACTTGAATAGTTTTCAATAAAAATATTTCATAATTAATAAAGCCTTTTAATATGTACTGTGTGAATTTCGTGTGTGTGTGTCCATCTTTAGGTGAAATGAGTTCCAGAACCCACTAATATATAATTGTATTCTTGTCAGTTTCTGGCAGGATTGATTGGTGCCAAATACATATTATCTCCAGATATGTTGTGATAGATGCATGGTTCACAGCCTATTTGGCTGCCCTGCTCAAGTAGGATAGTTGGTTTAAACCTTCACTTTTCAGATGTTTTGGGAGTCTACCTGGGCTGAATGTACAGGTGGACCTGTAAAACACACAGAACCATTTCCCTGGGACTGCCACCACTGCATGCAACCTCTGTAAAAATAATTTACTTTGTAAAAAAAATCAAAATTTTACGTATTTGTAGAAAACACATTGTAGAGACTTAACCGCTAATTACAATAACTAAGTATGCAAAATGAACAGTTAGCAGTAGTTATCACCGGAAGACTAGTTAAAAAGCAGGTCTGATTGAAGAAACACAGTTAAAGGTAAAGATTGAAAAAAATCTCTCATTGGAAAGAAAAGTCTTGCTTCCCTATGAACACCAGTGGCCGTATTACGCATTGGCATTGTTTAGCGCCCGGCGCACCTTTCAAAAGGTGCGCCGGGTGCAAGCAATGCCAATGCGCCCTATTATGAAATATGCACTGCCCTCAGGGCAGCCGCGACCTCGCGCTGCCCCCAGGGCAGCACATTCATGTGAAAACACAGAACAGCCGCTCCGTGTTTTCACAGTGCAGGCGGCACCGCCTTCACTTTCAAAGGGGATTAGAGATCCCCTTGCAGGCAGGTGCAGTCAGTGACTGCACCCGCCTGCAAGGTGATGTCTGGGGGGGTCCATGGGACTCCCTTTACCCCCTGCAGAGGGCTGCTGTCAGGAGGCGCACTGACAGAACGCCACCTTTTTAATTGTGCACTGTCAGTGCGCCTCCTGAGGGCTTCTTTGACTCTGTGCCCGCATCTGTAATATGACGCGGACTCAGAGTCAAAAGAATTCCCTCATTTGCATAGGGCACGCCCCTAAGCAAATGAAGGAACACCCTCTGAGGTAGCGCTGGTGCATTAAGTGCACCAGCGCTATTCGTATTATAGAAGGGGACGCACAAGCGTCTGCGCCCCCTTCTATAATACCAAGGCGCCCCGGGGCGCGCAAAGCGGGCGCAAGCGCCCGTTGCGCCCCCGGGGCACCTTCTGTAATACGGCCCCAGAACATTTAGGTTCTCTTTGCAAAAAAAGGAGAAGACTTGTTTTTCTTGGCTGTTGGCATCTTCATTATTAAGTGGAATTTGATTCTTGCTGACACACTTTATGGAGTTTACCTTTTACATACGAAAGGATTCTAACATAAAGGGCTTTTGGGTTATGTAAAACATTTTGAATTCAGTTCTAGCTTCCAGATGGAGCCAGTGTATATCTCTTAAATTGGAAGTGGTATCATCTGATTTTTGGTCTCTGGTATCTAAATGGGCTGCCCCATAAAGGGTGATACTGAGGTGCGCAGTGGATGATTTGGGAGGATCTACAATAACTTAATGTCCTTCATCCAAACGAGATGGCTGTAGTGTTTGTAGTGCTGACCTGAAGCCCATTAGAGCAATGGAAGGTGTGAGATTTCTCAGTAGGTGATGTTGAATGGAGGCAGTTTTTGTTAGCTTGAAGATCTGTTCAGACATATTGCGATTTTGATCAAAGATGAAACCAAGAGATCTGCATATGGATCCAGGATTGGGGTGATTGCCGAGGGAATACATTTTCAACCCATTCTTGGGCTGGATGGAGAGAATCATTGGAGCTGAGAAGTAAGACATCAGTTGTAGTCAGGTACAGTTTTAAGAAGCATGTACTCTTAGTTAATTTATTGAGAAAACTATTCTGGTTGACTAAGCTAGCAGGATGGGAGAGTCTCAAATATAGCGGTCTATTATCC
Source organism: Calotriton arnoldi (assembly GCA_963921515.1). Classification (NCBI taxonomy): domain Eukaryota; kingdom Metazoa; phylum Chordata; class Amphibia; order Caudata; family Salamandridae; genus Calotriton; species Calotriton arnoldi. The sequence continues at coordinate 654,299 of CAWUFW010006430.1, read as the reverse complement.
ACGTATTGCTCAAGGAAATGTGTTTATCCTGTAGCATAGTTCTAAGTTCATAGAGTCTACATGTGTATCCAATGAGTAGATGGCGTCAAATAATTAGGCCCCGCTGACCACCACATGTCATTGGAAATGTACAGGTTTCAGATGAGTTCAGTTTCACAAAATGGGATCTTGTAAAGAGGAACGAATGGAACTACTTTAGGATCTTTGCACCAAAATCCATTCTGGTTGAAGTCTCAAAAATGCTACCCATCACCTATGCATGCATATGGTGTCCTCCACCTTCTGCAGCCCCCTCCTCAAACTAAGTATGTTGTACTAGTGTTACTTCTCAGTTGCTCTACTGCAACAGCATCCAAGTGAAACTCTCGAAAAACAGAAAAACATAGCCCACAAAGCCCACAATCTACATGGCATTAAGGATTTACTAGTCATCTTGAAGATTTAGGTCTGCTATTCCGAACCAACTGCACAGCTGCCCTTCAAGGTGCATATGCTAAGGAAAATCTCTGTATTTTAAGACAATGCCCTTTGGACTGTTCTTCCTACAGTCCTTACACTCAAACAACCTCCTGACTTACCAGGGAGACCTGAAAACACATGATCCGCAAAGAATATGCCTTGATAGTACTAATCACAGGACTAGAAACACAGGGTGCCTGGCACAGCATTGCGTTTCTTTCACTATAACCTTTGTTCAACTACTTGACTCTACATTTATGGCTGGGGTTGGGACACAAAAGCAGGGTCTTCAATGACTCTCCCCACCTACGGTTTTTTCACACTATTTAAATCCCCAAGGAGTTACTGTAGGCCCCTGACACCTTCTGAAGGACTGATGTCTGAGTCAAGACTTGGCTCTTCCACTGAACCACAGCCCCCCCTCACTCTTCCCCCCCCCACCCACTCAGCTCCTTGAGTCCCTAACGGGGAGTAGTCGTGCTTTACAAGAAACTTGATTGAGTCAAGAACCTTTGGACTTGGCAATCTCAGATGTCTACCTAATACAACTACTCCTCAACCTCAAACTACTCTGAGGCAGCTACAATTACTGCATGGTGTGTTTTTCGAATACCAAATAAAGACATGAAAACATCCTGTGTTATTTGCACGTTTGATTTACTTGCTAAGCAGGAAGTTATGTCAAACATAAATGGAGTTTTACTAATTGTGGCATGGTAGGAGCAGGGATGGGCCCCAAAGCTACCTCCTATTCTCGGATTCTTATTTGTTGTTTATACTTTAGAACAACGTTGACATCGTTTACTCAACGAAAAACTTGTTGTAAAAGTGTCTGGAGCAGTGAGCTAGGAGACAGTACAGTAACCAATGAATGCAAATCGAGGATGGTAGTAAAATTGGATCTCTGTTTACAGATACACAGTCCTTCAGACCTTGGCTGGAGGCACGCCTGGCTCACCAGATCGGTTGAGGTGTGGACACAACACCCCTGTTGGAGGATCACCCACTAACTTTAGGGATGTGGTCCCTTTAAAGGAGCCCAGTGGCGGCTCCTCCGCTAAGGAGGAGCCTCGCCTCACTGCTTTCAAGCAGTGTAAACAAAGAAAACATAAAATGATAACAAAGTTATTAGCGTTTTATGTTTCAGTGCTGCTTTGCGGGTGGGCGGGGCTGCTCCGCTCTCAGAGCAGGGCAGGGGAGGAGTGGTTTGCCCACTCCAAGTGGCCCTCTGAGGCCGGCCAAACAGTCATGCGCACTTCACATGTTCTCCATACAGGCTGTATTAAGCCTGTGTGGAGAACATGCCCAGGTGCCCAGTCCCCGTCCGAACGCTGAACCACGGCGCTCAGACCAATCACAACGCTGCATTGCAGCATTGTGATTGGTCAGGGGAGCCTGGGTGCTTCCTGTTTCCTGTTTGGCGCTGGTGTAGTCCTGATGCGCAGGAGAGACGCAGCGGCGATAAGGTAAGTTATTACTATTTTTTTTCATCCCCCTCGCCCCTGCCCCCTCCCGCCACTCCTGATTGGTGCCGGCCGCCTGGTTTTATGGCTCCCCTGAAGACACTGATCCTTTGCCAAGCGAGTGCATCAAATAGTATTTTGTTCTGCAAGAACAAGCTCCCAAAGAAGGAGTTTGACCTTGCCAAGCAAAGTAACAATGGTCCCACACTCAGGGACCTTTCTTATTCCTTGTGGCACCATTGTGCATTTTCCCTTGACTGGGATTGCTATTTATCACATGGATGTCCGGGTTAGGGAAATCAAGTGATGTCACCTTGCCCTAGATAGGGTGAAGTGACTGTCACTATTCCCTGACAGCCCTGGGGTGGATGGGCCGTCAGATCAAAGGTGTCCAATGGCGCAGCCAGCTGAAAGTCTGCTGGCAGAAACCCTGCAGGTCCCACCTCTGAATAAAGCTGCGACGTCACAAGTTTTGCAAAGCAGTCAATTTGATGTTTATGGAATTAAACCATTAAAGTGTAAATTTCGCCATTAATTACCTTATTATGTAAACCATTTTTTTATTCAGATCTCTAATGCAGGCAACTAACTACCAGCCCTCCCTGCTCCATCACAAACCTTTGGCATTTTAGTCAATAGATGTTCTTCAATGTTGCATAGTAATAATAATAAAAACTATTTGTTTTTACATAGTGATACTTATCATTATTTTGTTGTATCTAACTGCTGTAAAAAGCAGCTGTTATTAGAACCTAATTTAATGGACCTTATTTTATCGACCTCGCGAGGATGAAAGAAAGAAATTAGAAATGTATATTGAGGTTCTGGAGTGTATCAACGGATGGATTACTTACCTGCTTTGAGTTGAATTTTTGTGCAAGTTTACAGCACTGTATGTGCTGTGTGGTGGTAAAGCAGATGAGCGCTAAACAAACCCACACAGAACATTCAACTAATCCTTTCATCTTAGGTCTTCATAGATGAAAGTCCATAACCCACAAGAAGCCCAAAGGAAAACTCCCAAAACTATAGAAAGGACGTCTGACTTGTAAAGGGCATTTGTTTTCACAGATTCCCTCTGGTTCCTCTGACCTAGTTATACTCTGTGAGCTAAAATACTTCCTATGGCACGGAAATCTGTGTTGTTGTGTGGAAGCCAGGCTTTTCATATGGTGCTGTGAGTGGGTCTGACCGAGGGTAAAATTCATCCTCGTGAGCATTACACATATCTGGTGTCTGGAGTCAAATCAAATTCTACAGTAAGATTCGAGGTAGAAAGACAGGTTACATGATCCGGGGTCCTCAACGTCCTTCTGTGTCACAGCAGTATTTGCAATGCGCGCTTGTTTTGGTAGCATATTACCATAGAATAGAATCCATGTTTGCAGTTTTCCTGAACTTTACTGTTTTGAAGCACATGTGCTGCAGCAGGGTAGGATGAAAGATGTATCTCTGTAGGTTTATTAGGAAATAAGAAGGCCCAGGTTTACTTTAAGTGGGTGCTTGTGTGTCACATACCGGAATTTAATAGCACAGTGTCACTAACATCTACAACGATCAACATTTGCGTACAAAAACAATTTTGTGTCCAAATTTCACTTGAACGCCGCAACAAACCTACTTTTCCAGCAGTGGCGTCCGGCACAGGTATGTGAGTCGGACAGTGAGGTGGTGGGGCGGGGCGGTGTGGGAGGGGGGAAGTTGACAGACGACAGAATAGGTAAAATTAAATAAATAAATAAAACCTATTCGGTCGTCTGTCGACCTGCCCCCGCGCCTCGCCCTGCCCCGCTCCACCGTCCCACCGCGCTTATCTGCACCGCCCACGACTGCACTAAAATCTATTTAAAGGGATTGTAATGGGGCAGGAACATCACAAACACAATTGCTTATTTTAGGCTATGTCAGATCTACTAAAATAACATGAAATATTATCGACAAATCAAACCATGCAATCCATGCGCCAAAAAGGGCAAATATAATATCACATAATAATCCTATGTGTAAAATATGTAATTACCGCAACATCCCACATTTTATGCAACTTATTTCTGGATGGTTGTCATGACATATGCATTTGTACTCAGGGCTATCTATCCCTTAAGTGCAAGGTCCATGCAATAAATCACTGCCTTGCCCTTGCGCCACAGCGCAATGCTTATCATCATGCCAAACTGGCATTTTTTACATGAGCCATGACAATGACTTCAATGCACGCAGCTCTTTGTGGATTTGGTGCTATGCAATTTCCCCTTCTTCGTGCAACTCAACACAGCAGTTTTTCTCGAACCATAGGAAATCTAAACCTCACTATGCTGGTCACAAAATGTCAGGTAAATTTGTTGACATTAAGAGTAACCTAATAAACAGAAGCTAAAAAGGAAATTTGTGATCATTTGTGTGAATCATGTTAAGCAGTGTTCTTGACTGTCAGTTATTGTAAGTGCAACCTAACATGTCTGAGTACATTCTGAGCACCACGAAGCAAGCAATGTGAAACATTATGCTAGTACTAAGGCCTTGATTACAAATGGCCTATTGATTCCACAATAATAAACACTAAAAGGCCTGCAGTCTAATGGTTTGCCCAAAAAAAAAAAGTAAAAAATGAACCACTGCGAGAAAAGAAAATGCGAGCGGAAATTGGCCTTGAAGCACTGGGACTGAAGTGGAATACTAGTGGACTACTTTTTAGGTTGAGGTATACATGGGCAAGAGGGACCTGCTGCCACTCAGTGAAGATAGCTAATGACTGAAGCGGGCTGGCCCATTGGCCTATGCCTATGCTGTTGTGAGAGGAAGCAAAATGTGAATGCTCTTGAACAGATCACTGAAAGAATCAGGCTAAAGAAAATCCCCTCTATTTAAAAATATATATGTATATCTTTCTGTATGTTTTTTGGAAAACATGAGTGGTGAATCGCTAAATCTGTATCTAGACCAGACCTAATGACAAGGCAACATAATTGTACTTCTAATCCCCATCTGTCCCCTAATGCAAATTATATCAAAGTAATTAAATCACCAATTTAAAATACACTGGTGCTTGTAGTTACTATTTCTGCACAAAGATCAACGACCTATCAGCTTTTCGGCTAGGGCAGCCGACCTTAAAGCTGGGGAAACAGGTTCGAGCCTGGCTGGAGGCTCAACCATCCTGTGATTCTGGGCAAATCACTTAGGGGCATATTATCAAGCCATTTATTGACGCGTTAGCGGCACTTCCTTGCTGGTAACGCAGTATTTTTTTAACGCCCTATTAACAAGCTGTCGCTAACAGGCGTTAGCGACAGCTTTCCGGCATTAGCAGCCGATTTTTCTATCGCCTTGCATGCCAGCGATATTTATCGCTAATGACATGCAAGGTAGGCGTTCCGTCTCAAAATTACAGGAAAACTCACGCTAACACCACTGCGCCCTATTATCAAGGATGGGCCGGACCCGTGAAGCGATAAAAAAAGTCGCGCTAAGGCCCATTAGCTGCAGGAATTTAAGACCAAAAAATAGCTAGTCTTAAAAATGGGGACAAGACTTGGGCCCACATGTATGCATGTTTTTGGTGCTGGACAGCGCAGCAAGCAATGTTGCAGCGCTGCCCTGCGACAAAAATACAGTGCAGGAATCTGCACCATCAATGAGTTAGTGCGCATTCCTGTGCCCCACTCATGAAAAGTGTTGCTGCGCTGCGACAAGACAGCATAGCAACACTTCTCATTACGCCCTTCTTGCAACAGCATGGATGCGCTGTACTCACTGGACAGCGCTCCATGACGCAAGTAATGACAGATACGTCAGGAATCCTGACGTATCTGTCTGCGCTAAAGTCACGCATTGCTGCAGTTGTGTCACAACCATGATGCAACTCCAGCAATGCATGGGGCCAGCCTATCCCTATAGCACTGCCTCACCCTCACGCCTGTTATCAGGCAGGCGGAAGGTACTGACGCAGTGCCGTTCATGAGGGGTGCCCGAATGTCGGTGATGTTGGAGATCCATCAGTGGTGGTTGCGCGCTGCGGTGTCATCATTTGGAAGCATTGGTGGAGTGTTGGTGCGGAGGCAGTTGACCAGATGTTCTGCGGTGGCCTTGATCCAGCTGCGACGGGGTGCGATGACGGCGCTGGCGTCCGGTGGGCAAGGTGAAGATGTCGTTCATCCAATGATGGTAGTGCCAGCAGAGTCCGGTGTTGTGACTGTAGTTGAAGTTCCCGCTGGCAGAGGTGACATGCTCGACCGTGTGTCCTGCTATGTGGCCTGTTGAGGTGACTTGCTGCTTGCGTCTGATGTCGGTGACAGGAGGGGGTGGTGCTCTGTTCACCGGGGTTGCCCAGGTGGAAGTTGAGTTCACCGAGTTGGATGTCGTCGGGGGATGGGAGACCCTGGGGTGCAATGATGTCTACAGTGGGATTGTAGAATGGGGGGCTATGGCCCAGGGAGCCTGCACATGAGGGTGCCACAGAGGATGTTCTTGGGCTTGGTCCGGATCTGGGAGGTGACGTGGTCCCTGGTCACCCTTGGCACATTAGAGTGCGTGGTCAGTCGGAGTGTGCCTCTGTAGGTGATGGCAATGGCTCCTCCTTGATGGTCGGGGTGCTCCTTGTGGGTGATACTGCAACCGTCAGTGATGGCGAAGGCGATATCCTTTACGGAGCAGAGGTTTGTCCTGGCAGGCGAGGTGGCGTCCAGGGTTGATGGCGAGGAGGGTGCTGGCGTCGTAGCGGTGGAGAGTCCAAGAGGAATGCACCTTGGTGCTGAGCATGGTCCAGGGGCAGACGGAAGCAAACGGTGTAGCCTATGTGTTGCCTTTGTCACGGGAGACGACCATTACAACGCAGGCAGTACATTGTTAACAACGCAACTCCGACAACGCAGGTCCCTTAACATCGCATTTGATTACAACGCATTGTGAGGTCAGTAATGGGGTCATTTAAACTTTTTCAGGTGTGTATGGGTTTTGGATGTAAAAAATGAAAATTGGACTATTTCTTGGGGTAAAATATGAAAAATGGTGTGTTTTTGGGGTAAACTATGAAAAATGGGGTGTTTTGTGGGGTAAAATATGGAAAATGGGGTGTTTTGTGGGGTAAAAAATGAAAAATGGGGTGTTTTGTGGGGTAAAATATGAAAAATGGTGTGTTTTGTGGGCTAAAATATGAAAAATGGGGTGTTTTCTGGGCTAAATTTTGGAATTTTTGGGTGTTTTTTGGGGTCAAATTTCTAAATCCTGGGTGTGTTTTGTGCCAAAATAAAGAGAAATTTAGGGGTGCATTTGTCTCAAATGTGATCTTTTGGGTGTCTTTTGGGGGTTCAGAAAGGAATTCCAGGGTTCACGGTTGGGTTAGTTGTGCAAAGGTTATTTGTGGGTCGCACTCACTGTACTGGGAACAGTGATCTTCATGTCTCCGCTATGCAACACCTACTCTACTGTTGCAATGTGCCTAGTATTAGTATGTATTGGAATGGAATGCGATGTTATGGCATGCATCACAACTACGTATGTGCCTTTGGCACACGAGTGGTACGCCCGCTGTGCATGGGCGCACAGCGGCCACCATTGAGAAGTGCCAGGGGGTGTCTGGACAGCTGTGAGGTGGTAAACCCCGTAAAGAACACTGGATGGTGCGTGGACGCGGGGATGTGTGTGTGAGCGTGTGTTGTTAAAAATGTATTGAGGGAAGTCTTACCTCTAAGCCGTGTCCCGTGTCTTCGTAGCTCCTGCTCTCCTGCGTCTGCCTCCAGGAAAAGGAAGTAGGCCGCCAGGCTCCCTCCCCTGAGTCAATCACAACGCTGTGATGCGGCGGTGGGATTGTTAATTGGCAACGGGACAAGACATGCAGCCAGGGGCCGGAGGGGTGGGCATGTACTCCATGCAGGCTGTAATGTAGCCTGTATTGCGAACAGAGAAGTGCACATGTCTGCATTGGGCGGCCTGAGTGGGCCGACCAAACAGTCATTGCGCACTTGAGTGTGTATGCCAATCCGCACATTCCCTGCTCCGTGTTTGGAGCAGTCCTACCCACCCGCCTACCCCCTGAGGATACATAGCATGATTACATCAGTTATTTATCCCTTGTATTTCCCTTTTTTAACTGTTTTATTGGCTTCTCTGAGCCCGCACTACCCGCTTCCCGCCGCTGCTGCCCCTGCGGCCCGCACCCCTGTCCTCGCACATTCTCACCTCCCAGTTGATTGTTCCTCCACCCTCCCCTACTTAATGGCGGACGCTGCATGATGGCACAGCGGACACGCGCTGCTGGTGCGCAGAAGGCGCGCCTAAGACAAGCTCGTCTGTGCACGTCTGCAACCCAACCGTGACCAGCGCCAGGAAGCCTGGATCACGGGCCACCCACTGCTACAGCACAGCCACCCTCCACGCACTCAACCCCGGGAAAGTCAGAGACTGACAACAGGCCTCGGCAAACACAACCCACAGCCAGTTCTCCTGCCTCCACTGCCACCAGAGCTTAACCACCACCCCGGACTCCAACACAGCCGACACCAGCACCGGTGACACCCTAGGATGCATCCTCCTCAACGGGTGCTCAGTGCACAAACACACCGTGGAAATCTGGAACCTACTCGACTCTCTCTCGCCCGACATCGCCTTCTTCCCGGAGACCTGGACCAACGCCTCCTCCGCCCCCTACATCAACACCGCCATCCCGGACAGATACAAGATCCAGAGGAAGGACCGCACCAACCACCCGGGAGGGTGCCTCGCCATTGCCCACAAGAGCACCCTCCGCCTCACCACCTCCGCCGAACACCTGCACTTCCAGATCCAGACCAGCCACAACTCCGAGGAACCCTCATCTACAGACACCCCGGGCCCCAGACACACCAGCCAGCCCACCATCTCCACCTGGACGCCAGTCACAGCCGAAGACACAGCCTCAACCATGAAAGGCATCCACTCGTGGGCCCCCACCAACCCATGCCCTCCCACATCTACCACAGAGCCGTGGCCGCCATCACACATGAACTGCAATGCACCATCAACACCACCTTCAAAACAGGCACCTACCCAGATGACTGAAAGCGGGCAGAAGTCTGGCCCCTTCTCAAAAAGACCACAGCTGACCCCACCAACCTCAAGAACTACAGGCCCATCTCGCTCCTCCCCTTCGCGGCCAAACTTGCAGAGTAAACAATCAACAGGGAACTGACTCGATTCATTGATGACAACGCCATCCTCGACCCGTCCCAATCCGGATTCCAAACCAACCACAGCAACGAGGCCATCCTACTCGCCGCCACAGATGACATCCGCACACTCCTGGACCAAGGCCACTCCGCAGCCCTCATCATACTCGTCCTTTTAGCGGCCTTCGACACCGTCTCCCACCACACACTAGTCGCCAGACTACATAACGCTGGCATACAAGGAACAGGCTTCGACTGGATCCGATCATTCCTCTCTGGAAGAAGCCAAAGGATCAGACTGCCAACCTTCCTCTCCGATCCCACGTAAATCACCTGCGGAGTCCCAGAGGGTTCATCTCTGAGCCCGACCCTCTTCAACATCTACATGGCAACCTCGACGCCATCGTCCGACAACACGGCCTCAACATCGTATCCTACGCTGATGACACCCAGCTCATCCTCTCCCTCACCAAAGACCACACCACTGCCAGACTCAACTTCCAGAAAGGAATGCAGGACGTCGCAGTCTGGATGACCAACAGCTGCCTGAAGCTCAACGCCGAGAAGACAGAAGTCCTTGTCCTTGGAACCACACCTTCAGCATGGGACAACACCTGTTGGCCTTTGCCCTCGGAAGCCCACCTACCCCCTCGGACCACACCAGAAACCTCGGCATCGTACTCGACCCATCCCTCACCATGAACAGACAGGTCTACGCCGTCACCTCCAGCTGCTTCAACACCCTCAGCATCCTCCGCAAGACATTCAAATGGATACCCCAAGAGTCAAGGGAGACAGTCACCCATGCACTCATTACCAGCAGACTGGACTATGGAAACGCACTCTACGCCGCCATTTACAAGTCCCTACTCCGCAAACTACCGACATTACAGTACACCGCCGCCAGACTTGTCCTCGCCATCCCCGGCACTAACACATCAGCCAACACCTACGTAGACTCCACTGTCTCCCCGTGATGAAAAGAGTCACCTTCAAAATCATCACTCACACCTACAAATGCCTACACAACAACGTAACCAAATACCTCAACGACAGAATCAACTTCCACGTACACAAATGAGACATCCGATCTTCCAACCTCGCACTGTCCAAAACCCAGCGCATCCACAGGGCCTGAGCAGGCGGAAGATCATTCTCCCACATTGCATACAATACCTGGAACGAGCTACCGGCAGACATCTGAGGTGCCCCCTCCCTGAACACCTTCAGCAAGACCCTCAAGACCTGGCTCTTTGGCTAACAGATCAGCGGGCCCCCACCCCTCAGTGCCTTGCGACCCTCATGGGTGAGTGGCGCGCTTACAATTCCCCTGAGTGATTGATTGATTGAGTTAGCATCATGTGATGATTGTTCCTCTTCTGCACTGCTTGAGGTGGTGGGGCAACGCTCTTCCAACATAGCGGTAGAGCCAGCACTGGGGGTGCGTCATCTACGTGTGATAGGCATGAGCGACTCCCCCCCTGCCCTCCTGCGCTACGCATCCCACCTTCTCCTTACCTGGACATTGACCCTGTGGCACTATCCACTGCACTCTCTCCAAATCTGTGACTCAGCCAGCAGGAGCCTGAGCCAGGTGTGCTTTCACTGGGCTGGGTACAGCAGTCACCGCGTAGTCCGCTGGTGGACCACCCGATGCAGTGGATGCAGCAGGGCTCCCCTAGGCATGTAGTTGCAGCGCTCAGCCCACACAAGTTTGGCGTAGCACAGGGGCCTCACCCTCTAGAGCTTCCTGCCAGCCCAACATCATCCGTCCTGTGATGCAGGGAGACGGCACCCACCGTTGGTAATCCCCTGCGTTCACCCCGGTGTAGTGGTGAATCATACTATGCGAAGCGGACCTCACTACGTTGGTGCGCAGGATCACCTCTACCATTGACTCCACCAAGGTGCGCAAGGCGGGCTTCTCACACAGGTCAGCAACGTGTCTCCATGCGACCTGCCAGACTTCACCACCAGGTACGGGCGATCATCGCACATCAATGTCTCCTGCCACGGCTCATCGACTCCACAGCTACTCCACATCCCACACCAGGCCACAGACGCAGGTCCAGCAAGGGATCCAGGAACCAGATGCAGGTCCAGCGAGGGATCCAGGAACCAGACGCAGGTCCAGCGAGGGATCCAGGAACCAGACGCAGGTCCAGCGAGGGATCCAGGAACCAGATGCAGGTCCAGCGAGGGATCCAGGAACCAGACGCAGGTCCAGCGAGGGATCCAGGAACCAGACGCAGGTCCAGCGAGGGATCCAGGAACCAGACGCCAGGTCCAGCGAGGGAACCAGGATCTCATCCTGGTCAACCAGGATGTTGGGTGGCTTGAGGGGGTTGTTGATGTGTGCTGCACTATGCCCTGGCTGCTCAAATCTGCATTTTTCCTTTTTTTGTGCATCTTTTATATTGGAGGTGGACAGATAGGCTAAGTCCAAACTTGCGGGTTAGCGTGCCTTTTTCTATCGCTAAGGGCTTATCGCTGGATTCCACCCGCTATCGCCGGTTTCATTAACGCCATCGCGCTAATGTTAGCGGCAGTTTTCGCCGCTGATCCCTGAAGCTATCGCCTGTTAGCAAAACGTTGCTAATACGTGGCTAACAGGGCGATAACTTGCAGGGATCGACGGCGATAGGAAAACTAGCGCTAACCTAGGTTAGCGATAGTTATCGTCATTTCTTGGTAATATGCCCCTTAATCTCCCCGTGCCTAAAAAATGTATGTGTCGGTCAGTAATGCAATTGATTCTCATTTAAAGCGCTCTGATACCTTCGGTTTAAGTTCGCTCTATATAAAACTGCAAACACAAAATGTTCCAACTGATTCATCTCGGAATACCCTTTGGCGGAACGCCTTCCATGCCTCGGGAGTGACATTGTGATTCAAAACTGGCATCCTTCCTGGCAAAATTCACACCTGTGTCTCCCAGCCACTGTCTCTACCTGCGATTCTGCAAACTGTATTAGATACAACAGTAAATGAAAACACATTTCACAACTTTGGCTGGAATCTTTGGTTCAGCAGACGCCATACAAAACCCTGTCTTTGTTTTCAGATACTGCCTGTCGCCTTTGGTCCTCAGGTAAAAGATGCACAATGGTTGCAAAATTCAGTGGCATAAGGTGACATCAGGCGATGATTATTGTACATTGCGGTACCCAGCTGTGAAAGAAGTTTGAATTGATTTTGATGCCAAAAAACACAATAAAAAGTTCTACAGGAATGCAACAGTTCTTGCCATCAGGAAATCTCAATAGAGCAATTCTGAAACCTTCAGAGAAAGAGTTAGTGATAGAGATGCGATTAAATAATGGTAAACAAAGACCAAACGAAAACAGCAACAGCAGTTTTCAAAAGTAATTATATTTGTTCATTTATTTAATGTGCTCTATAGATGGTGCCTATGCGTCACTCCATAATACTCATGTGCACAGTGTGTGTGGGTTACATGTGAGCAGTAAGGGGCGTAGAGTGTGGACATAGGTGAGCACTCGTGCATAGTGTGTTTGAAGCATGTGAGTACTTACACATTGTGTGGGTACACATCATATGGATAGAAAAACATTTGGTTGTGTGGTAGTTACTACTACAGCTACATTAATTCAGTCTAATGGTCCGATCACAACGGCCACGCAAAGATCAGTTACAAATTGTGCACCCCTTATTTTGGGTTTGCATGGATTTTAAGAATTACAAGTTGCACAAAATGCACACAATTCCAGGTTTAGCACCTTGAAATGGAGAACAATGCCCCAACAGTGTATGTTATCAGTGGTGCTGGTACAATGTTCAGAGTGGGGATGCTGTCATCAGTGTCACATCACTGAAGTCATAGGGATTGTGAAAATCCAAATGTCATACAAAGTGTAGCAAATGAGCAACACCAATTCAGCAGGAGTGTGGTAAGCTTGTGGCATGTAGCTGGTGGGGCGTTTTGATTCATACTGTTGCAAATATATTACCAAAGTATGGTGTCGTAGCGCATGGTCATTTACAGACAGCACATTTTCCCTTGACATGGATACTAAGGGGCATAATTACAAGGAGCTAGCACAGCCGCAGCATCATTTTTATTTGACACAGTGGCGGCACAATCACTGCTCTATATTTACAAACTGATGCTTTGGGCCCAATGCGTCAGGTTGTAAAGGCCTGCAACACATTAATCTGCACTAGGTATAATGTATGCAGGGTAGGCGTTCCCACGTTAAAAGACACATAGAAGTGACACAGTGAAATTTGCATCTTTTCATTGCGCCACTTTATGATGTGTCTGCGTCAAAATCCCTACGCCTTCGCCAACCAGGAGTAAGGATTGCTGCAGGGCTTTTAACATGGGACCCACCTCGGTGTTTTGACGCATTGCTGGAGTTGCATCAGTCTTATGACCAACTCCAGCAATGCGTCACTTTAGTGCCAAAAGATGCGTCAGAATTTCCGACGGATCTGTCAATCCTTGCACCATGGAGCGCTGTAATGTAAATACAGCTCATCCATGGCATCTTTAGGGCATTTGCAGCAGGCGCAAGAAATCTTACGCATCGCTGCAGATGCGTCACTTCTTGTAAATATGCCCCTTAATTTGCACAGACATACAGTTTTACTGCCAAAACTATGTAGAGCACAAAAGATGATATGTGAAAATCGGAGTCCAGTGAATTTTTTCATTTGTGTATCACTAAGTAAACTATCTAGATTTGTTTAAATCCTATTAAAATTTTTGTTTCCATCACACTTCAGAATTGCAAGAAAAATGTGCAACATTTGTGCTTTCCTAAGGGTGATATATTTGAACAGTTCTTTTACAGCTATTTACATTTTGTGATTTAAAAAAAATAATTAGCACCCTACTGCTTTTTCATTCAAACTCCCTCTACCCCAGCAAGTTTATGGTACAGGTCACTTTAAAAAAAAAAATCCTCTCACTCTGCAATCATAGAAAGAAAAGTAAACAACAATGTCATGTAAAAAAAACCATAAGCAGCAATTTGTCAGAAGACATAGCCTGGTATCTGACCTTTGTCTCTGAACTCACAGCAAATTTGATGAGATAAATATTGTAGGAAATTGGGTTATCACTTGCATGGCCTGCACAAATAATAGGTTCACAATTCTCCATACTGAGACTCAAGCACCCCATTGTAGCACTTGACTCTCTCAGGGTAGCTGGTAGAGCAGCTTAAGGCCTACTCACAGGAGGTGATGTAGACTAGCAATCACCGTTCACTGTCACTCACATGATTCTTCTTTAGAAAAAGAAGACGTACATTTAGTACACACACAGTACTAAATACTACGCAATAATTTACACATATATACATTGATAGAAAATGCCACAGATGACATTACATAATCACCTTTGGCCCCTTAAAGGGGTCATGCAAACATATAAGGTAAGTCTTTTGGCTTCGTCAGAGGTTTAAGATGAACAAACCACATATTAAAGACATCAATTGTAGGTAAATGCAATCATCTGCGTAAATGCACATATTAATGTTAAAAAAAAGTGTATTCATATTGATTAATAATTATTGTCAACATTATTAAATCAATAAAGCATTTAAAATGAGAATCAATAAAGCTTTTAAAATTAGCAAAACATATGTCTATGTATTTTTTATAAAATCATAAAAGCAGCCCCTAGAGAGCATCACATTTTAACTACATTAACATACAACCATAGACTTAGCCCCTAGTGGGCACTTCAGCAAACGTATCTATCTTTTAACATATTTAGGCCACAATGACTGCAATTATAAAATCAGCCCCTAGAGAGTATAGCACTCCCAACTATAGAGTCAAAACTCCATCCTGGGGAGAGCTTTAAAACATTTCTGAAATCCCAGCGGTATCCTGGATTCCACAACGCCACAGACATAGGGTTAGTAATTCTTAAAAATGAGCCCCTAAAAATCAACCCCTAGAGAATACAGCACTCTCAACTATAGAGCCAAAGCTCCAGCCTGGGGAGTGTTTTAAAACATTTCTGAAATCCCAGACGTATCCTGGATTCCACAACCCCACAAGCATAGGGTTAGTCATTCTTAAAAATTCTTAAGGGGTGGCAGCTGTCTCCTGCAGCACCCCTATGCTTCCATTGTGATGTTTGTGGTGCCCCAGCCACCCTGGGGCCACCACAAGGAGGGAAATACATATAATATAAATTATACCTATTTGGTACTCGCAAATTGTGCATGCAATTTTCATTCATTCCTATGGGCCTCTAGGCCCATAGGAATGAATGGGAAGCTATTCCTTAATTGCGAATCGCAATTTGCAATTCGCAATTAAGGAATATGTAGGAATCGCTAATATTTTAGCAAAACCTACATGCATAGGCAATTGCGATTCCATAATTGCGATTTCTTAATAATCGCAATTATGGATTCACAATCGCCTACAATGATGCATGTGCCCCTTAGACTCTTTGTCAAATTTACTACATTTTCATTTTGATATCTGAATATTTTTCTCATTTTACTTGTGGAATCATTTTCTCTTAACGCCATTGTTGTTTTTTGGTTAGATACATCACTATTGTTTTCAGTGTGTATATTATATAAAAGAAGAAATGACGTGGATTCCGTGCTCACTACACCACTGGATTCAAGCTAGTCTGGCTGATGAAGGGTGATGCCCTGAAACCGGTCCCAGGATGCTTGTTTCCGGTCCAGGGAGGACCTGGCTTGGCAGGTCGGGCTGGACTGTTCCCATAAGGAACAGGGTCAAGACTGATTTGCATATGGCTGTGTCCAAACTGGGGTGGTGAGCAAAAGAATGATGGATTAAACCCAGATCCTTGTAACTGGGGGTGAATGTTTGCATTGTCCAGCATTCCGTCTATCAATTGTTTCTTTTGCATATGTCGCCCTAAGTGGGAAGGGTATGCCCAGGCGTGGGTCCCGTGCTCACTGCACCACTGCATTCAAGCTAGCCTGGCTGTTGAATGGTCATGTCCTGAAACCGGTCCCATGATGCTTGTTTCCAGTCCAGGGAGGACCTGGCTTGGAAGTTTGGGCTGGACTGTTCCCATAAGGAACAGGGTCAAGAATGATTTGCATATGGCTGGGTCCAAACTAGGGTGGTGTGGTGCGCAAAAGAATGATGGATTAAACCCAGATCCTTGTGACTGGGGGTGAAAGTTTGCATTGTCCAGCATTCCGACCATCAATTGTTTCTTTTGCATATGTTGCCCTAAGTGGGAAGGTTATGCCCAGACGTGAGTCCCATGCTCATTACACCACTGGATTTCAAGCTAGCCTGCCTGATAAAGGGTGATACCCTGAAAACGGTCCCAGGATGCTTGTTTCCTATCCAGGGAGGACCTGGCTAAGCAGTTTGGGCTGGACTGTTCCCATAAGGAACAGGGTCAAGACTGATTTGCATATGGCTGGGTCCAAACTGGGGTGGTGTGGTGAGCAAAAGGATGATGGATTAAACCCAGATCCTTGTGACTGGGGGTGAATGTTTGCATTGTCCAGTATTCCGTCCATCAATTGTTTCTTTTGCACCTTCAAAGCTAGGGCATGTTCTTTCATTCTTTCAATTGATAATAGAACAGCCCTGCTAGGAAGTGGAGGTTCTGAGTCCGTTGAAATTATGGCATTCCTGCGGAGAAATGCACATACTGTTCCATTTAGAGTATAGCTGGACAAAATTTAAATTACACTTCTTTAATTCGTATAATTTTAGGAATTTCAAGTTACCCTTGTTATAAGAAATTCCCAAAATTACTTAATTAAGCCTTTTCACATAATTACATGCCATTCTGGGTAAAAATTTACAGCAAATGCACAATTCACAGTAAAAATTTAGCGCTAATGTATGTGAATAACATAGCAGGAGTGGCTATTGATCAAGGTGCTTTTCTTCTTTTGCACTTTTGTTTGTGTAAAATGTGCATTGGCCTCAAAAACCGACACAGGGATGTATTTTGTGCTAAACAATATAATCAATCAATCAATCAATCAGCATTTGTATAGTGCAACACTGTCACCCCTAGGGGTACCTGGGCGCTGTGGATGCAACTTCTCAATTGAAGAGCCATGTCAGAAACGAGCAGAAAGAGGAAAAATAACGGGCAGAAACGAGCAGAAAGAGGAAAAATAACGGGCAGAAACGCGCAGAAAGAGGAAAGATAAAGGTCAGAAAGAGGCAAAAATAGAAAAAATAAAGGTCAGAAACTAGCAGAAAGAGGAAAAATAAAGGTCAGAAACTAGCAAAAAGAGGACAAATCACAAGCAGAAATGAGCAGAGAGAGGCAAAAATAGAGTGCAGAAGTGGGCAGAAAAACGAGCAGAAAGCGAGTAGAAAAGAGACAGAAAATGAGCAGAGGAGGCACAAACCTAAGGCAACAGAGGGTAGCGGACTGCGGGCAAGCTGGACAGGAGAACTGTCACGGGGGAGCTGGCATGAGGACTAAAATTACAGATCTGCATGATGTGAAAATATTGCATTATTACGTGAACGCAAAGTATGCAAATTTTGATTTAATTTAGAAGTGAAATCGTTTTAACTTCATCTGCAAAGTCATCCGGTGTAGGGTAAACTGACCCTCTGCGAAGGTGAGTGAAGTTTCCTAACTTCACACAAAGCAGAATTTGTCAGCAGTAGGAATCGTATTCAATGCAGGTGGAAGTCCTACCCAAGAAACCAGGGGCCATATTATCAAGAACGGCGATAACATTATCGCCGCTTTAGTGGCAGGAAACTGCCGCTAAAGCGGCGATAAGGGGCTTGATAATATGCCCTATAGAATTCAATCGAAGCCCAGGTTCTGGTGTGAAGGACATCAAACCTGGGCTTCTATTGGAATTCTATAGGGCATATTATCAAGCTCCTTATCCCGCTTTAGCGGCAGTTTCCTGCCGCTAAAGCGGCGATAATGTTATCGCCGTTCTTGATAATATGGCCGCTGGACTTTTGGTTGCAGAGAATTGGCCACGTTTGCTGCCCACTGTGACAACATTTTCCTCCTAACACTCAGACATGCACTTAGCACGGGGTGGCATTGAGAGCACACATTTTGCAAATTACACTGTGCATGAAGATACTCCACTTTTCTAACATAGTGAACACATTGTCTGTGACTTCATAAAGTCACAATTTCTTGCTTTCTTCTATTAAGATTAGGGTATTAGCTTGGCTCATAATGGCTTGTAAGGAACTGTGGGCAATTGTGCAACCATTTGTAGTTGCAAATTTTGCAATGGCAAATATGACCTTCCTAAAAACGAACATGCAAACAATAAAATGCAAGTGCGAAATTTTTGTTTTTGAAAATGTTGTTGTCATACAACTTGATCACTTGAAAGTTTTGGTTTTAAAAAGCCCATTATTACTCTAGCGCATTTTTGCAATGAATTTCTTTAACCAAAAATAATAACATATATGAAACACATCATTTTGCGTTTCAATGTTTTTTTTTTTTACATCAGCCCAAACAACAATGTAAACTCCCTAAATTGCCCTGTGTAAAAAAAACACCTATATAATTGTAATAACTGTTCTACCATCAAAAGGAAATGAAGGTGCACTCCAACAAAAAATAATATGGTGTAGAATGATTTGGTGCAATTGCTTTAAGAGGCACCTATTTAGATAGATAGAATCAACTGAAATCACTTGAAAGGAGAGAAAAAATTAAAATAAGACACCTCACAGAATCACCAAATGAGGAAGGCTTGAGATAACTTCAAAGCAACTCCCTAGTTTCTCATTGTTTGTCTGACTAAAGCTGCTACAACTCGCTACTTCGCCATGCACTGCTTTTGACCTCACATATTACATCACTCATGACATGTTCTATGTACTGCAGTTCTGCAGTATAACTGATCTTCAAACTGGAACTAATTTCTTGTTAATGCCAGGTCTATCCATTATGGAACAAAGGTTTGTGTGATGTTATAAAACAATTCACTGATTCAGAGGGCTCTCTCAAAAACCTTGGTACCACAATATGCAATGTTACGAGTATCTGATGTCAGGACTAAAAGTGAGATCTTTGAGAGTATTCAAAATATCTATATCATCCTTCATGTATGAAGGTTGAGATATGGCGTATTATCCAAAGAAGTCAGAACATTTTGACAACGATTCTAAGAATGATCCAATATCAGGCACTATCATTCTTCCTAGAGGAGTAAATTAATTCTTATGTATTTTCAGAGAAATATCAAATGCCTTAAGATTTTTCTCTAACAGAAGAGCCACATCCTTTTTATCCAACATGGTTTCTGCCATACCCTTAGAAACTATTGTTTCAATAGTAAATTGAAGTTCCTTAGTAGGATTTGTAGGAGGGGAATGTAGTGATCCCCAGAATGAGTAAGGATAAGGCTTCCTGTCTGTTTTAATCTTTATCCATGACCACAATAGCTGCCCCTTTTTTGGGACGCGTTATATCAATTGAGCATTCAGTCTGTTGGTCACAGAGTCCTATTGTAGTGTAGCTCCTATTTCCCTAATAGGCTCTGCGCATTGGAATAATATACCCTATAGGTTTGACATAGGACTAAGGTTGGTATGTCCCTATCGAGTATATTAAACTTAATTACTTGTGCCAGCTAGCTCAGAGGCCACTAGAAACTCCTTGATAAACAAGAAGGGAGTAGTTTCTGGCAGCCGCAAAACATGACAACTTTGTTTCCCTTTAGAACCAGAACGTGTCCCAGAGTCGTGGAAACAATAGATAACTATTTCACTCAGCTCACTCGTGCATACTTAGTTTTCCTCAAAGTTACACAGAAAGAATAGACGGGCGTTTCAATAAAAGATTTATTGAACAGTCTTGTTTCTCGTGTAAGTAATATGTGCTGTTACGATCACAAGACAGTATGCAAGATAAATAATGTACAGCGTAAGCAGTAGAAATAAATAATACTACGCTAGCATGATCTTTAGTAGATATTCATTTACATAAATAACATAGACTAAAAATGCGAGTACTCATACGATGCGTTTCTAAGCTAGTTCTACCCCAATGTACCTAACCTATCCTAGGTGTAGGGAGAGGTATGAAGTAAGTGAAGTATTCCTTACTATGGTATACTAAGAGTATGTTAAGCCTAGTATGCCTAGTATGCCAAGAGTCCCTCTAGGTTTCTAGTCAGCTCCATACCTTGAGAATGAGAGAGGTGGGAATCTCTTGCCAGATTCGAACTCCAACACCCCGCGAGGGAAGTCAGATCACTGGAAGCTGGACTCTCTGCGTGCAGGGATGACAGCGTCTTCTCAGTGCGTCAGGCCGGGAAACGGGCTCCTCTGAAGTCGAGGTCTCCTCTAGTTTACAAGGGCTAGGGAAGGTATATTTATACCTGAGAGGTACCTCAGAATGTTAGCATTGATGTGGATCGGACTGCGGAAGACGTCATGAATGAACCCCTAAGGTATAACGGTTCATGCATAATAGATAAGTCCTTGAAGAAATCAATAGTCCTGTGCTAGGGAAACTCCCGAAGCCTAAGGGTCTGTTCTTCAAGAACTCGTTGTGACG
Source organism: Calotriton arnoldi (assembly GCA_963921515.1). Lineage (NCBI taxonomy): Eukaryota > Metazoa > Chordata > Amphibia > Caudata > Salamandridae > Calotriton > Calotriton arnoldi. The sequence goes on along the minus strand of CAWUFW010006430.1, from coordinate 633,732 downwards.
TTAGGGTGGACGGATGTCTGAGACCATGTCTGTATTTGGAGTGCACGGTTTAATGCCTAAATAAGGACTGGGATTTTATGCCTATATAAGGGCAGGGCGAATTGTGCCTATATAAGGACATGATACAGGAAAACCTATATACGGACATCCTAAGAGGAATACAACACTATACATTCTTCATCATTAAGATTAAGAAACCCTGATTACTTTGTGGACTCTTATCTTGGTTGGTCACTTTGAACAACTTGCTGAAAGTTCAAATACTCATTATTTCTGGCCCCAGTTGGCAGTATTGAACTTTGACGGATTCCAAATGCTGGTGAAATGGTGGTTCTGGTTCTCTGTTTTGAAAAACCTTTGTTTCTATTTTTCACATAGTTTCAGTGAGTTCACAGCTAAAAACAAATGAATCATGGGGTACAAACAAATTATATGATGATATGATAATATCTAAGCTGCTGTCCTTGATGACAGTGAAATTCCTCTTTGACAGGCCTTAACTTTGCTAGAGATCAGTCTTACATTAGCACCAGTGCTCACTTTATTTGATACAGTACATAGTCTCTGCCAAAAGTTTGTGCTGACTGGTGTCTTAAATAGTTATAAAGCTAGAGCAGTGGTGTTTTAGCACCTTGGATGATGGTAAATTGTTTTTGTCCTATAAACTGTGAACAAAATTGTTGTTTTGGGATAGAAATGTGGCAGCATTTGATGACATCTGCAATGTAAATATAATACACAACAACACACAAGACAATACCATAACACAAACCAAAAATAACAACACAACTAAAGGTAATAGGGCACAACTTAACAAAACAGTCAAAAAAGCGCCATAAAAAAAAAACACATAAGGACAACAGCAAAAAAAAACACAATACCAGCAGGGATGGACTTGCCTTTTATTCCATCGGGCATTTCCCTGCTGAGCTGGTGCCATTGGAGGCTGGTTGTGAAAGCCAAGGTGTTACAGCAAACAAATGATGGACGGAATGCTGACAATGCAAACTTTCTCCCCCAGTCAAAAGATCTGGGTTAAATCCATCGTTCTTTTGCCCACTCCGCCACCCCAGTTTGGACCCAGCCATATGCAAATCAGTCTTGACCCTGTGCCCCATGGGAACAGTCCAGACCGAACTGCCAGGCCAGGTTCTCCCTGGACCGGAAACAAGCATCCTGGGACCGGTTTCAGGGTATGTCACCCTTCTTCAGCCAGGCTAGCTTGAATCCAGTGGCACAGTGAGCAGGGGACCCACGTCTGGGCATACCCATCCCACTTAGGGCGAAAAGTGTTACAGCAAACAAATGATGGACGGAATGCTGATAATGCAAACATTCTCCCCCAGTCAAAAGATCTGGGTTAAATTCATTGTTCTTTTGCCCACTACGCCACCCCAGTTTGGACCCAGCCATATGCAAATCAGTCTTGACCCTGTGCCCCATGGGAACAGTCCAGACCGAACTGCCAGGCCAGGTCCTCCCTGGACCGGAAACAAGCATCCTGGGACCGGTTTCAGGGTATGTCACCTTTCTTCAGCCAGGCTAGCTTGAATCCAGTGGCACAGTGAGCAGGGGACCCACGTCTGGGCATACCCATCCCACTTAGGGCGAAAAGTGTTACAGCAAACAAATGATCGACGGAATGCTGATAATGCAAACATTCTCCCCCAGTCAAAAGATCTGGGTTAAATCCATCGTTCTTTTGCCCACTACGCCACCCCAGTTTGGACCCAGCCATATGCAAATCAGTCTTGACCCTGTGCCCCATGGGAACAGTCCAGACCGAACTGCCAGGCCAAGGGCCACTGCTGGTGCCTCTGTCACATTTTGCAGCTCCCTTAGGTTAAACGAAGAAACCACAGGGGGGCTTTTAGAGAGAGAGAGAGAATGAGAAGGAGGACGGGAGAGGGAGAGAAAGATTTCCAGAAAGGGAGAAGACTAAGGAGAGAGATAGACAATGCATGGATAAAAGACAGAGGTAGGGCGTGTCCAAGATGGCGGACGGAACGGTAGCCTGAATTAAAACTCCGACCCATCGCCACATTTATCAGCTTAAATTCCCTTCGACACTGGGGAACCAGATGTGAATTGAGGCCCCTGGCTCACAGGAGGCGAGTTGGCTTCTCCCCTGACCCCCGATGGGTGACTGTTCGACATAAAAATTGTCTGCAGCACTACATTGAAGAGGACTGCATTTTGCAACGGGGAGGTGCCTGGCCCAATCCAGAACACGGGGTTCTGGTGCCTCCTGCACCACGCTCACGGGACCAGTGACTACTCCGGCAGACCCACCAGTGACCCCTGCCAGCGGTATCTCGTCTGGCGCTTTACCGGAGATTACATCCGGCATGACATATCAGCTCCCTCTCACTCTGCTTCGTTGCAGCGGCTGCCGCCTCCCAATTTGGGGTGGGGAAATCTCCCCTGGTGCACACAAGGGACGGTGTGGAGGCCCGGTAGATCATCACGACCCCTGGTCTTGGGTATATGCCGCTCTGGGTGCACCCATCCGCATGCTCTCCATTATTGGCTCATCCGACGGGTAGCTTTCAGAGATTGCGGTGTGTGCTGGGGCTCGCGCTCTCTATCAGCAGCGCACCAGAGGAGAACCAAGGTATTTACTTGATAGCAGGGTGAACTCTGTATCCCTCTCGGTGGATTCCACCTCCCCCACCCATCAGACGTGTTTTAATTTCATGAGATTGGACATGCATTAGGCCAACTGAGGGCACGACGGCCTGCTTCACTGCTTCATGGGACCCATGCAATATTGATCCCCCACTGACCGCTGCCACAGTGCATTCCTCATTGGGCTGCATGCTCTATGACTCGCACCACTCTGAGGAAGCACACCACTACTCCTACAGTGTTTACTGGACAGTGTGTCCTACCAGAAGTGGATGCTGTATGGGAGAGGACTATATACTATTGCTAGTGAGTACATGCCGATAAGTGGAAGTGATACACTGGCAAAGCATTCATCGGTGTTGTGAGCATTGGTATTGATAAATTTGATTTAGATCCTTTCAACGGAGATGGACCCACCGTGCGCACCACCATGGACCCTGGTACTCAAGCACACCATTGATCTGTAGAATGCCATTTGCAAGACCACACAGAGAATATATGGAACTATTAATAGCTATCAATAGCCTTAAGTACTCTCTGGAGCCTAAACTAGATTAATTGATAATTGATGTAGGGTTCCTTCGTGAGGACCATGAAAAATTAAAAGACAAAGTAAAAAATGCCGAAACGGAACTGGCGACAATTCTTCCGTCTGTGACGGAACACCAGCAACAGATTGAGACACTACAGAATGATGTGACTCACCTATACACTAGGGCCGATGATGCCGGGGGCGCTCCCACTGGAACAATATTAGAGTGGTGTGCCTTCCTGAGGTTTCAAGTATGGAGCTGTACTTGGAAACATGGCTAGCAGAGCAAGTATTAGGAGGGAAGATCTCCACGTTTTTTTCTATATATAGGTCACATAGAGTACCAGGGCATCCCCCGAACCCAGGAGCCCTCCACCGCCCTGCGGTGACAAGATTATTTAACTTCTGGGATAGAGACAATATCCTATATATTGACAGAACCAAGGGCTCCTAGACTGTAGAAAATAGCACTGTAACAATCTTCCCGGACAACATGGTTGAGTTACGGAAACTATGTGAATCATTCTGTGTGGTGAAACAGCACCTGCGCACTCTAGATATCAAATACGCACTGTTGTTTCATGCAAAACGTAGAGTCATTTCAGGCAACCAGACACTGTTTTTCCAGTCACCCGAGGAGACGTGGGCTTGGCTGGAAACACAAGGTGACTATCAACGCTCCTCCCAAATGGCTCGAAACGGGGACTGGAAGACCGAACAGAACAGGAGGCGTTCTACTAGGAATGTCCATGGCAGACCATCAAAGGTGCAGGTGGCGCTACTCAGAGCGGAGGCACTGATGGCAGTGAGTCATAAATCCCTGTACAGCCCTGACGGCAGAACATTGGATGAGGAGGTGAGGGCATTGCACGATGTTATGCAAGAGATTGAGCTACCAGAGGAACTGAAAGGTGGCCCCCTGGCCACTCCAATGACTGCAGACTTATTGCAGAGTACCTGATGGCAAAACATATATCCTTTTGGTAATGTTTCTTTTGTATCTGGGGCCCTCTGGGATATTGAGGGAGAGATATGAACCAAGGGATATCCTACTATAGCAGGAGAAGGAAAAGGTCTTCGTTCTCCTGTCTTGTCTAAGGGAAGTCAAATTGTGTTATTGAGGGTTGGCTTTCTTGGACCCCCCTCACAACTGAGTTGACTTTGTTCTAGTTGCCCAATCATTGTTGCCGATGTCTGGCTGTAACTGACTAAGGGTGTGGCCGGGGATTTGGGGTTTGTTGATGATTGTTCTTGATGTTTTTTTCTTCTTTAGTGAATGGTATTTTCTTTCTTTGCCCAGCCTGCCTGCTGTTTTATCTCCTCCTTGCCACACAGTTCACAGATAACATCTCCTAACACATACATACTACATGACCACACGTGAATATAACATACTCACATGGATTGTGAGGGGCATGGGCACTTATAACAAAAGACACAAGATCCACTCTTATTTTAAACGGCATCACATCCAATATGCCTGCTTACAGCAGACACATTTAATGGCTGTGGAGCTTCTGAAATTGCACAAACTCTGGCGGGGCCTTATACTAGGCACCACTTCCTCTGCGTATGCTAGAGGGTGTTCTCCTATGGGTTGCTCCCGGAGTCCCATTTTTCTCGGAACAAACCTTGATCAACCCTGAGGGCCAGTATGTTATCACGGAGGGCACACTTGATGGAGAGCCCCTCACCCTGGCAGTACTCTATGCTCCTATTGTGGGCCAGCCCCTCTTTTTAACCACACTGACACCAGCCCTTCTTTGTTCAGCGCACTCACCTACATTCTGGTGCAGAGACTTTATTTGTGTCCCCGACCTAGAACTAGACAGATCCACCCCTCCTGTTCCATTAGCACAGTCCCACAGCACCACCAAACACTTGCAACAGTGGACTCAGAATGTGCAGGTGTCATGTTTGGAGCACGTTATAGATGTATAAGTGAGAATACTCCCATTACTCTGCATTACATGCCCTTCACACGAGAATAGACCTGATCTACGGTGACGGGATACTAGTGAATAAATGCAGGCGGTGGAATGTCTGGGACACATATTGTCTAATCACTATCCCCTGTTACTGTCCTTTTTATTGGGGGAGATCCCACTCATCCATACCTACCTGGTGCCTGCAGCCCCAGGCACTAGGAGACATATTATTCCGGACGATCCTAGGGGAATGCATAGATAGGTATTTTATGGAGAACATGGTTGAGATAGTTGAATGAGATGCACTCAAGGTGGTGATGCAGGGTGTGTGCATGACCACACAATATGGCATACAACGCACCCTGCAGAGGAAAATGCTAAACCTAGAGGGTAGACTGAGATCAGCGGAGATGGACTGGGTATCCAATACGACCACATACCGAGTACTGGTGGACATTAAGGCAGATTATAGGGTCTTGTCCGGATGGCATGGCTGCTGAAATCAGTACACCCCTGTACTCCTATCGGAGCTATTTGTTCCAGTGCAGGACCCATAGTGAACTCTCAGACAGCAATAAAGATTTTGAAATGTATTACAGGGAGTTATATTGGGCTCCACTGGATGCGACACCCAAGGCGATCCTCACTTATCTACAGCCTCTTGAGACCCCCTTCTCAATCCACTATTGATGCAAGAGTTGGATGCACCACTGACTCTTGTAGAGATCTCCTTGGCCATTAAACAAATAGCCTGAGGCAAAACACCTGGTACTGGTGGGCTACCTATTGAATTTTATGCCTCATATTGCACCCTTTTAGCACCACAGTTGTTGGCTTTATATGAGTGAGCCAGGGAATGTGGTAGCCTGTCGGAAGGTATGCGAATAGCTCTGATCACAGTACTTCCGAAACCCAGAAGTCACCCACTAGAAGTGGCATCCTATCGCCCACTGTCTCTCCTCAACCTTGATTATAAGGTGTTGGGGAAGGTGCTAGCAAACTGATTTATTCTGGGTAGAAACACATTCCTAAATATCCGTCAGTTGTTTAGTGTCATGGACTGGCCCGTAGGACAGACACTCTGTGCTGGGTGGTCTCGAAGTCGTTCAACACACTGGGATGGACCTATCTAGAGTTTGTCCAGCGGAAACTAGGATTTGCGCTGGAATTCTGCACATGGATTCTGGTCCTTTACAATGCCCCCATGACCAGAGTACACACAGGTGATATTATCTCAGACAGCTTCCCTCCACTGAAAGCGGAACTAGACAGGGTTGCCCCCTGTCTCCTTTGTTGTTCGCCCTGGCCATGGAACACTTAGCCTGTCTGCTGGGGGAACAGGCGATTGCAGACCCACTGTTCTTACCAGTGGTCATGTCGGCTTTGAATGACTTTGGCCGGGTATCCGGACTCCGGATAAAAGTCGTGCCTTTTCCCATAGTTGCAGACACCCGCGCCGATGCGTGACCTAGATATGTGTTTACCCCTACCATGGGCTTACGACACCTTTAAATACCTAGGGGTCCATGTTTACTATCTAGAACGAGATCTGATAGACGGTAACCTTGGTAAAGTGCTCACTTCCGTTTGCCACTTACTGCCCTTTTGGACACAGTTACTACTGTTGCCTATGGGTAGAGTATCCATAGTGAAGATGTTTGTACTCCCCTGTCTTCTTTATTTTTTTGCAGCACTACCGGTGATACTGAAGAAACCTTTTCTTCAGGACTTACAATGACTACTTGCCTCCCTGATCTGGGGCCCTGAGAGACATAGGGATAATATTGAAAAGATGACTCCGGTATTGGAGATGGGGCTCTGAGTGCCCCCAACTATGAGTTTTATTACACTGCTGCTCAACTCCAGTGGCCACTGCGTTGCCTCCATGTTGAGTCCTGTCCCAAAAGGGATACGCTGGGTCTTGATCTCGGGGATGGCTCAATACTTGAATGGTTCCTGACGTGTCCCTCTTATCGCATGGTGCCAAATGTCCTAGTGAAGGTAGTGGTGTGGTGCTGCAGGGAGTATATCCAACACGGATGTAGAGGGTACCATTGGCACCCAGTTTACCCTTTTGAGAACTGCCGATTTGTAGGTCCCTGCAGGCTCGTCATTCAGTGGGCGCATGTAAGGCCGCGGGATATACAAAGTGGGGAGATGTGGCAGTGGAGGGCAGATTGTGCACATTCGAGGATCCGATGGAAGGTGGCTGTGAGAAGTTGGCCTGGCATATGCTGTCCACTAATTATAGTGGGCACCTTGCACCAGTCCAAATCGACTCTTATGGTAGGTAGGTTAAAGACAACCTTATTGAAAGCTATCCTAGTGGTAGCTATGGAGAGCAGCCTTCAGGCTAAGTCTTGAAGGAATGTAAAGCAGCTTGTTTTACCAGTCTATAATCTCTTGAGTGACCAAATGAAAGAGCACCACACCAGGTATATATTCAAAATATATGTATTTATTACTAAACACACCCCTCTAGTCTCTTTATGAGGCTAGAGTTCGAAGTACATAGGTTATAAGATCTTAAATCACAGTAATAGCACAAATACACGTTTGGGCCCTAGGGGCGTACCAAACCATATACCAATAAAGTGGTATGCGAACCACGACTGAACTAGACACTAGGCCTAGAGCCTCTAGAAGTGCTTGGACCACAAGGAACCACCCAAGGTAGTGACACAGGGGACCCACGGGAGACGCGTGCAGTGTAAATACACAACCGCGATACGCCGTTAACTTCTATGGAGAAAGTCGGGATCGGGAAAATAGAGGAAAGGGACACTTTAAAGAGGACTAGGACAAAACCCTTGGAGATCTAGGACTTTGAAGAGTCTCTACCCACGGGAGCACCGGAGTACTCGTGTTACCTCACCCAGGGAAGCCGGGTGCATAGGTGCCTTTCGGGGTCGGGTTTCGTCGTCGGTTCTTATGGCGATCTGCTGCAAAGTGCTGCTGGCGACCAGGAGAAAAGTGTCCGGGTGGATCCAAGAGTGGATCGGAGTTCTGAAGAACCTGAAAGCAGAGGGGACAGAGTCTGGGTCACTAGCCAGTGACCAGGGAGGCGATGGACAGATGCCCACCGATGTCGAGTGCTTCAGGTGCGTTGACGGTCGTCTCGTTTCTGCAGCCACGAGGTCCAGGAGGCGTTGTCGGCGACCAGGAGCAGGATTCGGGCTGGTACACGATGTCTGTCGAGTGCTGCGGTGTCGGCGACCAGATTGGACCCAACAAGCCTTGGCAACGGCAAGTCTCGATGTAGCTGAAGATCGTCGATGGTGCAGACCAGCAAGGTCTGGGGAACTCACCCAGCAAGGGTAAGTGAGGGCAGGCCTGGAGCAACCAGACTGCCAAGTAAAGAAAAGATTGGCCTTCGGTAAGGGCTACTAGCCAACGGGCTAGCGACCGCGAAGGAGCCTCGTGACGCCGCACGTGGAGCTGGCTTACAGGACACTCGTGGAGTGGGGGCCAGTGATCTTCAGTGCAGGTGGTGCTGGAGGCTAGGGCTACTCGGAGCCCAAAGCACGACTTCTTGGGAGACCCAGAAGATGGTGCACTTGCAAGTGTGCTCGGTGTCCAGGGGTCACGGTCTCACGTTACCCACGATAGCCACGGGCCTCAGCTTTGCTGGGGACTCAGGGTAGCCTCGGGGAAGTCTGAGAATCCACCTCTGGTGATGCGATGACTTCGGCGTCCGACGGGAGCTTCAGTGATGCGAACCGGACAGATGCTTCTTTGGTGCCTGCCAAGCAGGGGAGTCACTCCTTGACCCCAAGGGAGATTCTTCAGTCCTCTAATCGTGTAGTAGAGCGTCGAAGGTCCAGGATTCTGTGTCAGAGTTTCGTCCAGGTATAATCTAAAGTCCTAAGGACTGGGTTCCTACCTTTATTCCAAAAATAGGGGATGGACTACTCTGTGGCCCCACCTATGGGTGGGTCAGGGCAGAGGGGTGGCTACACCCCTTTCCCTTTGTCCAGTTCGCGCCAAAGCAGGGGCTGCAAGCCCCTGATCCGGTTTGAACTGGGGTATGCACAGGGACACCAAATGTGCCCCCAGTGCAGGACTTCAAAGCACCCGAAAGTGCTCCCGCCCAGCCCCAATACACATTGTCCTGTCTGGGGAGGTGGTCACACCTCCCTGGGACAGGAAACCTGTTGTCCAGGCCTCCCCTGCCGGAGTTTCGTCCAGCAGCAGGAGGCCAGACTCGTGTCTGTGGCAGCAGCATCCATTTTGTGATGCCAGGGCTCTGGAAAGAAGTTACCGGACTCGTCAGAGTTAACATGCCTTTCCCTCTAGAAGGGTGGAATGCTACCCCCGCCGCCAGAATTGGCGGGGGGTAGTATTCCAAGATGTTTGACACCAAACACGACATGTTTCGGTGCAGCCATTCCATAGTTAGCATTTTACCGCGAGGATATAATGCGTTTAAGAGTATATGGTCAGGCTGCACTACAAACAGCATCAGAGATGGTCTCCGAACGCTGCAGAGGGGCCCTGCTCATGCAGGGGCACCCTCTCACATAGGAACCATGCACTCTGCCTTTAGGATTGATAAGGCCTGCCTTAGGAGTGACTTATAGGTTTATATGTGTGTATGCATTTAGTGATATAGGTAACCTATACCACAGCAAGGGGTGCATGCACCACCTTACCCAGGCTGCAGTAGCAGACCTGTGGTGTCAGTTTGGATGGCCTACCAGGGGTGGCATAATATATGCTGCAGCCCCTGGCAGGCCTCTGAGGTACCTATGCCCTTGGTACATAGTATACCATATACTAGGGACTTACAAGGGCACTCCAGATCCCAATCAGAGATGTGCCTAAGGCACATGGAGACCCTTTTAAAGAGGAAACAGCTAGGCTGGGGTTCTGAATAGCAGGGCCCCAGCCAGACTAATGTCGAAAACCAGTGAAGTATCAGCAAAAAGTGGGGGTACCCCTGTGAAGCAGATCCTACTCTCCTACACAACCCCCCCCAAACGTAGGGACATTAAACTAACCTTGCCCAGTTAAGTCTTCATGTTCTAAGTGGAAATACCTAGAGAGTCCATCTGCATTCGCATGGTTACTCCCAGGCCTATGTTCCACTGTAAAGTCCATCCCCTGTAGGGAAATGGACCACCTAAGCAGTTTGGGGTTTTCACCCTTCATTTGTTTTAGCCATAAGAGGGGCTTATGGTCTGTCTGAACCAGGAAGTGTGTACCAAACAAGTATGGCCTCAACTTCTTCAGAGCCCAGACCACAGCAAAGGCCTCCCTCTCTATGGCTGACCAACGTTTCTCTCTAGGGGTCAGCCTTCTGCTAATAAAAGCTACTGGCTGATCCTGACCTTCTTCATTCAATTGTGACAGTACAGCCCCTACCCCCAATTCAGATGCATCAGTTTGAACAATGAACTTCTTGGAGTAATCAGGACTCTGCAGAATTGGAGCAGTGCACATGGCCTGCTTGAGGTCATCAAATGCCTTTTGACAGCTAACTGTCCACTGAACCTTTTTGGGCATTTTCTTAGAAGTTAAGTCATTCAAGGGTGTCACTATTGATCCATACCCCTTGACAAATCTCCTATAGTACCCAGTCAGGCCTAAGAAGGCTCTCACCTGAGTCTGGGTAGTGGGAGCAGTCCAGTCCATGATGGTCTGGATCTTGCTCTGCAAAGGTTGAACCTGGCCTCCACCCACAAGGTGGCCCAGGTACACAACCTGACTCTGCCCTATCTGGCACTTAGTGGCCTTGATAGTCAGGCCTGCCTTTTGCAGGGCCTGTAAAACATTCCTGAGGTGGACCAGGTGATCCTCCCAGGTGGAGCTAAAGACAGCAATATCATCTAGATAAGCTGCACTATAGGCCTCCAGTCCTGTGAGAACTGTGTTCACCAACCTCTGGAAAGTGGCAGGTGCATTTTTCAGACCAAAGGGCATCACCACAAATTGATAATGCCCACTAGGGGTTGAAAATGCTGTTTTGGGCTTTGCAGCATCAGCTAGTCTGATCTGCCAGTAGCCAGCTGTTAGGTCAAATGTGCTGAGATATTTGGCAGAGGCCAAAGTATCTATGAGCTCATCTGCCCTGGGTATTGGATGGGCATCAGTCCTAGTGACTGCATTGAGGCCCCTGTAGTCTACACAAAACCTCATCTCTCTTTTCCCACCACTGGTGTGAGGTTTAGGTACTAGGACTACTGGACTAGCCCAAGGGCTATCTGAGGGCTCAATCACTCCCAATTCCAACATCTTCTGGACTTCAGTCCTGATACAGTCCCTGACATGGTCAGGTTGCCTATAAATCTTGTTTTTAATAGGCAGACTGTCCCCAGTGTCCACTTCATGAGTGCACCAGGTGGTCTGACTGGGTGTCAGAGAAAACATATGTCTAAACTGATTGAGGACTTGCCTGCAATCAGTTTGTTGCTGGGTAGTGAGGCTGCCTGCCAAGGCTACACCATCAACTGACCCATCGTCAGGGTTCTGTGAGAGCAGGTCAGGGAGTGGGTCACTCTCTTCCTCCTGCCCTTCATCAGTAGCCATGAGCAAGCCCATGTCTGCCCTGTCCACATATGGCTTAAGTCTGTTGACATGGAGAACCCTGTGGGGACTCCTGGGTGTTCCCAGGTCTACTAAGTAAGTGACCTCACCCTTCTGCTCAACAATAGTGTGGGGTCCACTCCATTTGTCTTGGAGAGCTGCTGGGGCCACTGGCTCCAACACCCACACCTTCTGTCCTGGCTGGTAAACAGTTAGGACAGCCTTTTGGTCATGCCAGGCCTTTTGAAGTTCCTGGCTAGCCTCAAGGTTTTTGGTTGCCTTTTTCATGTACTCAGCCATCCTGGAGCGGAGACCAAGTACATAGTCCACTATATCTTGCTTTGGGGGCTTGAGAGGTAACTCCCATCCTTCCTTCACCAAGCACAGTGGACCCCTCACAGGGTGGCCAAACAGAAGTTCAAAAGGGCTGTAACCAACCCCCTTCTGAGGCACCTCCCTATATGCGAATAAAAGGCAGGGCAAGAGTATGTCCCATCTACGCCTAAGCTTTTCTGGGAGCCCTTTAATCATGCCCTTCAAGGTTTTGTTGAATCTCTCAACTAAACCATTGCATTGTGGGTGATAGGGTGTGGTGAACTTATAAGTAACTCCACACTCCTTCCACATTGCCTTTAAGTACCCAGACATGAAGTTTGCACCCCTGTCTGATACCACCTCCTTAGGAAAGCCCACTCTTGAGAAAATTCCCAGGAGGGCCCTTGCCACCACAGGTGCTGTAGTGGTCCTAAGGGGTATAGCCTCTGGATACCTGGTGGCATGATCCACTACCACCAGTATAAATCTGTGCCCAGATGCTGTTTGGGGATCCATGGGACCAACAATGTCAATCCCTACCCTCTCAAAGGGCACCCCCACCACAGGTAGTGGTATCAGGGGGCCTTTGTAGTGCCACCTGCTTTGCCACTGGCTTGGCAGGTTACACAGGAGCGACAAAACTCCTTACTGTCTTCAGACATGTGGGGCCAGTGAAAGTGAGGGACAATTCTGTCCCAAGTCTTGTTCTGGCCCAGGTGTCCTGCTAAGGGAATATCATGGGCTAGGGTCAATAGGAAGCCCCTGAACTTCAAAGGTATTACCAACCTCCTGGTAGCACCAGGCTTGGGGTCTCTACTCTCTGAGTACAGGAGTCCATCATCCCAATACACTGTATGGGGACCACTAGCTTTCCCAGCAGCCTCAGCAGCAGCTTGCTGTCTGAGGGGTTCAAGGGAGGGGCAGCTCTGCTGCTCCTGGCTCAGATCTGCCCTAGAAGGTCCCCCTGTCCCCAAGAACTCAACCTGGTCAGGCTCAAGTTCCTCTGGGACAGTTCCTTCTTCAGGGCTGAGATCATCCCCCTCAAGGGACTGATCTTCCTCCTGAGCCAAGGGGGAAGGCACTGCCTTAACCCTACTACTCCTCCTCTTGGAAGGCACTTGGTCCATTCTTTCAGAATCCAAGGCCTGTTCAGTTTTAGACAGTTTAGCTTGTGACCTGGTCACAGCAAACACATCTGCAGGGATCCCCAGCATTTCTGCATGGGTCCTGAGCTCCACTTCTGCCCAAGCAGAAGTCTCTAAGTCATTGCCAAGCAAGCATTCGACTGGTAGGTTTGCACTCACCACAACCTTCTTAAGGCCAGTTACCCCTCCCCAGGAGAAGTTAACAACTGCCAGAGTATGGTCTGTTCTGACATTGCTAGCATTGGTCACTTGGTACATTTCACCAAGTATAACTTGCCCAGGTAGCACAAGGTCTTGTGTCACCATTGTGACACTTGCCCCTGTGTCCCTAAATGCCAAAGCCTCTCGTCCATTGATTAAAGGCTGTTGTCTGTACTTGCCCAGATTACTGGGACTCACAGTGGAGGTCACATCCATGCCTCCATCACAGACTAACACAGCCTGAGTCAGCTCCCTGACTAAGTCAGAGCCCAACTCAGTTCCCAGGGTGAACCCTACTAAACCCTTGGCTGGAGCACTTCCACCAACTGTACTAGGGGGAACAGGTGCCTTAGGGGCATTGGTGGAGGCTGGACTGGAGTCTTTGGACTTGGTGCAATCACTGGTCCAGTGGGTCTTTTGCTTACAGACCTTGCACCATGGTTTTCTTTGGCCTTTACCCTTGGTAGACTGGGAATCCCCACCAGAAGAAGATTTTTGGGGGCCTGATGAAGACTTTTGATCTTTACCCTTCTCCCCACCCTTGTCAGAGTTCTTAGCATCTTGCTTCTTGGTTTCCCCACCTTGGTTCTGTACCTTCTGCTTCACCCTGGTTCTGACCCATTTGTCTGCCTTCTTTCCCAATTCTTGGGGAGAGGTCAGATCAGAGTCAACCAGGTACTGATGCAACAGCTGGTTTTGACAGTTATTAAGAATCTGCTCCCTCATTATCAGATTATACAATCCTGAGAAGTCACACACCTTACTGCCCATCAACCAGCCTTCCAGAGCCTTGGCAGAACAATCCACATAGTCTACCCAGTCTTGAGTCTGTGCTTTTTGGGTGTCTCTGAACTTCAACCTGTACTGTTCAGTGGTTAGGCCAAACCCATCAATAAGAGCACTCTTCAAGACCTTGTAATTGTCAGCATCCTCCTCTCTAACAGTGAGGAGCTTGTCTCTACCTTTGTCAGCAAAGGAGAGCCACAAGATTGCTGCCCACTGCTCCTGAGGGACCTTCTGTACTTTACAGGCCCTCTCTAAAGCAGTTATCCATTTGTGGATATCATCCCCACTCTGGTAGGGAGGGACAATCTTGCTCAGGTTCCTATGGTCATAGGACCTTTCCCTATCTCTAGGGATATGGCTGCCACCATGGGACTCTAGTCCCAACTTTCTTCTCTCTTTAAGGAGATCTAGGGATTCTCTATCTAAAGCCAATTGCTTCTTCCTGATCTCCAGTTGAGTTTCCTCATACTGGACCAGTCTCTTTCTTCTCTCATGAGAGGATTCCCTCCTGTGAGAAGAAACAGAGCTCCCTATTGAGGTGCCAGAGTGGTTAGACTCCTGAGAAGGAGACCTAGACTTTCTGAGCACACTCATAATCCTTCCTGGGGGACAAAGGTGTGGTTCTCCAGATCCTCATCTTCATCTTCCCCAGAAGGGATTGGGTTTTCCAGGTCAGGGTCATTGTCACCCTCCTGGTCAGTTTCAGAGGGGGCTGGGGGTAGTAGTACCCCTGGCCCCTTCCTCATCTGCTGGCCCACCCTCTGCTCCTACCCCTTCAGTCTCTGAGGACTTACTAAGATCATAAGCCACCAACATCTCCTGGAGGTGTTGGGTGGTGGGACTTTGGCCTGTCCTTAATTTCCTCACGTTACACAAAGCTCTCAGTTCCAAGAATGGGAGTGTGTCATACTTGGAGGGGGAAGCTCCATGGCTTCCTGCAGGGTATCTCTAGATCCTGCTTTTAAAGACATTACTAGTGTGGTGTGGTGTATGCACTACCTACTCTAGTGTGGCCTACTAAACTCTCTTGAGTTGTAGAAAGGGTTGTGCTATCCCTTAACACACAACTCTAAGTTCAGTAGAACTTACTGATATTCTAAGCTTAAATTATATGTACCTTAGGTACCTTTAGTGGTTTTCAGTTGATCAATTCAATTGAGATTATCTGGTAAAACAATAGCAAGCTGGAATCCCACACGCTGCACACCAATGTGAGAAGTTGGCCTGGCATATGCTGTCCACTAATTATAGTGGGCACCTTGCACCAGTCCAAATCGACTCTTATGGTAGGTAGGTTAAAGACAACCTTATTGAAAGCTATCCTAGTGGTAGCTGTGGAGAGCAGCCTTCAGGCTAAGTCTTGAAGGAATGTAAAGCAGCTTGTTTTACCAGTCTATAATCTCTTGAGTGACCAAATGAAAGAGCACCACACCAGGTATATATTCAAAATATATGTATTTATTACTAAACACACCCCTCTAGTCTCTTTATGAGGCTAGAGTTCGAAGTACATAGGTTATAAGATCTTAAATCACAGTAATAGCACAAATACACGTTTGGGCCCTAGGGGCGTACCAAACCATATACCAATAAAGTGGTATGCGAACCACGACTGAACTAGACACTAGGCCTAGAGCCTCTAGAAGTGCTTGGACCACAAGGAACCACCCAAGGTAGTGACACAGGGGACCCACGGGAGACGCGTGCAGTGTAAATACACAACCGCGATACGCCGTTAACTTCTATGGAGAAAGTCGGGATCGGGAAAATAGAGGAAAGGGACACTTTAAAGAGGACTAGGACAAAACCCTTGGAGATCTAGGACTTTGAAGAGTCTCTACCCACGGGAGCACCGGAGTACTCGTGTTACCTCACCCAGGGAAGCCGGGTGCATAGGTGCCTTTCGGGGTCGGGTTTCGTCGTCGGTTCTTATGGCGATCTGCTGCAAAGTGCTGCTGGCGACCAGGAGAAAAGTGTCCGGGTGGATCCAAGAGTGGATCGGAGTTCTGAAGAACCTGAAAGCAGAGGGGACAGAGTCTGGGTCACTAGCCAGTGACCAGGGAGGCGATGGACAGATGCCCACCGATGTCGAGTGCTTCAGGTGCGTTGACGGTCGTCTCGTTTCTGCAGCCACGAGGTCCAGGAGGCGTTGTCGGTGACCAGGAGCAGGATTCGGGCTGGTACACGATGTCTGTCGAGTGCTGCGGTGTCGGCGACCAGATTGGACCCAACAAGCCTTGGCAACGGCAAGTCTCGATGTAGCTGAAGATCGTCGATGGTGCAGACCAGCAAGGTCTGGGGAACTCACCCAGCAAGGGTAAGTGAGGGCAGGCCTGGAGCAACCAGACTGCCAAGTAAAGAAAAGATTGGCCTTCGGTAAGGGCTACTAGCCAACGGGCTAGCGACCGCGAAGGAGCCTCGTGACGCCGCACGTGGAGCTGGCTTACAGGACACTCGTGGAGTGGGGGCCAGTGATCTTCAGTGCAGGTGGTGCTGGAGGCTAGGGCTACTCGGAGCCCAAAGCACGACTTCTTGGGAGACCCAGAAGATGGTGCACTTGCAAGTGTGCTCGGTGTCCAGGGGTCACGGTCTCACGTTACCCACGATAGCCACGGGCCTCAGCTTTGCTGGGGACTCAGGGTAGCCTCGGGGAAGTCTGAGAATCCACCTCTGGTGATGCGATGACTTCGGCGTCCGACGGGAGCTTCAGTGATGCGAACCGGACAGATGCTTCTTTGGTGCCTGCCAAGCAGGGGAGTCACTCCTTGACCCCAAGGGAGATTCTTCAGTCCTCTAATCTTGTCGTAGAGCGTCGAAGGTCCAGGATTCCGTGTCAGAGTTTCGTCCAGGTATAATCTAAAGTCCTAAGGACTGGGTTCCTACCTTTATTCCAAAAATAGGGGATGGACTACTCTGTGGCCCCACCTATGGGTGGGTCAGGGCAGAGGGGTGGCTACACCCCTTTCCCTTTGTCCAGTTCGCGCCAAAGCAGGGGCTGCAAGCCCCTGATCCGGTTTGAACTGGGGTATGCACAGGGACACCAAATGTGCCCCCAGTGCAGGACTTCAAAGCACCCGAAAGTGCTCCCGCCCAGCCCCAATACACATTGTCCTGTCTGGGGAGGTGGTCACACCTCCCTGGGACAGGAAACCTATTGTCCAGGCCTCCCCTGCCGGAGTTTCGTCCAGCAGCAGGAGGCCAGACTCGTGTCTGTGGCAGCAGCATCCATTTTGTGATGCCAGGGCTCTGGAAAGAAGTTACCGGACTCGTCAGAGTTAACATGCCTTTCCCTCTAGAAGGGTGGAATGCTACCCCCGCCGCCAGAATTGGCGGGGGGGTAGTATTCCAAGATGTTTGACACCAAACACGACATGTTTCGGTGCAGCCATTCCATAGTTAGCATTTTACCGCGAGGATATAATGCGTTTAAGAGTATATGGTCAGGCTGCACTACAAACAGCATCAGAGATGGTCTCTGAACGCTGCAGAGGGGCCCTGCTCATGCAGGGGCACCCTCTCACATAGGAACCATGCACTCTGCCTTTAGGATTGATAAGGCCTGCCTTAGGAGTGACTTATAGGTTTATATGTGTGTATGCATTTAGTGATATAGGTAACCTATACCACAGCAAGGGGTGCATGCACCACCTTACCCAGGCTGCAGTAGCAGACCTGTGGTGTCAGTTTGGATGGCCTACCAGGGGTGGCATAATATATGCTGCAGCCCCTGGCAGGCCTCTGAGGTACCTATGCCCTTGGTACATAGTATACCATATACTAGGGACTTACAAGGGCACTCCAGATCCCAATCAGTGATGTGCCTAAGGCACATGGAGACCCTTTTAAAGAGGAAACAGCTAGGCTGGGGTTCTGAATAGCAGGGCCCCAGCCAGACTAATGTCGAAAACCAGTGAAGTATCAGCAAAAAGTGGGGGTACCCCTGTGAAGCAGATCCTACTCTCCTACAGTGGCCACCTAGGCCCTGGACAGTTTGTATTATATTCGGCCCTCTGGGATATGGCTGGTAGAATGTGGGTCTTTGAGAGAGATCTATCGAGTGTGGCTGGTCCACTGGAGTTGATGCTGATTACTACAAGCTCAAGGCAAGCAATATCTGTTATATATGGAATGCTGAGTCGAGATCCCTTTGATCCAAGCTTCCATACCCTCAAGGAATGGTGGGAAGATAAATTGTCCGTAGAGCTGACAGAAACTGTCTGGCATAGACGTCTCGGATCTCTCAAATCGATTACATGGAATGCTTGGTTCTGCTTCATGCAATTTAATTATCTGCATCACACATACCTCTCCCCAAACAGAATAGGCAAGCTGTACCCTGGTGCTAGTACACAATGCCCCAGATGCCAACAGGCTGAGGCGGACTTCGTTCATATGGATTGGGCATGCCCAGTGATCTCGGATTACTAGCAATTGGTGACCTTTTGTATTTCTGCTATCATGGATTCTATCCCACCCATTGCATCCTTAATGCAGGGGTAATAACAAAACACAAAAAAAACCTTGTCAGCTTCCAGGGTCTGGCTCTTGTCTTAGTGAAACGTTGCATTGCCATGTCCTGGAAGGCAACGACCGCCCCCTCAATTATGGCATGGCAAACGAATGTGGTTCTCTGGGCCTCAGCAGAGCTCTCAATAAGTGCTGACACAAAGGCCAGGGATGGGAGGTGTAACCTCATGGTACAATGGGGGGACTATGTGACTAGGCTGAACGATCTGTTGACCCCGACTAATTGACGGCCAGATGTCTGGATGGCAGTCCCGAGAGGTGAATGACCCTCTCGGGAATGTTACATTATGTGTATGTAAGTAATAAGTGGAGAGATGGGATGGCTCATGAGGGGAGGTGATTTTGGGCTTGGTTGTTTGGAATAGATTGGTTTATTGCCTGACTTTACTTGCTTCCCATTACCCCTTAGGTATATTTAAAATTATCTCCTTTATGTTATTGTACATGTTTATATTTTTTCTTATATCCGGACCTTTGATAGTTCCTCCCAGCACTGTTGTGATACATATTTCATTTGACTTTGCCTACTAATTGCCGAAATAGTATCTTGATGTACCAAGGCTTTTGTTATGAATAAAATCAATAAAAATATTTACATAAAAGACAGAGGTAGAGTTAGAAGAGGAAGGGAGTGGGGCTGGTTTGAGCATTTTTTACAGGCCTGTTTTTGGTTCCGTCATATACCCCTGAATTCAAGGCCACTACAGCAAAATGCAACACAACAGATATGCGCACAAATTCTTGTCCTAGTCACACATTACCAACTTAACAAACCTTTACTCAAGCCTCACTTAAACCAAGGATATGTAATGGCACCACTCAAAACAATTTTGCGATCCTGCTTTGATCAGTTAAATACTGTTCCGGGGTTTAATGAAACCATGGGACCAAATCTGAATGTATTTATTTATCATACAGTTGCCAGTGGTACATTTGTTACAAAGTAAGTGCAAGGATCCAACATTTTTTCTTATGAGTCCACCTCCAGGGTTCTGAAGACTGGGGTTACCAAATGCTATGACTGTCTAATATTGACTCCACATCGTGCCTATTTCTCCTACCCCTATACATCCTGTCTCTTTACCTCACTCTTGTAAATTATTTTACATCACTCCTTTCTCCCTTTGTCATTGTTTCTTCTGTCTTAACATTCTAGGGAGCAAATACTGCCCAAGGTCTGACTGCATTCTAAAAGAAAGTGTTGTCTCATTGATTGGAGATTTTGTATATGTGATTTTGCAGATTGATGAGTGGATGAATAAGAGAATATGACAGTGGGTCAAAAGGTCAATTAATAAATGGAACAGTGGCTGAGTGCATTGATTAGTAAATTAGTGAGTGATTAGGTTTTTGGACACTTTAAAATATATTTGATTTATTGCTTATATTTGATTGACATAAATGATTCAGGGAGTGGAGTTGCATTATGGCCAGAGTTGCAGATGTTGGAATTGGGAAACCACGATCAAGTCTGAGTGTTGACTCAACATCCTGTAATTCGGGGAAATCACTTAGGTCCCAATTTATAGTTTGGCAGAGAGGGTACTCCATCCCAAACGCGACTGAGTATCCTCTCCACCAAACTAAAGGTCCGCCAGCCTCATTTAGAGTCATGCAGACCTTCAGTATGTTGACGGCAGAGACTACTCCATCTACACCGCCAACATACACCTCTAACGGCCCGACAGAGTAAGGGACATTGGAAGTTTTGCAATTTATCTACCTGCCCTATTTAGAGTGGGTGAACAAATGACATGTTTTCATTGCCTGTCACCACCAGGTAAAACCTGGCGGTAAGTGGCAGTTAAAACTGCAAACAAAACACA
This sequence comes from Calotriton arnoldi, assembly GCA_963921515.1. Taxonomy (NCBI): domain Eukaryota; kingdom Metazoa; phylum Chordata; class Amphibia; order Caudata; family Salamandridae; genus Calotriton; species Calotriton arnoldi. Next base: position 613,319 of record CAWUFW010006430.1, on the reverse strand, counting down.
CATGGCAAGGGGGCCATTGCTTTTTTATGTTATTATTTTATTGGAGGGTGGTATAGCCAGTTTTTGCCTCTCTGCTGAGACTTCAACCATATTGAATTTTGGAGAAATAGCGCTTTCTGGGAGACCATTGTGCCACACTTTGGAGGAAATGGTCATGCTCTTGAGTGTTGCCCTGCGCCTCATTGAACAGGGGTGCCCTCCTGTTTGACCCCAGAGAACACTGACTAAGTATTTGAGAGGGGAAGTGCCTCTCAGATCTGCTGCTTGAAACCACAGAAGAAGAAGGGTCCATGCTGGAAGTTTGATTTGCACCAACCATGCCCTGCACTCTAACTGACTGCCCCTGCTGCACAATCTGGAACTACAGCCCTGTGGACCTAACTTGCTTCAAAAGGACTAAAGAGTGGACTCCCTGCAAGCTACAGGTTAACAGAGCTCACCTTGACCATCACCAACAAGAATCCCCAGCCTGGAGTGACTCCAAATGGGTTTGTAAAGGTTTTGCCTAAGCGGATTGTTGGAATTCAAGTCCCAAACTTTCAAGGACCATCTTAGAGTGTCCAGACCCTTGGAATACGTTTTGGACACTTTAGGACAATCAATGGAACTTCAGGAAGAAGTTACAGAAGTTTGAAGAACTTTGGAGCAACTTTGAAACAAATCTCCATAAGTGGACCGACTCAACCTGGCAAGCCAAGTCAGCTACCCTAAACTGCGAGCCGGCTTGCCCTCCAGGTTCATCCTGCTGAAAAGATCCGGAGGTCCGACTTCGAGAGTTTGACTGGTAGCTGGTGGAAACCCAAGCCGCCGATGAAGAGCATCAAGGGACCCCTGGAGAAAAAGCTCTGTAAAAGTTTCCAAGTCCGAAGGTAGAAGAGGTGACTGAGACCAACCACCAGAGTCAAGCAGCCCACCTTCAACCTGGACCTCTGGCTTGTCCCGCTGGAAAAAGCTCCAGAAAAGTTTTAAGTCAGAAGGTAAAAACTTAGACCGAGGCCTACCACAAGGGGTAGCCGCACAGGGCTCCATTCGCGGTCGGTCTGAAACTTTGAATTTGTCCCGGTCTAGCGTGACCAGATGTCCCAATAGGCGCTATAGGTTTCTATGTGCTACATAGTTCTAAACCTTTAAAATTCTTATCTCCAGTTCTCTACATTGGATTATTTTCGTTTTGGTGCCATTGTAAAGATAAAAATATTTCCTATTTTTATAACTTGGTGTTGCATTTTTATTGTGTGTTGTGTCTTAATTATTTACTGAATTGGTGTTTTTAAATGCTTTACATACCTGTCTCTGAAGTTAAGCCTGCCTGCTTGCAGCCAAGCTACCAAGGGTTAAGCATGGGAATACTTTTCTGAGACCTATTCTGAGCCCTAGTCTGTGTTAGTGGCCTTATTGACAGTGGTAGATATATATTTACCACTACTAATAATCCACTTTCCAACAAAAACACTTTGTATTTTTTGTTTTATCAGGGAAAGAATAGACTTAAAACTTTTGGTTAATCTGCACATACATTACAGCTGTTCCTCGTGATCTGTTTTTCTTCTTAAAAATCCAGCACAACAGTGTTGAAAAGCACCTTAACTATTGGGAATGAGGTATGACAAAAGAAAAGATCTTAATTACAAACAGAGCCCAGATTCTAACCTCTCTTTTCAAAAGTCAGCTTTAACATTATCATAGCTTCACTTATTCATGTCATTATGTGATTGTTGGCAGATCAGTGCATCTCCAAATATGTAATTATGCAATTATGTATAGTTAAAAAAAATTAAAGGGTACCATGCTCTGTCTAGTAACAGTGTACTGTTTGAGATTTTTTTCAGGTTTGTATAGCGCAAACCCGACTCGAAGGTATTGGAGCGCTTTACATGAGCACCAGTTACGTTACACCAGGACACGTTCATTTTTGGTAGGCATGGGGAGATTAAGTGATTTGCCCAGAATCACAGGATGTTGAGCCAATGCCGAGGCTCGCACCTGGTTCACCAGCTCCAAAGTCGGCAGCTCTTGCCGTTATGCCACATGCTCTGGCGCATGTGGCATAACGGCATAATGCTCTGGCGCATACACATATGTTCACATGCACAAACATACACACACATACACACACACTTCCTCTCTCTCCCTTTAATATGTATTAATCCACCAAACAAATGTGCTAGCTCTGGAATCTATGAGCTGGTGGCTACCACAAGTTGCTGCAGCAGACGCTAGGGTTGGGCAAGCCATGAGGGGGACAGGGAACCGCTTGTGGGCTGAGGACATGGATCATTTTAGCAGTGAATAGACAACAGGATCATAAGCTTTCCAACCTGGCAAACAGCCGTGATATAATACATACAATTTTCTCATACAGAGATATATAATTTGACCCCCAAATTCTTCTGTCAGAATCATTTGCTACACTCAGTACACTAGGCGTCTGGCATGAACATATTTCCAGGGCTGCCTTTGGCTGCCAGTTCACCATTGGCCGACACTCAGCATCCTGAGGTATCTTGTTTTGATCAAAGTGTATAACCAGCAGGTTTCATTGTTTCTGTGGTATGTTCTCATCTCAACAGTATATTTATTGAATGTTTTCCCAGCTGTTACTTTACACGAAACACTGAAACCTCAATATTTGCATATATATGAAAAGTTGAACGATATTGTTTACTTCCCAAAATAAATCTTACCTTCCACAGGCAAATCTAACACCCCAAACCTTCCCAATTCCCATTTCCGATCCCACACCTTCTCCCCTACTACTTGCTGCTCATCGCACCTTTTCACTAGGGGACAATGTGATAGTTGTCTAGAAATTCCAGACTCACACACCACCCCCATCTCACTGGCTGAGATCCGCCCTTGTATTATGTCTTTCCACATTCTCGTGTTTTAGAAAAACAATGGTTCTGGTGTGGCCAAAAGGTCCATACAAAAAGTGACCCTGTGGGGGGCACTATGATTGAGAATAGGAAGTAAATTCCTCTAGGGAGCGATGAACAATGTACAAAGGGACATGTAGGTCAGTTTATGACAGATATTTATTTCCAAAACAATAGTATTCAGGTGCGCACACAATAAGTGAAAATAAGCGTGACATGAAAAGTGATGGTGATATTAAAATAAAGACATCGCATTGACAACAATAATAGAGACTCCTCAAAAAAAGTTTACAGAGTGGGAGGAGCTCATGTTGTAGGGGGTCGACGGCGTTTCGATCTCAATTGTTCGAGATCATCTTCAGGACATATAACAGGTGAGCAAGCTGAATTTGGGTGGAGTTGCGGTATGATTAGGCAACAAAGGAAAAGCGCCTAGGGAACGCTATAGTACACTTCAAGATAGTGTGTGGTAGAGATAGGAAGGCTGAATTAATTCGCCAGTGTCTTGAGAAACAGCTGTGTTGTTCAGCTTCAAAACTCAGAGCCGGTAAATTATTTTGGTCGAACCCAGGACACTGAATGAAGGCCCAGGAACGGAGAGCGGAGTGTGTCCTGCTACTGCGGCTGCCTGCGCTGACACCTTCCTGCGCAAAAACAATCCTGAGAGGCATTTTCCTCTTTCAATGTGTGCTGTAGAATGCAGCACACGTAGAAAGAGGAAGTAACGAGGAGAAATAAAGATATTTCTCCTCGTTACGCCTCCCTGGGAAGGCCTATCTTTTTGACGCATTTCCAGGTTTACCAATTCTCGTAATTCTGGGAATCTGTCAAAAACCATGGGAGTTGCTTGGGAACACCAAGGCAACACCCATGGAATGCCTCCGTTGTGCATAGTAAGGCAACGCAGGCCAGTTGCACTGTGTTGCTTTACTCCATATATATGGAGCCACTCAGGGCCACGCAAAGTGGCCTTGCCTGGCTTCATAAATCTCATTTTGGACTTGCTTTCCTCTTGCACCACCTTGCATGGCGCAAAAGCGATGCAACTCTGCTCATAAATATGCCCCTAGTGAGCTACAGCAGGTCAGATCTCCACAATGCTGCATAATCTAGGTTTTTGACACAGCCTCTGGCAGGAAACCTAAGGAAAACAATTTTTTCATAATAACACTGCCAGATGTAATCCATTGGCTTAAACGTGACTTCATCCATAAATTCCGTGCACTCCTCTGGAATGAAGTCGCGAGGGGTACACTTCTGGTATGCAATGGTGTCCTTAATAATGCATGTACCAGTTAACTGTGAATTATTAACAGCCTATAGATTATTGTTGCTCTTGCTTTGAGCTACGTCTATACTTTAAACGCGAGGATCCCTGTATGTTGCATATATGTAAGCATTTTTTTTTGAAACTTTATTTTCCATTTTCACCGTGAATCACAACAAGGATGACATATTGATTACTCATTGCAACAGTACAGAATAAATTATCTCAAAAAAATGTATCTAATACATAACGCACAATATAGTTCTGGACAACGTGTACATTTTCCACTTAAACAATTATTAGACATCCCGTATACGTTCCTTCATGACAAGATTTACGGACCCATACCTGTCTTCTAAAGGTATGTACTTATATCTGAGTTAACAGCGGGGTTCTAACCCACCCCGGCAGGTACTATTCCTGCCAGTAGCTATGATGTAGGGGCAGAGTCCTTTTCTAGCAAATAACTCTTGAGTGGGCTCCAAATGTCCCATGGTCTGGATGCCAAGGGTTGAGTCATGGAGAACAGTTCGCTATTCGTATTACAATACACTAGACTGTTGAGCCAAGCTTTTGTGGTAGGAATAATTTCACTTCTCCAATGCAGCGCTATCTCTAGTTTTGCCAATAACAAAGCAATAGCTGTGTATTTTCGCGTTTGCTTAGGGATTTCTCGCACGTACCCCAACAGAGCCACCTCGGGCGCAGGGGTCAGAGTGAGTGAAATCATGCTAGACAAGAGTTGGAAGATGGCTCTCTAATAGCCCCCTATCTTACAATTCCAGGTCGTGTGGGCAAAATCAGCATGGGGTGCACCGCACTTGGGACACATGTGTGATCGATTGGGGTCGATTCTATGAATTTTCGCTGGGGACATGTACGCTCTCCATAAAAACTTAAAATGTATCAACTTGTGTTTGCTGTTAAGGGAGACCTCCTTAGTCTGGACACAACAATAGTCCCAATGTAAATTCTGCACCTGGTGCCCCAAATCTCGTTCCCAGGCCTCTCGGATCTGAGCATCTCTGCTGGGAAGCAGGGCCATACTGGCTATATATAGCTTGGATATAAGATGGTCCCCCCCTTAGTTGTGATCAATAGTGTTAGTGGTGGAAAATTCGCTGGCTTCAAAGGGAATTCAGTGATATGCACACGCAGGGAACTACGGAGCCTGTTAAACACAAAATGATCCATGAAAGACGCCTCACTAAACCGCCCCTCTTCTGTACTCAAAAACACATGTCCTCCTGTAAAGAGGTCACCTATTGTCACAAGAGAGTATGCTGTGAGTGTCCGTTGAACCAACAGTGTGCGCCCGCCGACCGTACGTGCCAATTTCTGCCAAGCCCAGCTGGCAGTTGACACAGTCTGGATATCGTGGGGGTCCCTAGGAAATCCTTTCGGCAGTATTGTATTTAACTGGGCTGGAAGTACTAAATCGGTCTCCGGGCGTGCATAAGGGAGTCGGGCGTCCGGGTGGAACCAATATTGTGCAAAACTACACTGTGCCGCCAAGTAATAAACCTGAAAATTGGGGATCCCAAACCCTCCCCTCTCGTATGGTAAGGTTAACGTGTCCCAACTGACCCTGGCTCTGCCCCCTCCCCAAACTAGTCTGATGAGGTGCGAACGTAACGTACGAAAAAATCTGTTATGGAGAGGAATCGGGATATTGTGAAACAGGTACAGAAACTTGGGAAGTACCACCATTTCGATGATCGCGGCACGACCCGCCAGTGAGAGAGGGAGCTTCAACCAGCGCTCCACCTGCGACTCTAGAGTATTTAGCGCCGGGCCATAAATGTGCAAACCAATTTTTTCAGCTTCTCTGTGGACGTGTATCCCCAAATACTTAACTGATCTGTCACACCATGACAGAGGGAAACCGCAATCAAATTTAGTAGTGCATGGCGTTAAAGGAAAGAGTTCAGATTTACTCCAGTTGATGCCCAGACCGGAGAAACCACCAAATGTATATATGTAAGTATTTAAAATGGAGATAACATGAGGCAGACAGCTTGTTGTGTTCCACTCTGGATCAAATACCAGAACGAGACTAGATGTTCATACAGCATAAAAAAGCTCACAACAATGTATATTTGGTGCATTCCCTTTCAGGTCTTTAACAACACTCGTATCAAACCTTTTTGAAGTAAGCCGTATTCTACATTGCTAATAACATGTGAATAAAGCAGAGCCTTTTGGTAGTACATTAAGTCCAGTGTGGAGTACATAGGTGATGTTTAACTACGCTCCTCTTGGCATATCAAATGATGTGAAAGGAAAGGTAATGTTTCAGTTACACTTAAATGGCATAAATTCCACTGCATATTATTGGTAGATGAACCAGAACCGTACCCAGGGCTTTAAGTAGGCCGGGTCCTGCCGGTGCTCAGCACTGGCAGTTCTAAAAAAGCAGTTGCTGAGACATGTCCCTATCGGGCTCTCCGTTTTTGCCCTCACCTTCAGGGTGAAAAACAAATCTTAACTCTGCAGCAGTGCCACCCTTCACTGACTCTCAAAGAGATTCAATATCGTTCTTTCATAGTCTCGTCATTTCAGAACGGAAGCATTTTCAATATTATATTCAACGAAACATTAGTTGTTGCTTTTTTATCTGATGCAACTAATAACCATTTACAAAGCCAATAGTTCTGGCTTGTTGGAGGTGTAATGTTACTTGTTGTATTATATGTCTGGATGCAACGCCAGAAGAAGCAAAATACCAGTGAGGCGGCACATTATGGTCAGCAAAGATTTTTAGCTTAGGTGTTTTTAAGCCACACCCTTAGTTATATTGACTGCGCCCCTTTGAGAGACCCTCCCCACTTTTTTCATCCCACTTAAAGCCCTGACGGTACCACATAAAGCGAGCTCTGTGAGCACTAAGCTTAAACTCAGTATCAGGCACTGTTTGTGGCTGGTGTCTTAACCTCTTCCGTGCGCGGCCGATTTTCGCCCTGTGCGGGGCGTTTCATTGAGTGGGCGGGTTCATGACGAGCTCAGCTCGTCATGCGCACATGAGCACTGCGCAGCATGACGAGCTGAGCTCGTCATGAGCATAGAAGGGGTTAAGAAGTTGAAGAGTTGGAGCAGAGCTATTTTACCACCTTAAACAGTGGTTAATGATTTCTTGTCACTGGAGCTTTCAAGTCATGTGCTGCTTTTAGCTTTAGATATAGTAGTGTTTGTTGACACATCTAAAGTAAATGACAGACCATGACACAATACCATACACAAAGCAACAGACCAACACATTTAAAATAGAACAGCACATCACATCTAAGCACTCAGAACAGTACACAAACAAAGCTACTGCAGTACAACGCAGAAAAATCACATTGCAGTAATGCCGAACAAAATGAGAGCAGTATGAAAACAACAGAACACATAAGCATAACAAATATGCACAAATGTTCCTGTCACACATTTCCACTTCCAGAACTCTGTTTTCATAATATGGTTGTAAAAAGTGTTTGCACAAAATTTCATAATATGATGGTAAAAGTGTTTGCACAAAGCGCTGCCTTAACGAAGGACATGAAATAGCAAAGAGTCACAAATGTTTTGTGGTCCAGTTCCATGAGTCCACAGCGAGCTTTGCAGGGATACCTTTCAGAATAACTCAGCGTATATCATGCTGTGGTTAAATGGCGGCTGAATTTTTATGCTTTGGGAACTAGTGATTCCTCTGCCCTTTGTTATTCTGAGCAGGTTTCTGAAAGCAATGTCAGTACAGTAAATTGTGCCAGTGCAAAGTGGGGGATATGTGAAGGCATACAAAAACCTCAGATACAAATACCTACTGTTGTAACTCTTCATTTGGATGGCATTGTTTTCTCCAAGCTGCCATAAATCTAGACACACCAATTTCTTGCTGAATCTAAGGGTGTCCCTGGTGGCTCTGGGATCCTTTGATGTTGAAGTATGTTGTGCACACGCATTTTAATCTCATATCCTCCCTGATTATTAGTGCAGTTCTGCAGAATACACCGAGATAGTAGGAACCAATCATTGTCCAGCATGCAATCCAGATCATGTTATGGCTTCACAGCATTTCTTTTTCCTAATACTTCCTTCTTTGGGGTTGAAGATGCTGTTCATGTCAGGCATCCATATTACTTGTGCCATTGCAATGTCTGATTTCATGGCTGCACGTGGCAGGACATTTGTCCTTCTTATAGCTGTGCTTTGTTTGATTGATCTAGCAGGCTCTCCCCGTGTTTTATAGTTTTGATTTGAAGATGCCTCGTATGCTATACTTTAGTGTGTTCAGGTGCACGCCCCAATACACTCATTACCCATGTCAGCTTGCTTTATGGTTGGTGGATTTACTGCGCTTTATGACCCAAGTATTATTGCTTGTATTGGAGGCGCCTATTGTTTGTAATACAACAAGTTTGCACTTTCGGAAATCTAAGTTTTTCTAGTGCACTGAAAATGATTTGTTTTCTGCTGTGTGTGTGTGTGTTTCAGTTACCGGTGACGTGTATGTGAGTGGTTGAGGTCCAGAAGTTGCATGGTATTATGTATTTTTTCATTCTCAAGTGCATTTCTTTTAGAATTTGGTTATTTTTGTGTCAATAGAACGGTGCTGATTGTACCCTTGCTGTTCAGTTCCAAAAAGGTCATATTCTCTACTGGTGAATTGTTGTCACGTTTGTTCCATCCACACAGAGGGGCTTATTTACAAGCCCCTTGGGCCACTTTTGCGTAATTTTTCCCATGTTAAAAGTGACGCAAAAGTGGCGCAAGGGGCTTGTAAATAAGCCCCAGAGTTTACAATATTTGGGCCTGTTGTATATAGTTATTTTGCAGTCTCAAACCCATTGATTCACCAAGTCACAGGGTCTGCGACCATAAAATCTCTTTTTGTTACTTACTAAACCCATTGACAATTTAGTAACACTCTACTGAATCGTGAAATGGTTCTAGAAACCCATAACAAATTGCTACTTGGAAGGGGTGTATTAAGGACCACTGTCAACTCTCAAACAAACAAAACATTTTGTTTTTAAATACATCCCCTTTTCCTTAAGGAAAACTGGCTTCATTAAAAAAAGATTTCTTAATTAAATTGCAATCATAGACATGGTTGTGTGCTAACCCCAGCGTTCCACTATTCCTGGGAAGTCAACCAATCATAGTGAGTAGCAATTTATGACCTACTTCATGAATATTCATGAGATAGGTTGGATTGTGACCCACTATGATTCTGTGTTCTGTGAACTGACCTATTTGTACACAGGTCAGTTTGCAAAATACTATTCCGTTTTCAAAAAGTGGGCGAACAATTTGCAATCACCTTTTGTCAATAGAAATTTCGTCCTTCAGACACATACCCACTTAGAAAAAAATATCTGTGATCTTCAGCTGCAAGCCCCTCCTATTAATGAATCAACCTTTTTGAATCCATTTAAAGTATTTTCTCTATTTACACCTCCTTTTACCTTGCTACCTCACTTTTATTTATTCCAACTGCCCCAATTTATCAATTTTTCAATGATTTAGATATATTGAGAACTAACCTCCATATTTTTCCAATTTAGCTACACTGCTGTATTACATGTGAGCTATCTTTCTGTTCTTTATATAAAACAAAAACAATTAAAAATAAATAAAAAAACAAGTGCAAATGCACTGCTGCATTGCATTTATACTAACAAAAATGCACACTTACATCCTGACTGAGTAGTCAGCAGGAATGTGCATGTGCAAATAGGTGGACTTTACTGCGCATACACAACCTTGCACACAACAAAGACACATGTGCACAATGCTGCAGCTGTGCTGACATTGGTGGTGGCATGCCTTATCATGCACATGACCTGTCACATCCACAGTGCATCCGCATTTTGGCATTGGAGTGAGATGTGTCCTTGTGCTGGCAATTTGTATGTGCGTGGTGATGTGGCAAGGGGGCCATTTTGCCACCCTGCCGCATGTCAAGTTGTTGTGCCACTTTGTCAGTTGAGGGGGCACTCTTGGAGTGGACTGACGTTGACCTAGAACTAATTTGGGCTTTCTTCTCTGTGCACATTCAAAGGTCTGTCTGCCGGCCAATGTGTGTCGTGCAGTGTGTTGTCTGAGAAGGGTGATATGTCCCTATGCCACCATGGACAGGGGTATCCGGGACATGACCCACAGTGAATGTTACTGGTCATGTGCACGATAAGGCATGCCACTACCAATGTCAGCACACCTGCAGCATTGTGCACATGTGCCTGAGTATTTGGCAAGGATGTGTATGCGCAGCAAAGTCCACTCATATGCACATGCACATCCCTGCACACCACTCAAACACATGTGCACAATGCTACAGGTGTGCTGACATTGGTAGTGGCATGCCTTATCGTGCACATGACCAGTCACATGCACAGTGCATCCGCATTTTGGCCCCAGAGTGAGATGTGAACAAGTGCAGGCAATTTTCATGTGCGTGGTGATGTGGCAAGGGGGAAAATCTGACATCACCTGCATCACCATGCAATGTGCCCCCTTGCCTGTTTATGAGATGCAGTCAGGTGTACACCAAGTGGGGAAACATCTAGTGAGTCTGCATACCACACACACATGCAATGTCACAATGAATTGACCATGTAGGCTGCTGGATAAATGTCGCACCTCCAAAAATGCACACAAACAGCACACTTCACTCAAAGGGCGATGGAATACAATGAGCAGGGGGACGTGTCAACAACTACACAGTACGTGAACAATGCAGACAGGAATGTATCACACCAATATGCACTGCATGCCTTGTCTGTGTGACATACACGCTGACCCACAATGTGCCTGTAAAGCTGTCTCACTGACAAAGTATGACAACAAGCAAGGATAGCTAATTCCAAGGAAACATGTCAACCGGCTAAATGCCACCCTCAACCCCTATGCCAAATTGTACTCCCACCCCCCCAAGTGTATACATCTGCCACACAGAATACAGCATTCCACATTAATCCTGATGTGAGTTGCCCATCACACCATCATGCACAACTCAAATAAACGGTCTAGTAATTCAACTGTGTCAGTGAACAAATAAGCAGTCAGGTAGTCATCACCCACATGCCAACCCAGGCATTGAATAACAGAACCAGGACAGCAGGTATCATCCATGGCAGCAGTTGTGTGGCACATACACAAACACACATCACCCGCACATATGCATCTCTTGTGAGGGTGGAGGTGACCAGGCCTGAGCACCATAAATAGGTATCATGAAATGCACATACATCAGAAAACTGACCACTTACACACCACACGTGTGGTCAACTTTGAGGCTAATGGGTGTTGACACCATGGTGCATATTACCAAGCCCCTATCGCCACCACAACGTCACTCATTTCTGATGTTGGGGTGGGGATAGGGTCAGCGCACCATGATCAAGACAGCGTTAACCCACTCAATGTGGATTAAAGCCACTTTATGTGACCTTACGCTGCCTAGAGAATAGGGCCCCTTACAGGCTAAAATTTGTGTGAAAGGGGCGTGCAGTGGGTGTTGTGGTGTGTCCCCCACCACAACACACATTGAAGTCGACGCTGCCATCCTTCATCAAGTTAGGCGAGAATAGGTGGCAATGCTGAACTGAACACCAGAGAAATCCTGCCTCTAAGGTTGCAACACTAGGAGAAATGCATCTAATCACCTTTTCGTTGCTTCTCTCATGTGTGCTGCCTTGTGCAGCCCACATGTGAAAATCCAAATTACATGGTATGTCCATGTACAGGAAGGTGTCCCTTCCTGTACATCAACAAACTGTACTCAAAAAATCCATTGTCTAACTCCCATGTGTGCTGCACGAAGCAGCACCCATGAAGGTTTGAAAATGCCGTCTTAGCTTTCTCCATGTGCAGGAAGCAACTACTTCCTACACATAAAAAAACCTCCCTGCTCGCAGACACACTTGCACTATGGTGCAAGGGAGCCTACGATGGCACAAAGCTGTGTAATCCACTTACATTGCAGGGGGAAATGCCAGGCTGCACCATATCCTTGATAACATGTTTGAGCCTGGTGTTACAAAAGTGGTGGTGAGAGCTGTGAAGACAAGTTGGCTAACGCCTCTCCCTGCCACTTCCTTGGTGACATGCCCCTGTCGGTTCAGACAGCAACAACAATCGAAACTCATGCCGAACCATACTCACAACGGGTCAGCCAAACGGAGGGCACTCAGCAGTGCATGCAATAAAAAAAATGAAGGACGACATGCACACCAGACAAATCACAATAGACAAAGCAACATGGATGTCTATGTGTACTACATAGTGCAGCACATTTTGAAACAGCAAGTAAGCTCTCATTGCCAATGTGCCTAAAGGGTGCCCTACTCACACATAACCATACTTGCACAAAAAACATGCACATGTGCAGTACCCTGCAATGCTGTATGTCCTTGAGCCACATTGACAAGGCAAGTGACAGTGCATAATGAATAGCATGCCTGCAGGCCCAAACCATGAACATGGTTCCGGCCACCTCACTGAGGTGGCTGAGTGTGGACAACATCCTGAAACAAGCAAGTCACACCCTGACACATCCTCGTGTACATACAAGCCCTGACGTAAACAAGACATTTGAAGTCAAACAATGCACAACTCACACAACTCTGACCAAGACCCATATCCCACCCAGTTTGCCCCAGCACAGCATTGTAAATGCAGAGAACTCAAAGCCCACTACCTGAAAGGCATAATGGGTAGCCAAACCAAAGCTGCAGGGGCCACCAGCACACAATGCAGTGCACACATAGACAAATCTGAGCCCATCAGCATTGACTACTATGTGGGCCAATTTGCATTACTCACACAAATGAACAGAGGACACAACTTGTGACGCTTGAGTGTAGATATTGTACAATAACATTTGTCATAGCTGGAAACTGTGAGATGACAATGTACAACAACAACATCACAGCCGCTAACTCCTCAAAATCATCACTATCCTGCAACAATTAGGCATCTCCTCAAAAACAGTATGAATGGACACTGTCCTGCTGTCTGCTTGTAAACTCATTCAATGCAATATTGTACAGGACAAACACTGTTAAACTGTATCTCCCCTATCACATTGCAGAGGGAGAGACTGCACCTCCTGGATGGCAGCCTGGCCCACCCTTCAATGATGACGAGGAGGAATACCCCACCATTGATCAGGAAGCACTGCAACACCTGCT